>JAOUZG010050771.1:582133-618647 GCA_026289955.1 Argiope argentata | reverse complement strand
ATACCGTATTTTAGCTCGAGAAAGTAAAAATTAAATATATATATATATATATATATATATATATATATATTCTATTTGTTGAAATTTTTAAATTCGAATGTTGATAAATCATTTTGAAATCCTTACTAATAAAAAGGATTTTTGTAGATTAAGTAATTTAGTGATGTAATTCATTATAGATTTGTTTATTATTATTATTTTTTACCTTTCATTATAAATATCAGTGATCCAAAAATGTATTAGATTCATGTTCTTAAATTTTAACCTTACAAAATATCTTCTTATAGTTGTAATTTTTATTGCATCGTATTTAAATTAATAGTATTTTCAATATTGCTACCTTAAATTGGTAATTTTTTGAATCTACATTGTTTTATTTATTAAATCATCACATTACAATATAATATGACTTTATAACTTGTTTAGATTATTTTTATTGAATGTAGAATATTGTACCTTTATCTTTGAAATAATCATAAGATTTCGACAAATATAAGTTATTTGTCAAAATTTAATGATTATTTTCATAAATCATAAAAAAATCACATTATTTATATTTTTGATTATTCAAGATTCTATCTTTTTTATCTTAGTTTCGAAAAGGTCATAATTAACTTATTGAAAATTAGATTTCTCTCTTGAACTAAAAGAAAAGACAGCTTCTAAAGCACAATAAGTTTTTATATTTTCTTGTTTTCTTCTTCTTTGTATTAAAATATACTAGGCATCTTATCGCAGTTCATGAATTTTTTGAAGTATAATTTTAATATCCTGATTTTAAAATTCACTATGTATTCTATTTTAATAAAGTAAGAGTTACTTACAAGTTAAAATTTCACCCCTTCAGGTTCCGTTTATTGCTTACTGCCTCTAGTCTTACTGGCCTTTCTTATCTACTCACAATCAATAAATCTTTCCTTAGTTGGATAGGTGACTGGCTGCGATGGTGTCCTACTTCGACTGAGCTCCTGGAACAGGCAGAGGCACAAATGTTTTCATGTAAGATAGTTTTAAATGCTGCCTATTTAAATTTGAGGTTAAATATTCAATATGTGGCACATTTTTATTAACATATTAATAATACATATTATAGATAAATTTTCATATAATTTGATAATTTAATTTAATTATAATCTTACTGATTGCTTTACATCATGCATTACCAATTATTTAATTGTTAATTTATGGTCAGCCACTTAATGAAATTTTATTATAAATGTTGTATTTTAATGTAAATTGTCATATGATTAGGTTAATTAGTTTTTTGTAGTTTATACATGTATTTTAGACCTTTTATTATTTCATCCACTCCTTATCATTTTTCATGCAATTGCCATTTATTAGTAAATAATGATTCTTAGTAAGGTAATTATTTAAAATATCATTTTATAAACGTAAAAAAAAGTGATTTTATTTATGTTATTGAAGAAAAAACTTCTGATATGGCAATGAAAAATTGCCATATTAATAAGAATGCTCTTACTTCTTTAGTTTAAACAATAAATGGTTTGGGGTTGCATTTCTCTTTTTCTAGTGATGGGTCATTGCTGTTTATGAGGAATAGATACACGAGTTGTAATGTAATGTTGGCTAATTTGAGTTAACAACAGTATCTATTTTAATCTTTGTAGCAATTCAATCATTTGATTATTCCAAACAATATAACACATCAGTTTTGCATATAATTGTTATTTTGGTGTTAAAATTAGTTAATACCAATTTTTAGTGAACATAAACTGAATTCTTACTTTTATAATGATGATACTATTTGTTCTCAGATTTTTTCATATTTTGTTAATATTTTATTAATAAATTTTTTGATGTTCACCTACTGTTGAAATGAATGTTTAGTTTCTTTTTCTTTTTGCTTATTTGAGAATAAATAGTTTTAGCATTCCAAATCACAAAATAGGATGAAAATATAAGAACAAATAAATCTCTTATTTCAATTTTAACATTGTTCACTTGAATTGCTAAAAGTTTAACATAATATTCTTGTTCTAAAATCCTTCTAAAAGGGGTTAAAATACATTGTGGATCTACTAAAAAATTTTGTATGCTTCCTAAATCAGTAAACTCAGGATTTTTAGATTCATGATAAGGAAGTATATGCTAATGTTGATTGTATATCTTTCAGTTCTGACACATGTCATCATAACATTCAAATCTTTACACTGCTGCATTATATTCATTTGCAATTGTCACATTCACCGAATTAAACCACTATTTGATATTCATTATTGCTGTATCTGATCTGATTCTTTGGTTTGAAAGTAGATATTCTTAATAATTGTCTTAAGTCCTTTTAATTAAATTTCAGAGTAAGTAATTCTGGGTTTTTTTTTCCCCCTCAGACATAAATTGTCAAAGAAAAAGCTTAAATATCATATTGCTCACTTTTATCTTATTTTACACTTTAGGTTTTGAACTTCAGATGAAACTTAATAAATGCACTACTAAAACTTCTCATTTCTGTCATAAATTTATATTTAATGTGTATAATTAATTGGATTTCCTCTCAATTCATTCAAAACAGTTTTGTATTTTCTAACTCTAAAACTACAAGTATTAAAAAAAATATTTCTAGTAACTTTTTCATTGGATATGCAGAATAAAATTGTTCAGCTTTAAAAGAGATAAATTTTTTTAGATAGCTATTGTGTGTCATTGTAAGTTTTATTAGTTAGTAAGTTCACCAGTCCTATGATATGGTACCTTCCAATAATTTCATTGTAGATCTGGAAATTGAATTCATTTTTTTGTTATTTAAATTTCGGTTTCCTGTACAATTTCTTTTATAATCATCTTTTATCATTTTAGATCTGGAAAAGACTCCTGAAACTACTTTTGTGCCAATATCTTTGAATGAAGAAGATGGGGAGTACAGAATAAGAACTTTTATGGCTAATAAGGAAGCAGAAGAGAAAGCCACTCCTCTTGTACTTCTTCATGGGTTTGCTTCAGGAATTGGACTTTGGGTATTAAACATTGACAGCTTATCTCAAGACAGGCCATTATATGCTCTAGATATTTTAGGGTTTGGTCTAAGTTCTCGGCCTGTTTTCGATAGAGATGCCGAGACAGCTGAAAATCAATTTGTGGAGAGTAAGTATTGTCATTTTATAATTTTTTTTATTTATATTGATTCTTATATACCTTATATTAATTCTGTAGCACTCTTGTTTTACATAAAAATATATGGTATAAAAAGTTGGTAATGAGGGTTCTACATATATGTTTTTAATATTATTTCATTTCATTAATATTAGTGAAGTATTAAAATTAATTGTAATAAATTTTTAGTTTAGCTTTTGCAAAAAGCATTAGGATTATAAAGCACATTAGGATTATAAAGTCAGTTTAGCATTATATTTCATCAGTTTAGCATTAGGATTATAAAGCACATCAGATTTACAGTATGTTTTTAATCTGCTTTGCTTTATGTTTTTGCTATTGTTTGTATGTACCATTTTCATTTCTTAAGTAACTAATAATGGGAAATGCAGTTTGTAGTGAATCTCTTTATCATCTTAAACTTAGTGGAAGCTTGCTTAACAAGCATTATTCATTCCCCAAATCTTACTCATAATGCGAAACACTTCTTAAGCAAAACCATTTTTTTATTCTTAGGAATCCATATAAACTAGGACGTTACTCTCCATTCCCGAGAAATTGTCAAAGAAATTTATAGATATTTGATTCATAATGTATGCATTTTTCTAAGAAAATTATCTAAAGTTAAACATTTTTTTAAACTATGACATAGCATTGTCATTAAATGAACATGCATAGTTACTGCCAGATTAGAATAATGCTTCTCAACACCTGACACAATAGATTCTCATACTTTCGATATCTTTCTTATTTTATTGAAAAGTTGTTGCTCTGCTGAGTCTATTATTTCTTTTTCACTTGACCGAATTTCATCTACAACTTTTTGCTGTTACGTAGAATGCAGCTCCATAGGCTTTTTCACAGTGGTTGTGATTTTGCTCATCAATTAACTTATCATTGTCGCTGTTGCCTACCTCTAGCTCCATAATCCTGGGCAGAGATATTATCTCATGGATTAACCACTTCAAGATAAATGGCATATATATTCTTTTCTGTTGGATTCTCCTCGAGGTTAAATGTTGCATCTTTCCATCAGACTTTTGAAATAAAATTATTTCTATTTGTATTAATAAGCCAGGTTGTTATCAAGGTATTAGTCCCTTACATTAGTATTCTTTCATTGTTAAATTCGGGTTGGAATAGAGCCTTTGAATCATAGATTTTCCTGGATATAAATAGAAACCTATGTACTAAAGTAAAGGGGAAAGTACTAATTTTTGAAAGGAGTCATTTTAATTTACTAAGTCATTTTACTTACTAATTCTGTTCATTTTTAGGAAATATATTGTTCAGTAGACTTAACAAGAGAAAATGCTCCAGCCTATACAGACAGTTGGTATTTGCTTGGTCCTGTTCTGTAGGAGCAATTCTTTCTGCATACATTTGCCTTGAAGTGATTGAGGCTGCACTTACTTTTACTCAAATCTCTTGAAGTTGCATTCGACAATGCTATTCCAGCAATGCTTCTTCCTTTCAAAAATAAGAATTATCTTCTGACAGATGCTCAACATTAACTCATCCCTGAGAAGCAGCCATTTCTATATGTGATATTATGACATCTCCTTGTCTTTCCTTCTATAAAACATCTTTCAACAAGAGTAATTTTTTTTTTAAAAAAAAATTGTTATGCTCTTTATATATATGCTGCGAGAGGTGCTCGTTAAGTGGGTTTGACTGTATTGGAATGAATATTATTAGTTTTTGCCTGTTAAGAATGGTTTTTTATGAAATAAATCTTCTGTACTAAAAAATGCAAAGATAAAAATTTTAAATATATCTCTTAAAGGTTGATTAGTGTGTTTATTTACTGTACAGAAAAAAAAAAAACACATTATTCCTGTATTTCAAGGATTGTCCATAAATAATAATTATAGGAGGAGAGTTGGAGAATACTGCCTTACATTTATTCAATTGTTTGATATATTTTTTATTACTGTATAAGTTATCTGACTATCATTATTCCCTTTTAAGGCATATATTTTTAGCATAGTTAGGAGGGTTATAGTTTGCATTTGTGAGGATATTCTTAATTTCAAACCCAAAACCATATGTTTTACTAGAACTCTTTATAATGCTTAGATTTTTTAATTAATGAATTAGTCACCACTTGTTTATGTTCTCCAATTTCAGTATATTAGATAATCAGTGTATTTAAACTATATTCCAGTCTATTTTAATGAAATCTGGTTAGGCTTTGAAAAAAGCTGTAAGAATATTATGAATCCGTTTGATTTATTTAATTGTGTATGCTACATAAAATTTTGGGGGCTGTTGAGAAAGATAAAGAATTCCTTCTTCCTTTGAATTTCAGATTGCTTTAACTTGTTTTTTGATAACTTTCATTACTTCCAGATTACATCAAAAAATGAATTAGAGAAAATATATTTTTTTTCTCTCATTCATTTATAAAAAAGTGCCATGTGTGGTTATGTAACAATATATAGTTCTGTATCTTTGCTTGAAAGCCATTGACAGCAGTATGATGTTGTACCCTAATTCAGCAGCTCCCTTATATTTTTATAATTGAAAGCAGAGGAGGTGACTTTGTTCATATCTGGCAGTATTAGTTAGAAATACAATGTTTTTCTAATTGTGCACTACTGCAGCAATAGCTGGTACCTGTGGTATGCATATTAATTTGAATAAATTTGGGAGAAATTCATTCTCTCATTAATATGGTGCATTTTAAATTTTAATTTATTTGAGTTGCAGAGAAAGGTTAAAGTAATTTCTTTATCATTTTTTACATAAAATACGGAATTAATATTTAACTATTATCTTAACTAAAATTTAATATGGAGATTTATACAATTATATGTACTGAAAAATTAGAGTTTTGCCTTTTTTCATTCCTTAATCAAGTTTCTTCTAGTTATATTTTTTATTACTTATCTTTATAATAGAACAAATATCCTATTTGTCCCATTTAAAATTATTTATTTGTCCTACTAAAATTGCCTGCATTGTAAGAAATTCAGTTATTCTGCAGACAGCTTCAACACATATAAAATCTGTTTTATTTTATGATTTCAAAACTTTTTAATGAATTGTATATAATACTGAGCAAATATTGAGAGTGACAATTACCTTTTTGGAAGCTGAAGAAATGTGCTTTAGAAAGGTTTAAAATTGATTGTATGGAAAGAAAATATTTATCACAGTGAATAATTTTTTTTTGCTATTGTCATTATCAACTGTAATCCACTCTGATTTAATTTAAGGTATCGAAGCATGGAGAAAAAAGGTTGGATTAAAGAAATTTATTCTACTTGGTCACAGTATGGGAGGATTTCTAGCAACTGCATACAGTATAAAGTATCCAGAAAGAATACAACATTTAATCTTAGCTGATCCATGGGGATTTCCTACTCCTGATTTAAGTGCAAAAAAAGTTGAATTGCCAATATGGGTGAAAGCTATTGCTGCCATGTTAAGACCATTTAATCCTTTAGCAGGATTAAGAGCAGCTGGGCCATGGGGTAAGTTCATTCTTTAAATATTATTAATTGTCTTTATTCATTATAGATGAAGTGTATATTTTGAACTTGCATTAATTCAAATAAATATGAATTTCATTTATAATTCATTATATGTGATAATTATAATAGAATTACATCCCTTCTTACTAATTTTAGTTATTCTGTGTGAAGTTTGTATTTTGGAATGAGACATTTAAAATTTATGCCGCCTCTTTAGATAAAGTAATCATAGATAAATAATCCTTTGTGATTGGTGGGTGCTCTTTCAATTGATATCTAATGGCCATTCCAGTTTAAAAGCTGTGATAATTTATTTTTGAATATATAAATATTATGAAATCATACAAGAATATGAAATGACAAAATGTTTATAACAATAATGACCATTGTAGTGAAATCAAAATATAAAATTTCCAACTTCACTCTGATAAAAGTGTTTATTGTATTCAAAATAACAATTACAAATTATTCCTTTTATTTTTGGATTTTATAACTTATTTGCCTTTCTTAACTGAAATATTTCCAAACTGAACTGAAATATATTAGTCTTTATTTTCTGTAAATTATCTCATAATTTTTTTTTTAATCTTAGCTCTGAAATACAAAATATTTTATATAGTAATCTCTAAACTTCAATTATTATTTTATTTATTTTTAGTGTATAAAAACAATTGATCAATAGTACAACTGATTTTTGCTATCTAAGTCAGAATCTATTGCCAGACAAGTTGCTAATTAATTTGATGTATAAACCCCTTTATATTTTTAGGAACAATGTATTCTTTTTTTATTAAATTCAATACAATGCATATTTATTTTAAATATGATGCTTAGTGCCTTGACAAGAAGTAAGGATTTTCAAGACTTTAAACAAAATCTTCTTGTTCACAAATTTATGTAGATGAAAATTTATTATTGTTAGAAAGTTTTTGTTCATTCCAGTAAAATTTAAATTGGTTTCTTTTTAACACCAATAATAGCTCTTCACATCTTTATATTAAATATATTAGTTTGTTGATTGATCATTAAATTTATAGCATTTACTGAATACTATACATTCAGATTTATAGTGAATCAGGAGTAGCTATATGCAAGATTATGAATTGGTATATATATTTTTTATTTGGTTATTAGAGAGCATATCCCATACCATGTTTCAGCTTCTTTGAAACTTTCCACCAAGTTCCTCATGCTCATTTTATTTCTTTTGGTTATTTGGCAATAGTCAAAAAAATTTATTTCATTTTAACCGATTTCTTTGCAAGGTATAAAGAAAAATTATTCAAATTTTTCTCATTCAATAATCCTTATGGTTCCAGCTCCTGCTGAGGGCCCCGAATAGGCATTATTGCCCAAAATTTCTTCAGTAATAGTGTTATTGCAATTGAAATTTTAATAATTTTTAAATAAATAAATTGATATGAATAGTAGTTTAATTTTCCTGAGTTAAGCTTTTTAATATTTCTATTAATTAGTATCTTTTGTTAATTTTGAGGAAAAATAATATTAACTACTTTCTTAAAAACAATTAATCTTGTGTTCTTCCTGTACATCTGATTATGAATTTTTATATGCTATTTCAACATTTTGTGATATTTTGATAAAGATACGTGACACTTTTGAATCTTATGGTTGAATACTGCTTTTCTTTGATTATGTTTTTATACTCTGGAGACAATTTTTTAACTAAAGAATTCAATGATAAAACTGCATTTCAAATCAAATTGCCTTTGCTTCCTATCTGCATAATCTTCAAAATGTTTTATTCATTATCAAGAAACTTTAAATAGCTTCTTGCAGTTATGGCAAATCAAATGTCAACATTTAAAAGTTTTTAATCATTAATAATTTCTTTGAATTTTTTTTCATTCACTTGCCTGTGAATTTAACTATTAATCTCTAAAATTTTAGTATAATATACAGCTTAATTTAATATGCCGGAATGTTGTGATTCCTGAGTGCTCATAACATGATTGTGAAAATACTATATTGCAAATGTCGCAAAATTTGAGTCTAGTCTAATATTATTGCTTTATTTTTACCCATCTCAAAAATATTCACCAGAATAAACTTTTCTAAAAATTTTGTCATTAAATGCATCTTATTCAGCTTTACATTTGTTGTCAAATTTATAATATTATTAGAAATATTTAATCGAATTCATATATTAACTTCCCTTACACAATGGCTTTTATGGGAAAAAATATAAATATTCGCTTCTTTAAATCGTAATTACGAATTATCCAATTGAATAGAAATTAAAATATTTGCAAATAGTGTACAAATAATCTATAGTAGCAGCATTAATATACATTAATAATTTCCACTTTTATTAAAGCCATTTCTTTTACTTCCTTTTATAGAAAAGAAAATTTCATGCTAATTTCCTTAGCGGTTTTTAACTTATTAGTATATTTTGCCTTGCAGAAAAGATTAACTTATTGGAAATGAAATGCACACCGTTTATTCAAAGAATTTGCAAACCAAAAATACAGCGATAATTGTAATTATCGATTAACATATAATTTTGTCTTCTGGTATTCATCTCAAAAAGAGAAATTTTTTTTGAATAGGTTTAAAAATGACGACTCACTAATTTGCCGAAATCTTAGTATTAATTTTATTTTGTGAAATATATTAATTTTATTTTATCAAGATTCTAACAAAACAACCAATTTTTTTCCTATATTTTTCAATTCTTAACATATGCAGAATAAAAATTATTTACACTTGTCAAAGAAATTAGGTTTTAATTTTTCAGACATTGCGACTGTGCTTTTCTTCTTTTTTCAATATAATCATATTTAATTTTTTATCTTATTACAGAGATAAACCCAACTTGCGTTTTAGGTTATTTTATGTCATATGTTTGTGTATAGATGATACGAGATCTAACAATGTAATCTGGTAAATGAAACAAAACTTAACAATCTTTAACATAAAACTATCCTTTATTTAAATTTTAATAATTACTGACTATTTGTATAGCGAAATGAAAACATTTTCTTTAGATAGAAAATGATAATTTACTTCTTCGAACGTACTACATATTTAGAATTCCCATGAGTTCAACTAAAAGAAAAAAAATCTCTATCTAACAATTTCAGTATAGAGCTTCTAATAGAGGGCTGTATAGGACGAAATTTTCCCAGTTGTTTGTCTTTGGGTAAATGGGGGTTCTTGTTTTTTTCGGACGAACTGTGGCATAAGAATATTTTCATAGAGTTGGACGTTAAGACTATAGGTGAAAAATTGCAATATTTACATTTGCTATAAGTGATGATAAGGTAGAGAGAGAAGCGAATAAATACATACATATGCAAAATAATATTCAAAGTAAACTACCGAAATTTCATCTATCCTTCTATCTTCTCCTTCTGGTAATATAAATTAACTTCTGCAACGCTTATCTTTAATTAACAAAGATGGTTTTAGCATTTTTGTTTCCTGTGTGCGTTTTGTGTAAAGGAGAAAGACTGTAATGATGAGTAGATCTTTCAGCTGATAAACTCTAGCAAAAAATTAAATCCTTAACCAAGATATAAGGAATTTAATTGATAAGTTACTATTACAAATTTACCTGTAAAATACTGAATATCTGCTATCGTGTAAAAGAATAATAGTGTGTTTCGAAGTTAATGTATAACATAAATCAGAAATAAAAATTATAATTTTAGCTTGAAATTAACTGATTTTGTCATGTTTTAATTTGTGCAAATTTTCATGTTTGTAACAAATTTACATTATTCTTGATCTTCCGAAATTCATCACGTGTGCCATACATTCATATACTAAATTTGTGTAATAATATCAGTGAAACAAGAGCTATATTTAATTAGCAGCTTTTCATAAGAAACACCTGCTATATCTTTTTCGCACCTGTTTGCTACCTATTCTCCAATATTATTATCTATAGTTTTGAAGAATCTATTTCTTCACTGGTAGATATAATCCGAAGGAAATGTGTACATTCCTCTCCTGTTTGAAAATTGAAAACGATTATTTCTTCACTTACAAAAATGGATTGGGAATTAATGGGATCTGAAGTTTTTTAAAAAGTAAAAATACTATTTATATAAAAATAAATTTTTGGGATAGTGAAAAAATAAATAAAACAAATGCATGTAAACTAAAGTCATTTATAATGAACTGAAGATTATATTAAGTGCAAGATCCTTAAACTTTGCTTTACCATGGGTAAAGATGCCAATGAACTATAAAGAATATCCTGAGGACGAATTTACTTAAGAAATACTAGTGTCTTACTCTAAACTTTTTAAACTTAATACTTTCAGCATCAATAACTAATCCATAAGATCTTTCATTGTCAATTTTGTTATGTACTATTATAATTAGCAAAACATTATCCACTTTGAGTTACAATTGGGGAAATAAAGAGTACCTGTAGAAAAGAGTGAAATCAAAACTTTTCAACTCTTTATCATTCACCAAGAATAAAGCGATTAAGATGGTGAATATGGCTGCAGAGTTTTGGCTTTTTATGAATTGTTATTAAATTCTAAAAATCTAGAGGTTATCATTTTACTGAATGTGGATTGTTTATAAAAATACTCTTAAAAATTCCTTCTTAA
The DNA here is from genome assembly GCA_026289955.1 of Argiope argentata. NCBI lineage: Eukaryota > Metazoa > Arthropoda > Arachnida > Araneae > Araneidae > Argiope > Argiope argentata. Next base: position 607,462 of record JAOUZG010050771.1, on the reverse strand, counting down.
GTGCTTTTATATTTATTTGAAAACCAGTTTCCAACACTTCTAAAAGTGCTTAATTTTGGAGGAAAATTTAAAATTAGGATGTAATTTGACAAGAAATTGTTTTTAGTATATTTGTTATATCCGGTCTGAATTGAGTGACACATCATTATTATGCATCCACAATGATAAAATCAAATACACCGTCTTTCTCTCTCCCTTGTATTTAGAATTTTTCAGTTAATTCAATGGTATGTTTACTGAATTGACGTATTTTTACTACCCTGTGTATAATGCATTCATTTCTCATAATTTTAAAGTCTGTAAAAAGCATCCTCAAAAAGGAAAATTCAGAATTCTTTTATAGTTTTTCATAATTAAGGTTGCATTAAATATTCAATCTACAAGACAAAATGTAAAACCATATTCTACAGTCACTTAAATGCAGTCAGCAGAATATGTTACAAAATGTTCTTTTACTTAATTTCTAATAAGGCATTAAAGTGGTTCAATATGTTTATCTTCTAAACTTCCATGCAAGATTTTTTAATTCTCTCATAGTTAATGCTTTTACTTCAATGTTAAGTAGAAGAAAAGAAAAGTTTTTAATCATAAAAAATCTTTTCTATTATGCTTAATGTGGACTAACAAGGAGAGGGAACGAATTTAAAATCTGAAATCCAGATGATACATAGTATAAGGGTAGTATACATTTAGGATGTTCATTCATGAAAACATTAAATTGCAATGGCCAGTCAATTTTGAGATAATGGTCTTGAAACTTTTTTAAAGCTTACATACTGATAACTTCCGTTTGGAGGGTCCTACTAGCTTTATTGTCTCGGTAACCGACTCGCATGCGGAAGGTCTGGGGTTCGAAACTAGCTGTTAATTTTTTTTTTCTTTTTTTCAAATAAAAATTTCCAAATACTTTCAAGTAATGTTTTTAGCTTTTTTTAATCCAAAAAATAGATATTTCGGAACACATAATAATAAAATTAACATTTTAAAAGAAAAAGTTATAAATACAGATAATCTTGTAAAAATAATTTTAATTTAATTCATGATTTACAAAGGGTTTTAAATGATATGTTATTTTTTATTAAAGAATAAATATTTATTATTTTAATATTTAAATTGTTATTTAATATTTAAGAAATAGTATTAGACATAACATAAACGGTGATAATTATTAATTATAATCAATCACATCGCAAAAAAATTATTCAGTATTTCTAAAAAAAATTATCCTATATACATTTATTTTGAATTATATACAAGAACCCAAATGGCAACTATAGTAAAAATATTGGATATAAAATGTATTTCAACATCTTGCACAACTGATAGATGAAGATTGCCCACGAGAGTAAGGTTTCTTTAAGAGATCTCTGGGAAAGCAAACTTCATTTACATTTAAAAATATATCTCTTCCATCAAAAGGTTAGGCAGCGTACCACGCATATCTTATCTTATTGAAAATTGGTGATGACATATGATGGCGTAGAATTAATTGAATTTTTATGCTCTCATATCGGAAATTTATTTCTTGACCATTTTCGATAAACATATTACTCAAAAGTAATTGTGTATTTTAAATTGAATAAGATTTATTAAAGAAAAAAATTATTAGCCAGGTTCGAACCCTTGACCTTTCGCATGCGAGTCTCACTACAAAACCATTGGGACCAGTCATTGGAGCCAAATTACCACTATATAAGTTTTATCAAGTGTGAGGACCATTTTCTGGAAATTGACTGGCTATTTCGTTTTAATATTTTCATGAATGAACATTCTAAATGTATACTATCATTATACTAAACCTCATCCCAATTGTGCATTTCAAGCCCATGCCCTCCCCTGGTCTGCACTGAATGTGCTCATTGCCTTGTAAGAATAATAAGCACATGCAACCAACGGTCAAAATAATAGAATTAGAACCACCTGAACCCAAAACTAATCTTTCCTGTAGGAAAAAGTCATTTATTTCTCAAAATTATTTTAATATACATATAAAATAAGTATTAACAAATTTCTATAAAAAGTCATCAAAATTTTAAGTTAATTGGAAGGTACTCTTAATTAATTATTAAATTATGTGATTCTAAAAGTCTTTTTTTAAAATATTTATGTATTTTTTGTTTTGTTATGATTAATTTGTAAACATTTTATTCAATTTACCTTAAAACTCCCTTTATGAGTTATGCAGCTCATTTATTCTGGAAGAATATTTTTGAAATATTTAGTAGAATATTTCAAAAATTTATGCAGATTTTATTATTTGCATTTTTTTCTCTTTGAGATTTAATTATTGTTTTGTGTATTTTCAAAATTTCACCTACTTCTGTTTTACCTGAGTTGATACTTGTCCTTAATTTTTATATACATAATATTGATGTGTAATTTTTGAAATAAAAATCTAAATTAATAGTTTATTTTATTTTTCATAGGTTTATTTTTCTTGTTTTTAAGGTCCCGGTCTGGTGAAACGTCTGAGACCAGATATATTACGAAAATTTGAAAGTGTTGTTGCTGATCCATCAGATGTTGGAAATTATATTTATCATTGTAATGCTCAGTATCCAAGGTAAGAAATGAGTTAAATGTTAAAACAATGCATTGCTAATTCCTTTTAATGTAATAATTTCATTATGCAATTTAAAATTAATCCTACCATACTTGAAGTTTTTATTTGAACAACTCACCATTAAGTAATGGTGCTATTAGTTGTTAAATTACTCTCTTTCCGTATTTTTTTCTCATTAAAGAAACAATCAGATTATAGAATTTTTAAGTGTTCTAAATAAATATTTTACTTGAATAAACTATAGCAATGTCAAACAAGAGTGTATGAAAATATCAAAATTGAAGAAATCTTAATATTTTGTGTCTATCGATTTTATTCAAGTGCTGATATCAAGGTCCTAGTTAATTTAGAGAACGAAATGAGTTTGTTTGAATAAGGGATGGAAATATATAATACAACTTTAATTTTAGAGAAACTAAATTAATAATTTTATGTACAATGTTATTGACATTGGCCTTTTTTAAAAATCAAAATGTGATATGTAGTGATACCTAGAGGACTGCAAAGAGTTAAGCTCACTTTACCTTTATTATTTTTTTAATAATTACTTTTTTAATTGATGTGATGTATATTTCAGGAATTGTAAATGGATGAAAAATATAAGTATATTTTATGATCTACTTATTAGATAAATAAATATTATATGTACTCAATATTAAAAGGATACATTTTTCTAATATATAAATTTTTCTTTTATTATTATGATTCTCATAAGCCGTATAACTAGATCGTTTATAGTTGAAATGATTCCTCGAAATCTGATTGAATATGTCTTCAAGATGGAAAGCCAATTGTGGAACTTCCTATCAACCAAAAGTAGTTTCATGGTATTGAATATCATGAATAGTGATGTGGATGTTATAGACTAGTTTCATAATACAAGTGTCATTCATTACCTGAAAGGTTATTTAAAAATTCACTGCCAGCAGAGGATTGACCTGTCAAGTTGAATGCACACTATTATTGAAAATAATGAACAGAGAAATCTGTAACAATCTTGATGAAATTTCCAGCAAGATCCTGTAGGAATAACTTCAAGGAAAACTGTCTATCAATTGCAATTGGAAAAGGGGCTTGTGATTATTATGAATGATGAACAGTGACTATCAGTAGTGTGCCTTTACACTTTTCAAAAGGCAAGGATTTGTTGAGTCAGGAGAAACATTTCTGAACACACCAAGATAAGAGTAGATCTTGTACTATTTATTGATGAGTCAAGACTTAATATAGTGATAATCATTTTCATTTGGGGGAAGCCTGGGCTCCAACATAAAAGAAAACGATCATTTGTTAGAAGTAAAGTTCTTGTGTACAGAGAAGGCAAAAAATTATATTGCCATTTTAAATAAGTTTTTATACCTGTATTTTAGGATAACTGTTATATAGGATTGAGACTCTCGAGCGTTATTTTAATCTATTTTATTCGAGGAATTTTTTTATGAACGATATCTCAGTTTGGTGTTTTTTGAGAAAGAAGGTATGCACCGTTTTGGATGATCATTAAAGTCGTGTGACGTAATTCTTATCGATCATATATAGGATGTACAAAGAATAAAATGGTTTTGGATCATCTCGTATTTCTTCGCTTTTATAACAAAAAAAATTGCACTCTATTACAAAAAATCATCTACCACAAAAGATTTATTTCAGTGGGAGGTCAAAATACTTTTTACTTCAACCCTAAGTCCAGATTGGATATAATTCATAAAAACTTTATTGAGAGCATATAATGAAATTCATAAATATTGAAAGATGCCCTTGTAATAGCTAACTATCCAAGAGCATCTTCAGTAATGCTCGTGACCATAATAATCCGTATAGAAAATTAATTGATCATGTTTGTCAGAAGCATCCTGTTTCTTTGACATCAATTAAAGGTTTTCCTACTTCTTATGACTAATGTCAGTTATAGAAAGAAGTATTTATGACGTGGTGGTACACATAATCCTGCTACGAATTCACGGCGACTATAGCAGAAGGAACTTGTAGATAATTGGTGGATAGAATTTGAAAATTCCAGTCAATTTCCTATAGTGTCTAAAAGTACATGTGTTTTGCTCTCTTATTCTTATGGGCCTGAAGTTGAGCCGAAATTTTATCATAAACCTAGACTTCATTTTTGAAATATATGGACTAAATTAAATATCATTTGATACCAATCAGAGTGAAATATGAGCTAGTCTAAAAAGAAGTTTGTAGTTCAATTGTACAAAAAAAAAAAACTATAATGAATATAGAGTGGGAAACATCTCTAAGAACAGAAATTAAGGAGTTAGAACTAGAAAGCAAAGGTTCTTATTAAATAATCTTTATGATAAACAATTAAGACTTAGGAAAAGGCTAATTTCGCAGAAGCTGAAAGGAAAATATCCAGCAAAAGCTGCTAAATTGAAAAGAAATATTCATTTTAAGAATTAAGTCCCATGTCCAAATGATCGATGCTCCTTAGTAAACTTTGAAACACTAATTGAGTAATGTCAGTGAAATTCTTATGAAGAAAACAGAGAACCATTCATATGTCCGAGATATACGGCAAAAATCCCCTGAGAATTAAGAAATATTTACTAAATATATGAACGAGGTATATTTATAGTAAAATACTGGCTTTCCCTTCTTATTTCTTGTCTTATGTTCTGAACAATATATTTCTTAAAGAATTTGAGAAAATCATGTGCTGTTATTTTTTTACTTTTATAAATATTTTCAAATGGATATAAAAGCCAGTTGGGCTGCAGTTTTGATTTCCTTTTTTTTTTCTTTTGATCAATCACATCCCTGAAATAACAGCTTTGTATAATACTGCAAGCTAAAGTACTTTCACCAATATGCTACAAAAACCCTTTGTAGTTATATGTAACAAAAGCATTATATGCATTATTATTTTAGAAATAGCGCGCGCCGCCTTTTTTTGTGAAAAAATACGTTGTTTTACATAATAAAGTTAAACAGAATTATTCAATCTGCCATCAATTCTAATTACATTTCCTAAATAATCCTAAAATGATTACATAAACTTTAATTTACTAGCAAAATGTTACATGTTTTTCGCTACATAGTCTTACAGATTCTTCTGCAAGAACCACTTGTGCCAATGAGATAAACTGGTACTCACTTTTCTTGTATTTCGATAAAAGACCGGTTTTCTTTTAATTTCTACAATTGCTTATAAATCTAAGAATAAAATTGAAAACATTCATGAAATTTATTTTATTATTACTTATATTAAGGAATCCAGTTATGAATTCAGACGATTTTAGAGTTAATTAATTGTGAATAGTAAAGTCCTAAAGTTCGGAATCTAAGGATGTATCAGCTGATTTCAGGTAATCAGAATTCATAGGAACAGATTCTTGAAGTTATGGTGGGTATTTCCACCACTTCTGTTCTGAAACAAATTCTCATGAAAGCACATCGGTTGGGTTTAAGTTCATATGGTACATACTGCCAATCACAATTTTCAGTCATCATTTTTTATGGTCATTTGTTCATGTCATTTGTTTTAACAGTAATTTGATCATGTTTTAAGACAATGAAGTAATGTCTGGATTCAAATTAATGCGATGGTTGAATCACTATGCAGATTCGAAAAAAATGGGACCATCCAGATATTTTGCAATCGATCATCCTATGTGAATATTGAAAGTTCTATTTTAAAAATAGCTATGAATTCTAAAAAAACCTTTGTGCCTTAAATTTTTGTAGGAGGTTGTCCATGTGTTTGAAATTGTACAATCTTTGTAATTTTCTATGATAGCTTCCTTTTTTAATATTATGAATAGATATCCCATAGGGGAAAAATATCAAGAGTACAAATTTTGTTTAATATACTATAATTAATTGGGAAATATTTGATATTTTCTATTAAGGAATTGTTTCCATATTTAGATGTATAATATTTTGATAATCTTTGCACATTTGTAATAGCATTTATCATTTATATATTTTATTTTTGTGCACTTAAAAAGCATCCGTAAAGCTACAATCTACAATTCGGGATCTGTGAAAAAAATATTGTGCATTTGAACAAACATAAGTAAATTTAAACTAAAACATACGAACTTTTCTTGTTAGAAAATACGGATTTCGTTATCTGGGAATAATTAAAAGAAATAATTCATCAGAATGTTTGCAAAATTTAAGAGTTAAATTATACAAAATAAGCTTATTACAACGGCAGAGACTATCATCTGCCACCTATTATTTATGTACTTAGTGGCGTAATGCTGCACTCATTCATACATTTCTTTAATTAGGTGGATAGTAATTTCAAATTATCCATAAAATAATTTCCTTAGAGTTGTAAAATAATCTCCTCTTGGGAATTGCGTTCATGAAAATTTAAAAAAATATTATTATTGCTCATCTAGTTCGAGATATTGTTGCATGATACTGTACTTCTCTAAATTTGTCTTGATTATATTAGCCGTTACTTAACTGATAGTATGTTCATCTTTGTATCATTTTTACATTAGTAAATTTAATAAATCTTCTATCCGATTAATAATTATTTCTGCCTCAAAATAAAAGTCCGTCCTTTCAACAAATGCCAGTAATTTCGTTTGCTTAAAATGTCTTCATGGTTTGCGCATCCCACCAATCAGCGACTGTTTAAGGGGGGAATAAAAGGGTAAAACAACGTTTTTCATTCGCCATAAAATTAAGATGTATGTTAATTTTTAATGATGGGATCAACTAAAAAAGACTTAACGTTGAATTGATTTTTAAAGTAATGAAAGTGCTTCAATATTTAAATAAAAAGAAAAGAAAGTATTTACATTTTGAAAAATCATATGCATATTGAGCTTAAATCTCAATCGTGTTTCTTGTTCCTTTGAAATTCCTGGGATAAAAACGCGAAAAAAGATTTATTTTGCTCTTAACAAGTTCAGATTTACTTAATTTATGAGCTTTGGAGGGTTGGCTCTTAATGGACGGAGTTTTCAGCAAACAAAAGTAAGTATGTTTCATGAATTGTTGCGTTTTTCGGAACGAATTTTAATACTTATTTATAACAAGACCTCCTGAATCGAAATAATAAATGATCTCGATTTCCATAATGGAAAAATGTAGATATAGTAGTTAACTGTGTTAGTTAACTCGGTTAATCTATCTTACAAACCTGCATTTTTAATCCATTTCCATCGACACTAATTTTGTGAAGATGCGATAATAAATGTTAATGTATGGAAATTATATATCTGAATATAAGACATAATTTTGATTTTTTGAGCTATGTGCATGTAATTGATAATGACATATTTTGTGAAGCTGCTTTTGTTTGAATAACTGCAAGGAAATAATGATAAAGAAAAAAGAATGGGTTATGGAATAAAGATTTATCGTGCTTTTGTAATTTGTCCACTGATTCTAATTTCTTAGATCCTCTGAGTGATGTATGAGGTTTAAAATTAAGTTTCTAAAGAAGAATATCATATCCTTCAATAAAGTCAATGACTGAAATCTGAAATGGATTTATTCTCACATTTTGAGAGGTTAGTGTTAGTTTCAGTTTATTTGGTGAAAATGGCTCCTTGTTTTATACTTCTGTAATGGATTTCTTCATAATAAGAAAGAAATGTGTTTAGAAAGTAGAAAAAGATAGTTAAGTTTTAAATCTCAAATATGAGTTTTCTTTCTGACATGAGTGCTCTGTGGGATTATTTAAAACTTAACTGTTTGAAATATTTTAGGTATTCAAGTGTGTTTGAAGGTTACGTTGCCGAAAGGAGGTAAGAGGAAAGAGAATATAAGCGTTTTTATTCTTTATTGAATTCGTTTACGTAGTTTACTTCGCTATTGAAATTAAAATTACTTCAGTTTGTAAAATTTTATTTTACTGAAGCAGCTGAAGTGAAAAGAGAGAAAAATTGCCGCAAAATATGAACACCAGGCGATCTTTCCGTTGAACTAATCCAACAAAAATTTAAGATATGGCTGTATGAAGGCATGCGCTCGAGATTGTGATTATTTTAAAAACTGCAGAGCTCAGGGCTATGCTTACAGTGAAAGAATTTCGAAATATTTGAATCTCAATATCCATCGTATTGGGATTATTAAACAATTATTTGCTTTGGGACGATAAGCGTGTGATGAAAATTCCTGGCGTTAGACAAAGCAAGACATTGTAAAGGACCAATGAAAACACAAGGGGAAAAAAGGCTTGAATTGAAATTTCAAGTTTTTAACGTGTCCACCTTTACAGGTGACTACACATTGAATGAGGAAGATAGTTGACTAAGTGAAGAACGTAACATAATATGAGGATTCTTACACCCGTACAGTATCAGTGGTGACATTTCTTTGCTTCAAATATTGAATAATGTAATTTTGTAACATTGGCTGATACCGTGTACTTATAACAGAGCACGATTTCAAACCTGTGGTAATGACCTCTTCGAAGAAATAGAGATTAAGAGCAAAAGTGCTGACAACGACGCACCACACAGTCACTTTAGCTTCGTGTAAATGCGCTGGTGTCACATCGTGAGGGGTTTTGTCAGTTCAGTAAATGCAGTTCTTGTTAACTTTTCCAGTTGAAAAGAAATCTGTTTCAGGCATTTATACTTTTCACTGTAGCCATCAGAGTCTTCGCAGATTTTTTTTCTGATCTGATATGATAAAGTCTAGTTTCAATTTCGCAACACCTGGACACACTGTAACCTATAATGAAAGATCCGCAGAACAAAGTACAGAACCCCAAGACTTGTGATTTTCGGTGAATCCAAATTGCGAGCAACACTCCTTGCAGTATGCAGTAAAGGAGCCGTAAATGTACTACGTACTTCCGCACCAACTCCAACTGGATTCCTTGATCCAGGTTGATCGCTAATGTGCCCAATTTCTTCAAATTTTTCTTATTAAATCGCGTACTCTTCTTACGGAACTTGAGCGTCATCTTAGTTCATGATGTTGCCAATGAATTCGCATTGCTTCGGCAGCATTTTCCCCGCTAAGATAAAAACAGCTTTATCAGTTCACATTCATAGTTTTATTATTAGCGTCATCTTATAGGAGCATTTGAACACCTTACTGAAGAAACACTCTTCCCCAACTGGTTTTTCTCCCATAACAAATTCTTTGCATGTAGTTTTCAGTGTTCTACGTTCTATCCTGGTGAGTTATGCAAGTGTGTTAACGCACCTCCTCTTTGTGTTAGTGAACCTTTAGAATGTTCTTCTTTGCAAATTGCATTACGCTGTCAATTTGCGTCATATTCTTGTCGTTACAACGCCCTTTGTGGTTTTTCAATAAGCTGATCATTCTGCGCAAGGAAAAAGTGGTTGTTGCTATTCGAAACTTTCGAAATTCTTTTACAGTAATGGAAACTGTTTGCTGGGCGTTATTTAAAAGCATCACAATTCCGAAAGTGTACCTTCAACCAACGATATCTCAAATATTTGATCGATTGATAGCCCGCAAGAAGTTCAAATATAGGAAAAGTTTTGACTAGACTGTATTTGCATAATTTAGTACTGCTCTCTCATCTGTTTGTCTCTACGAATTGTTAAGTTATCATAAAAGCTGCCATTCTAGGATTCTGTAAAATTTTAAACCTTTTTACCTATTTTTATTTTTTTCTCTTGAAATTTTCATTTGTAATTTGAGGGGCGAATTTGGATTGATTTATTCTATGCATTTTTGTCCTTCCAAATTTGCAAAATGTGTAAACTGACATTGTTTAAAAATTCATTTATGTTCATTTTTTTAATTGTTATGAATTTTTCAAAATGGAATAAACAGGTAAAGATATTTATTACATAGCCCATGCTTTCATTTTACCAGCATATTTTTTAAAAAATCTAATCTGTTCGCATTTTGATTTATGTTTTGTTAGTGTAATATATAGAGCAAAATATTTCAGATGCGTTAAGATTAATGTAGAAAGTTTTTCTTTTCTTTTGTTCGACTCATCAACAGTAAATTTTGGAGAGAGAAATTCAGTTTTTAATTTTTAAAACTGAATTTAATTTTTTTTTAAGAAATGGCATAATTATTCAATTTTTTTTGTTCATCATTTCGCTTAATATAAATGGAAATTTTATCTTTGTTGACATTTACATTTAATATTTTTGCATTTGTTCTTAAAAAACGAAAAAAATTCTCAAACAATCAGATGCATTTAATGGTCGCAATGGTTGCTTATTTATTTATACATTATAACTATTATTTAACGTTTTCATTCCTTGCAGTTGTTAATTCTGAATTTCCTTCTCTATTTTTCAACTATACTGTTTAAGCAATTTTTTCAAGAAGTATTTGAATTAAATAGCTTTGTTCATCTTTAAAAATGCTGTTTAAAGTAAAATGTAGACTTCTGCTGAAATGTATTCATATATGAAGTACACGAAAATGGATATATTGACTTCCTCCTGCTTTTATGAAAGAAAAATTTCTGATTCCCAGATCATTTTTTTTTTCATTTACTAAAACTTTTGAGCATAAAATATAAAGAATATATGTTCATATAACGAGTTAGGTTTGCTATGTATAAATTATGTTTGCACTATATGGTCTTGATTGATTTTCTTTACTATTATTAGTAAAAAAAACTATTATTAGTCTGAGCAGAGTGCATATATGATTGGTTCCAAGAATTTCAGACTTCTAAATTTATCGCCCTTGTACATCTTGTAATAAATATTTGTTGTTTTATCCAGCTGAATAAATTTGTTTTAGTATTAAATATTTTTGTAAATTGTCTTTTGGAAACTACAAAAAACTTGTATGTTTAGGAAACTTAATATCTAATGTAATTTAATGCTTGTTCAATAAAATAAAATTCAATCTTATGTAGTTTATCCATAATTTGAGCTTTATTTTTTAATCCTGTTTTTCTTTTTTTATAAGCTCTCAATTTTTGAAAACTGATTTGAGACATTTTAAAGATTTATATTCAATATTTCTTTCTTTTCTGTTATGTTAATTTTAATTATTATGCACCAATTATATGTTTGTTTAATAGATCACACAAATATTTACAACACCTATAAGTACTTCGTTCAGATATGAATCAGCATTAAACAAAAAATATTGGTGTTGCACAAATATAACTCATGTGCCACTTAGAATAAATGTAGAACAAATTATATTTTATCCTTACTGTCAACTGTTTACTAAGCAAACTTTTTTCAATTGTTTCATTATTTTTACCTTAATAATAGGCTACTTTCATAAATTAAACCAGTGTGTTTATAAAAATTCTTCATTCTTTGAATGTTTCATTGCTGTATTTAGTGAACAGTTGAGTATCTATCATTAACATACACTCACACAATGTTTATCTTTTAAATTGATTTATGTAAAAGAATATAATAAATTATTCAGATTTTAAATGTGACTTTTAAAGCTTTTCGATTTTAATATTTCAGTGGTGAAGTAGCATTCAAAGCCATGAGTGCTCCTTTTGGCTGGGCCAACCGTCCTATGATTGAAAGAATTTCTCAGTTGCGACAAGATATCCCTATCAGTTTTGTTTATGGGGCTCGATCGTGGATTGATAGCAGCTCTGGTTACAAAATTTGTGAAATGCGAGAGAATTCTTTTGTTGAAATTAAGGTATTTTTTTAAGATTCTAATTTAAGTTAACTTAAAAGTCTTGTCATTATTCTATTCAACTTCTTTAAGAAAATATATTATTAAAAATCTTTTATTTTATTTGTAAGTTTTGTTTATCTTATTTGATATTGCAATCATTTTATTTGCATCTCACTTTTTTAGCTTATTCAAGGCGCTGGTCACCATGTTTATGCAGATAAAGCTGATGAATTTAATGAAGTGGTTTCCAAAATATGCAAAAAAGCTGATGCAAGAACGGTTCCTACTTACAGTGGAAAAAGTACAGATATTTCCAGCGCCACTTTAAATATAAATAGTGGTAAAGAAAAGATAATTTTAGATAAAGTTCTATAATTTTTCAAATATTATCACACATTTAATTAAAAAAAAGGATATGTTGTGTTTTTTGAAAGATTATCACAAATATTAATTCACTTATGTTCTGCATTTTCATTGTAATTTACCTAATAATTTATCATATAATTTTTATTAAAATAATATATTTATATATCAACATCTACATATTTTTTCTGTATGTACGTTGTTATTTAATTCTTCATAATTTTAAAGAATGATTACATTGGCAAGAATATTTAAAAACGTAAGATTTCTAAATATTTTTATCTTCTACTATTTACTCTTATTGTACCTATATTGTATTAAAGTGCTATTTTTTAAGGAAATGAATGATAATATTAACTTTTTTTATAAACTGGAAAAAAATTGCAGTAATTTGAAAGAAATTTATAGGAAATGCTTCTTTCATTAGAGATTATATATAAAATTTTAATGAATTTATATATTATGGTCTTTTATGAGCTTATAAAACTTGTTTGCAAGTTTGTAGAGCAATCTGTGTATTATTTTTATAAATAATGCATATGATGTGCTAATGTCTTATCTATTTTTCTTTTGCAAGAAAAATCACAATTTTTACCGTTTTATTCAGATGGCAAACTAGATAATATGTCAAAGCTGCTTTTTTATTTACAAATAGCATTTCGCTTTTGATAGTATTTGTTGGAAATTATATTGTTGTTCAATGCTTAAAGAAGTTTAGAATGGTTGTAGTTGCTGTAGTTACATGTGTAGGGGGAAAATGTTTCTGAGATTTGTTTCTGTTATATCTCTACCTGTTAATTATTTCATTTGTATAAATTTAGACTTTTGTAGATTTGTTTTTAATGCTTATATTTTTGATTATTAGTATTGCTATGTGAGCTTCCTTTCAAATCTTTTCACATTTCTCATGTGTTGAATTATTGATATTAATTATCTTACATTTCCTTTTTGTTACTTATTTGCTTTTATGCATATTTATATTCATTTAACTTCATGCTTAGATAAAAATATATTTGTTCACTTATAATTTTAAACCATATTATTCTTATAATGAAAATTATTTGTATTATAATTTATTTATTATTATTTGTTTAAGTTATGCTTATCTATTAGTCTTATTTTCTGTAGAAGCAAGGAACAAATTTTTATTTTTAATTCAATCAATTTCAGTTAGATATGCAAATTTTTAGTCTTTACAAATTATGTATTTTAAGATGTGTTTAAATTTTTTGTTTTGATGTGAATATTTGAAGCAATATTTATTTATTAAAACAATGTAAATCTGTGATAAATTTCATATTCATAAAATGCAAAATTATTCTGTATAAAGACAAATTATTTTTCAAAATGGTATACCTTAGTTTACTCTTTCTTCTATTTATTTGATCTTGTATATTATATAAAAATTAAAATGTATAGATAAAAATGTTTAATTATTGAATATTTCATTTCAAGATTTGCTCCCCATTCAACAGTATCACATATGAATTCCTAAAATTGGAAAACAATCTTCAGACCCTTTCTTTTGTTTATCTTACAAATTGTGCGGGGCCGGAATGGCCTGGTTGGTAGAGCGTTGGACTCGTACTCCGTTGGTTACGGGTTCGAAGCTCACCGGTCAAAAGATTCCCCGAGTGTGGCGATTGACGCTCGTTAAATCTGTTCGTAGTCGCAAAGTACTGAGATGTATGAATGACTATGCATGTATGAAGTCCGCCCACTAAAAAGGGTTGTGACGTGTGTGTAGCAAGTCGTACTCTTGACCCTAGATGGCGCTACTTTTAAAACAAGAGACGTATATATCCGGCTTAAAATCTGCTGATGTATCAGCGTTGCTTGTCCATGGCAAGTAACAACAACAAATTGCACTTTTAAAAAAATCTTTGGGAGGTCCTAATTGGGCGATTCTGGATATGGTGGCTATTTTCCATGTTAAGTGAGGAAGTTTATATTTTTAGAAGTAAATGCTTGTTAATTGAAAGATATATACCTTAAAGATTGCTCACATTACATTTTTGCCTGCTGTGGGAAAGTAATCTGTAGCATGAAACAGAATGCAACAGTTTTATTGACCAAATGTTATTAGATTTATTTCAAAGTAATCTCTGACTGGAATGCACTCTCTTTCAGCGTCTCGCTCTATCCCTATCTTTCTAGCATGTCTCATGCCTTTTGTGAAATCATTTTAGAGTTCATAGCTAATTTGCTTTTAAGGAATGGGAAAAAAAAATCAAAACGCCGACCACAAAGAGGCCATTTCAACTGTGGAAATGAAAAAAAGAGTTACATGGTGCCTATTTGTTGAATGCTTAGTTATAAATTCATTAACAATATGTGCACTTTGAGAAGGCACATTATTGTGATCCATGCTGTTTGTAAAGAATTGCTTCACACAAAGGGCGCTACATCTTTAAATAATAATATTTATTGGCTGTCTGATCAGTTGTTTATGATTCATATCATCACATAAAACTGGTGTGAATCAAAGAAAACAGTAAACATTTCATTGACTTTTGACACGGCTTTTTCATAATTCCTTTGTAGCGTCAGCCTTATAAACCAGAAAATATCCTTCGAGCTGAAGGGTCCCTTTTGCATGGTCGGTATATTACTCGGCTATTGGCTCAAACGGCGCAGGTTCGTACCGCGACCTTCACTTGCTACATTGGTGACCTTGACAACGCAACCTTCTGCAACAGTCGTGGCGCCATCTGCCAGCCAATAAAGCCGTCGCTAACTCAACGCACCAAAAAGCCGTTGCTAACTCGACGCACCAACGAACTCGCATGCTCGCCATACGCTTGGCGCTTTCAAAAATCGTTCGTCTCTCGTCCGACTCACTGGTGGGGGAGTACTGTAGCGTCAGTCTTAAAAGCCAGAAAATATCCTTCGAGCTGAAGGGTCCCTTTTGCTTGTCGGTATATTACTCGGCTACTGGCTCAAACGTCGCAGGTTCGTACAGCGACCTTCACTTGCTACACCTTCAACTTTTGAGCGCCATTCACTTGCATGTTGAATTGTTTCAGTGTCGGAGGCATATATCCTAATTTCATCATCGGTAATAACGCATCTTAGACGGGAATTCCCTTGAGAAATCGTATCTCCTGCTACTTGAGCACGTTGCTTCTGGACAGCTCGGGAAGTGCCAAAACTCGGAATAATGTTTTGAAATTTCTTCATAGGTACCAAATTATATAAGAATATTCAATTATATCTTTTATTGTCGAATGATAACAGGTATCAATTCTTTGACCACGCCGATATCCTGATCATTAATCGAAATGATTGGTTTAACAGATGCGTCTAAGAACATGCGATGAATTCTCTACCATCTAAAAATTTCGAATATGTTTTTAAATATTCGAAACTGCAAAATGTTTTAAAAGCAGTCCAGCCTTTTATGGTATTCCAAATGCTTTTGTAACAAATATTTCATCACGTAAACAATATTTAATGCATGTTCTTTATTCAATAATATGCATCATTTCGGTAAGTCAAATGGCGGAGATGTAAGCTTCAACGGAGTTAAAGTTCATTTAAAACAAATTAATTTTCGAATGGCAAAATGAAATAATTTTTTGGATGTTGTGAGATCTTTAAAAATCGTAAAAATGCATGTTGAATGCTTTCGATATATACTCTAGGTGTATTTTAAATGAAGCATTCCGGGCCCATTTTGATCACAGTAGTATATACACTCTATAACGAAAAAAAAAATTATTGCACCAAGAAGTAATCATTCGATTGCTTTGAAATTTCGTATGCACGAGTGTTTTGACCAAATATGCAAATAATTAAATTTTGGTGTCCAATGAATGAATAGTTTAGTCTCCAGCGCATCGGAACTGCGCATCCAGCAGATAAGGAGCAGCTCTTCAACGGCTATTAAAACTTTCGGTTTGATTGCGATTCAGATTACCTTTCAACAACTTAAAATATGTCTCGCCGCAGGGTTCATGCTCATTACAAGCAACTGTCAGAGTTTGACAGAGGTCATATCATCAGATTGAAAGATTCCGGTTGGACAAATCGGAGAATCGCACGTCATTTGAGTCGAAGCGATTCGAAGATGCTGCCAAGAATGGGTGGAAAATGACAGAGTGCAGCGTCAGGATGGTAGCGGTCGACTTAGGGCCACAACAGATCTTGAGGAAAGAGCGATTGTCCGATCAGCTGTCACAGCGCCTTCTTCGTCTCTACCAACCATCAGACGTTCAATCCAAACACCAGTGTCCACCATGACCATTCACAGACGGTTGAGACAGCGAAATCTACACTCGCGCCGACCGTTACGCCACCTGCCACTCACGCCTGCACACTGCCTAGCCAGATAATAGTGGTGCATGGCTCGATCAGGCTGAATGATGCCGACTGGGGACGTATAGTCTTAAGAGATGAATCCCGCTTCCAACTGTGTCCCGACTATAATCGAAGACGTGTTTGGAGACACCAAGGGCGGAAGGGGGATCTACTTTCATTATTGCACGCCACACCGACCCTCAACAAGGTGTTATGGTCTAGGGTGCCGTTTCCTTTGATAGCCGCAGCCCTTTGGTGGTCATTAGAGGTACAGTTAATGCACAGCTGTACCTCGACGACATCCTAAAACCGGTTTTGCTACCGTTCCTTTGGCAGTACCCTCAGATGGTTTTTCAGCTGGACAATGCCCCCCCCATGCGGCACGTGTTGCTATGAACTCTCTGTAAGTTTGTCAAACACTTCCTTGGCTTGCCAGATCTCCCTCCCATTGAGTGTGTCTGGGATATGATTGGATGGTGATTGCATCTAACACGGAATGTTGATGACCTCGTTTGATAATTGAAAGGAATTTGGCAAGAAATACCGCAGGAGACCGTCTGGAAGCTTTATCGGTCTATGCCACGCCGCGTGGCAGCTTGTATCCAGGCTAGAGGTGGGTATTGAGCTTGTTACTGTAACTCTGAAATAAATGATTCAATTGTTCTGAGATTTTAATCATTTACTATTCCGTACATTGTCTTCCCCACCACTAATTTTCGTCTCAATCGGACTACTCCTTCTTGGTGTGTGTGTGTGTTTATGCACGATCATGCCGTGCCCACTAAAAACTGAATTGCGAACTGCAGTTTGGGGGCTCTTGACGTAGAGCAATAAACTCAGAATTCAAAAATACTGTTTGGATGCTGTTCATTTTCTCAAAATTGTCGACTATTTGCAAGATTTTAAATATTTGGCATCAAACTTTGATTTCCCCATGTTTATTTAACTAGCTGCCACAGCAATTTTCAAAGACAGAATTAAAACTGATAAAAATCAAGGCTTATGGCTTTATGTGTTTTGCAATTATGAAGCATCGAAGATAAAATAAGAAATAATGAAAATAAACATTTGTTAAGCAAGCTACATTTACTCAATACATATGAATTCATTTTTAAATCTAGATACAAAGAGCAAAAATTATGAAAATATTGCTGCATCTACCTACGAGTGATTATGGCTTGCGACATTTGTTCTAAACTATTTGTTAAAAATTCATAAACAGTATTCAAAAATTGGACAAATGAGATTTTATTTTTAATGTAGTTAAAATTGATAGTAAGTAAATTGAAATAGTGAAAATAATTGAAAAATCGATTGGTATTGAAAGCAGAATATTTGATTGTCTCCATTTTCCGCAATAAATATATTTAAATACCGATTAGGGAAACAACTAGACTTTTTTCAAATTGCACAAAAATAATAATTATTTACTCTTAATTTTTTTTAAAAGTTAAAATTGATAGGAAAAAGCACAATCCTATGTGTTATGCAGCAGTAAACATCAGTAAGATTTTTTTTTTTTCGGTTTTTAATTTTAAGTACATATGATTTACAGAAAGAGAGCTTGAAAATATGGCATTCAGGTGTATAATGGATGAATTAAATCTAGAAATTACTAATGATAAAAACAATTAATATTAAACTTTTTTCATGAGAACTTAATTAACATAAGAGCATTTTTCTGTTATAAATTTCTGAATGCCTTAAAAATGTTTTGGAACATTTGTATTTTCACTGAAATCATATTATTGCTGAAAAACTGTTCACTTTCTTATTTATAAAAGAGAATGGTTACAGAAACAATTAATAAATTTGCAATTTCTTAAATTTACTCCCGAGACGAAGGAAATTATGCACTTTCTTTGTATTAATTATATAATTAGGTCAAGTTATTCGTAGACTTATTACGTAAAATTTACAATTATTACTTATACCTATGTATTACCTCCTATTTTAAATTTCTTTCGTATCATGTACTGAAGTTGCATCATTTGCAATGTAAAATGATTCTATTGCAATAGTGTCTCCCTCTAGTTACAGAAATGTAAAGAATACTTGCAAATCAGGATAACGGGTGTTAGTTTGCTTTTTAAAAAGTTTCGTACGAAACAAGTATAAAAGCCGTAGATTTCTTTTATATCACTTTCCCGTTAAATTTGGCACATTTTAAATGTTGAATGTGGCATAATTTATTTACTAAATAAATTATTTAACGAATTATAAATTGTTTGTTGAATTAAACCTTATTCATTTTTCCCCAACTGAATAATAAATCTAGGAAGAATACAAGAGGTGTTTCATTAACAGTTTCAAAATCACGTTAAAAATAGATATTGTATTATAATTACTGTAATAAATAGGCACATATTTATAATTTTTTAAATTTATTTTTTTCTTTTCGAAACTATTTATCATAAATGCATTTAGAAAAAACTGATAAAATAATTTCAAGAAAATGTGTCTAATTTAAAGTTATTACTTTACTTGTAGAAATCCATCCTGTTATGCCCATCGTAAGACGGGCGACTTCATTGATGATTTAATGAGTGAATATGTGTCAGCCGCTATGGCTAATTTTAAGTAATTTAGTTTCAAAAATACTGTTCTCATACTGTATTTGCATGATGCTTTATGAATATTTTATGTAATACTATCTTTGTTACTACGCATAATCTAGTATAGATTCAAGCTCATACAGTATTCTTTATATTAAATTTAAATGTTATCCAAAATAACAACTATTTAAACTTCAGTATTGGAAATATAAATACTGTAAAACCTTAATTAGCGTCAGTTTATGTAATCTGTCATCATATAAAAATATGAGCGAAAATGTAGGTATCTTTAAAATTATACATCTGCTTCTTAATGTATAAAGCTTGAAGTGGTTGTATTGTATGATGGCCGAGGTGACTAATCGTCGGTGGCCCACAAAACTCGTCATTGAATTGTCGTTATTGTGCCTCTTGTTTCAGTCAGAACAGGGTAGTCTGTGCTGATGTTCTAATGAATGTTTTGTTTCACAGTGCACTAATTAACTCTTTTGGAAAAAAGTTATAATAATAAGTTTTTTCTATGATGTAATCCTCTGTATTTTTAAGCCAAGTTTTGATTTCAAAACTTTTAAGCCTATAAAGCAAGGTTTATAATTTTGATTCTATTATTTTGTGTAATAATTTTTAAATGGACTGAGAATTATATAGCGAGAGGTTTTAATCAGAAATTTGAAATTATTGAACGTTTGAAGAAAGGCAAAACTGCCACTAGCACTGCTTAGATTTACGCTGTTGGAAAAATAATCGTCAATAGCATTCGAGATTCCACTGAGCATTATTTAAAAGTTATTATTTACTCTACGCTATATTTTGTTGCCGAAAATTAAGTCTTTAAATTTAAGCGTTTAACAGTATTTTTCAAGTTATATGTACACGAAATCTTCAGAATTAAACCAAAGTAGCATATCTATTCCCATTGAGAGAAAAACTTACAATCAAGGCTGAACAATTCTTAAAATTCCTGATCTATTGGAATTTAAGAGTATTTAAAAAAAGAATGCCATTCATAAGTTGTTATTATCGTATCGCATATCAAAATATCATTTCATAGTATCGTCAAACATATTCTTCAATAAAATATAAGGGAGAAGTAGACCTCTGATCTATGACAATGCCTATCATATATTACGTTACATTATACAGATGTATTTGGGTGTCTTAAGTGATGCTGATTATAAAGAAAAAGGCATCCGCAAAACATTTGTAAAGCAACAATGATTCTTGGCATTTAACCAAGTTGGTCATCACACAACGGAATGGGGAAAATGATTAGTCACGGAGATTTCGGAATCAAATATTACAGAATTGCTGACATGACCTTAAGGTATAAAATTATAAATAGTGTTTATAAACTATTCAGATGTTAGAAAATCCCATGTGGGAGTGACATAATCCCGTACATATGCGTAAAAAGCAATGAAAATATTTTCCCAGTATTTGGAAAATGTTGATAAATCAGTCAAACAAATAACATACATTTTTAAGAGAAATAAATTTCAGTTCATTTGAAAATAATGTATAAACTTTCAATTGTATATTCAATTGCATAATTGTGTAAGCATTCAAGAAAAGACTTAATTTGCATTAGTAACAGTTTAGTGAACTTCAAAAAAAAAAAGAGAAATCGAATCAATTCAGTTGATACTTATATGAAAGTATTTAGATTCGATCTTTATTCCAGTACCATTTGATTGCACATTCAAAATAAGAAATGTAAATTTTATAAAGAAACGGTGGAAATTATCTCGACTAAGCGCTTTTTTATCCTCAAATACTAGTTTTATACCCCCTTCCCCTTTACCACATAAAAAAGGGAAATTTTGAATAAGACTGTGAACACCACATGATATCAGATTTTTATTTTCAGACTCTCGTTCATAAACTTTTGTTGCTTATGAATTTTGAGCACGTCCCAATGAAAACAAAATTTGGCACAGAATTGCAATTTTAATAACACAATCACGAAATGTTATTTATTTAAATCGTTGAATTTTTAAGATATCGAATTTACTTGTACGTGAATTAACATACCATAAACGGTCAACCCGTCGATGCATTTGGTTAGAGATTTGATAAGGATCTACACTTTAGATGCTAAAATATTATATCCTTTTGCTGTGTTCTATAATTGTGGTAATTCTTTTCGCTCTATCATACAGACGAAATGTTCTTTTTGAATTCATTCTTTTGAATAAATTTCATCAATATTTGACAGAAATGTATAAAATTTATGTAAATACTATGTGCCAAATTTTATGCATCTAGCTCAAATAGTTTTTTCAGTTACCGTGCTCACAAACAGACGTAATTCCAAAAATGTGTTTTTCGGTCTCAAATTGGTCTGAAACGTGGAGATTCCTTAAAATCTCGAGTATGAATTTTTGGACAATTTCACACATTTTCTTTTACTTTACACTTCCTTTATTTTTAATTTGTATAAATAAAAACTGCTCACATATCTTTTCTTTCCAATTGGTTCTAAGGTTTCCTTTCAAACGAAGTTTTTGTCGTTGATGATAATGATAGCCAAAATATCTGCAATCTCTGCAAAAAGAGTTAATATAGTTCTTTGAAATTAAAGAATTCAGACAAAAAGAACTAAAAAAAAACTAAAGTGCACAATTCATAAATAAGTGCATTTCTTTTTATTTATAGGTTAAAACTAAAAGTTAAAAATATGAAGTGCGACTAAAATCAATTAAATGTATTTCTTTCTTTTCTGTTTGAATATTTTATTTTAAGAATTCATAAATTACACACACACGCGCGCGCGCACGCACGCACGCACACACACACACACACACAGTCAGTAAGAACATAACAATTTATAATAACATTTATTGACTTGGAATCTTTATTATTTGTACAGGGAGTCAAAATTATTCCATATACCAACGAGTTCATGTACGGCTTTAATACATATACATGAAAGAGATCTACACCTATAAATTTGAATCCCAATTCCACATTAATTAAGAAAGTTTCATTTCATCTGAATGTCGATAGGATCGATAAAAGGATGTGAAACACCTGTGGTCAATGTCATTTTCAGAAAACTGACACCTGTGTAAACCATGTCTAGGACATCTGTTTCTTCATGCAATAAAAGCAGTGTGGATTCTTGAAACAAGAAGAAGGGGGAAATAAATGAGTTGTAAATTAACAGACACGAACTTGGAAAACTGCTGAATGTTATTTGTGAGAGAAAAAAATTTCGAAGCTGAAACTGAGAGAACATAAGAATTAAATAAAAGTGAAACTCTTCTGTATTTTCAGAAATTAATGGAATAAAAAAATAACTAATTATTGATTAACTTAGCAATTAGCGACGAGTAAAGAAAAAGTTCATTTGTTGAACGCAACCATTTTACATAGTAACGGGAAAGAAAATGAGCAAATTTATCGCTAGTAGACAAACAGTTCTTTATATTTTTCTTTGCATTTTTTAATGAATATGTATTAATTTTGTTTATTATTCTATCCATAGCATTATTATTAGGCTTTATAGAGTTCTGATTTTGATAAAAAATAATAAACGGGAATAAAATAAAATATATCGGGGTTGGTACTTAATTATCAGGCTTTTCTTTGATGTGCTATATTTTAATAAAAATTTACAGTACTTTATAAATATATAAATGAAACTATTCTTCTACTTTTAGATTATAAAAATAGAGTTGATAATCACACTCATATTCGTCATATTATGATGTATCACCTTGAGAAAGGATTGGAAGCAATGTAAAAATTTCGCGATCTCAAAGAACTTTTTGGTGAGGGTATAGTCAGCAAGAAATGGTCAGTTTTTAGATCAGGAGACACTAGATTAGAATAAAAGCCAGGCAGAGGCCAACCCTCAGATTTTGAAAACCAGGTACTTTTGGAAGCGGACAAAATCTTGCAATGCTTTTACAATGATCTGGAATCTCGTACGTACAGAAAAGAAAGCGGGTACTACAGCAACTGTATTAATCTGACCTGTTAATCTATACTTAAGCATTTGCACTTAAAAATTTCAAAACTGATAAAAAAATTGCTCAATAATGCAAATTCAATATCTCTATATTTCCTGTAAAAGAATTTTAGAAAATTCAGCAATTTAATTTTAATATCTAAACATTAATTTTGTATTCTCATTTTAAGATATGAGAATCATAAATATTTTTGGCCTCATTTTTAAAATAGGCTAGTAGATGTATTATCATAAAATAAATAATTAAAGGGTGCTCTGTGTCAGAAACATTTGATTATTTTTCCCACTTACTGAAAATGCCAGAATTTAAAAACAACTAAACAAAGTAACTTCATAGACAGAACAATTATCTTTATGTATTGATTTTACATGAGTGTGTCATAGATAAAACAGAAGCCCTAGATAATAACAGACTGAAGTTTTCTTCTTTATTAGAAAAGAGGTCGTTCGAAGCATTCGAAATTTAGAATGATTAAAATGTATTGAAGATATAAAATATTACACTTATGAAACAGATTTCCAGGTAAAAAAAAAGAGTTTAATAGAAACAGGAAGTAAATTATTTACTTAGATGTTCTGCTTTTGCACTAAATATGAAGCTTTTACAGAGATGTTTTTTATGGACTGCATTAAAAATAGATAAATAGGTTTATAATAAGAAAAAATAGAGGATTTCAAAATAAAAAAGGCAAAAATTTCCTTTAAGTACGGAAATATTTTAAAAAATCTGTATATCTCTCTTTTTCTTCTTTGCTTTTTTAAGTACTGACATATGTATCATAAAAATGTTAAGAGATCCTATGAACACAATATATGTTCTACTAAAATTTACTCAAGCATGACTAGAATTCATTTTCCCGAAAGAAACTGCGTATGTAGAATGCATTTTTCCAAAGATAAAAGATGTTAAATATAATTTGATTAATATGAAGGTTTATGATTGAATGGAAGAAATGAAAAACCTTCTTGGTTTGTAGAATTAAATTATACAATAAATATTTCCACAAACAAAATAACACAACAATTAAGGTCTAAAAGTGCTTACCAATTATTTTAAATGCCTTTCTTTCTATCTTTTAGGTAAATTTATGTGTAATGATTTTTTACGTGAATTCATAGATAATAAATATTACAGACATGGTTGAGCAAATTTTAGTAAGACGTTGATAATTGCCTCATATATTAAAATCAATTTGATCTATGCAAGTAAAAAATATAATTACATTTTTTAACCTATATTATAATAATGCTTTTCTATCCTTAACAGATTACTTAATCTCCAAGTCAAAAGAACTATTCAATAAATATGTGACTTGTAAATTTCAAATTTCTTCTTACGAGTTCTCTGGAATAATTTAGAGCTCTAAACGAAAACGTCAATAACTCTAATGTATAAATAAAAATGTTTTTAAGGAGAATGGTCATTTGTAATCTAAATATGGCTTCTGTGTGAGAATGATTTGGTTAATAATTTTAGACATTTGTAACGTGGTAAGACACAAAAAACGTGCGATGAAACATAATCTTAAATCCCTTACGAGTCACTACACCTGAATTATATACATTTCTGTGATTTCCCCTTTCTAATTCACGAAAATTATTCTAGGTTAAAATTTGTTTTCCGCACATTGCCTCTTAGATTTTCTCAACGTTTATAGCTAAAGTAACAAATAATTTTGCAAAAAGAAATTGTACGCGAGTTTGAATTATAAACATTTGAAATAAATTTAATTCCATTAAAATAAAAATGTAGTTCTGACGGTTTTTATACTTTCTCTTGATAAATGAGTTTATCTTAAATGGAAATGATTATTAATAGTAAAAATATCCCAGACTTTGCCTCCCCTCGTAAACTTTCCAAACCCTCATAAACTTTGCAACATTTTAATAAAGAATATTGCTGATTAAACTCATAATTCTTTATAGTATTTTCCTAGACAAAACCTCAGATAAATATATCTTTTTTCATCTTTCTTTTGAGAATTTTTGCCCGTTTGCTCAGAACTAAAGCTAAACCAGCGTTAGTGGTCTCGCCAGAATCT
>JAOUZG010050771.1:569363-582123 GCA_026289955.1 Argiope argentata | reverse complement strand
TGCTCAGAACTAAAGCTAAACCAGCGTTAGTGGTCTCGCCAGAATCTCAAACTGTGTACCACTTATAAACTTTGCAACATTTCAATAACGAATATTGTTCATTAAATTCATAATTCTTTATAGTATTTTCCTAGACAAAACCTCAAATAAATATATCTTTTTCCATCTTTCCTTTTAGCATTTTAGACCGTATGCTCAGAACTGAAGCTAAAGCATCGTTAGTAGTCTCCCCAAAACTTTCTCGCTCTTTAAAAACGCTTTTAATAAAGGTCTCCTTCTCCTTCTCACATAAAATTATGAACACAGATACAAAAGCATGAATGTCACGAATGTTCAGACTTATTTTAGGGTTCCGCACAGAAAAGTTGTGTGTTTTTCAGAGGACCAAAGAAAATATTAATTAATTGTATGTAAATAAGATGGCATTAGCAAACAATTCTTATGAAATTATGATTTTT
The DNA here is from genome assembly GCA_026289955.1 of Argiope argentata. Lineage (NCBI taxonomy): Eukaryota > Metazoa > Arthropoda > Arachnida > Araneae > Araneidae > Argiope > Argiope argentata. Next base: position 581,665 of record JAOUZG010050771.1, on the reverse strand, counting down.
GGCATTACTTTAACGAGCGATCTTCGGCGATTAATAGCTGTCATACGATTGAGAAATAAATATCGGCTACGCATTTTAAAGGCCTTTTTTTCACTGACTGAAATAAAAAGTTGACATAATATATTTCATATATTTAAGTCAATGCGTTTACATCAGTGCAAAAGTAAACGCCGATAAATGATCAACTCTTTAATGGATTTTGTTCTAAAATTTGACTCATATCGATATTTAAGATAAATATATATACCACATTTTTTTTTCAAATAGCTTTCTTCGTTTTGCAATTATGGTATTAACTTGTATGCGGACAAATAGGATTCCTTTAAATTGATTTCATTCAAAATTTGATAAAAATTTAACATTTTTCAGTTTAAATTTCATCTTTCAAAGCTCAAGAAATAATAAATCCCCATGTTAACTGATAGACATAATTCCAAAAATAAAATTTCGGACTTTTTGTTTTGAAATGTGGTGATTTGCTAAAACCTCTAGTCCAATTTTTTTGACGACTGCAGCAATTTTTTTAATATGGGCTGGAGTAAAAAAGTAAAAGCCTTCACTTATCACGTTTGTATTTTAAGTAACTATTACTTACTTTAACTAAATTTTGTTGTGGGTTCGATAATTCTAAGCACCAAACACTTAATTCGTTCATTAATAAACTGATAACGTTTTATTTGAAACTGAAGCTAATAACATTTTATGCTCGACCCGCAAGACAAATATAACGTCATCCAGTCGCATTCGAAAATGCTTCGTTTCTAAGTTATTTTTTTATATTTGATGAAAGCCTGGAAAATATCATTTGACTTAATGAATGCTTTAAATATTTAAGCATTGCTTTGTATAAGCCTGCGCCGTTTTTGAAAAAATAAGTAGACCTTGAAATTCGTAAGTTTGAAATTAGAAAAGAAATTCAGATTTTTCAGTGCCATATGCTTTATAATTTATGCACAATGCCATTTGCAATAACATTAATTTTCTCCATCAGCATTTTATAGCTCATAAAATGAGATCAATCGTCATAATTTCTTACAATGAGAGGAAAAATGTTCAACAGGGACAGATCTCGTTGTATCACAGTCACATGACAAGTCACATTTTGCACTTCTCCTTTTAGCTACCCATCGCCTTGTGCTGTGGTATGTCATGTTTTCTCGTCTCTTTAAAGATCCTCAATGCATTCCAAAACCAAACAGATCCTGCGTAAGTCGTAAGTATTATGGAAACATGATTTGCTTCCAAATGAAAAATATTAAAGTTAATAATATTCTGTGGCTACTGTGTATATTCTATTATCATGGCCTGCATTTAAGAAAGGTGGGAAAAAAAAACAATAGTCAGAAACTAAGTGAAAAAAATGCCTTTTAGGAATGTCACACTCGAATTTATAATTTAGAAGAAAAAAATATTATTGCAATACAAAGAGCTATATGATCATCATAGGCTTATGCCTGTATTACATGCACATCCAGATGTGATGTATATTTAGGTAGAATTTATATATAGATGCACTTTAAAATAGTAATAATATAAAATAATATCTGTTCAGAAAAAAGATAGCATTCTTGTGATCGTTTTTAAAACTAAAGTGACAATGAGATAAATTTTGTACTTCAAGGTCAGTCATGTTATTATTAACCTTGCATTCTATTTTGCTGTTTAAATTCTAAAAGATGGACTTTTTCAACATAATATTAGTCTTTCCCCCGAGGCAAGCAGATATATTTAACCAACTTAATAATTTCAATCACTAATATCGAAGCGCATTCATCACTATACGAACTGGTTGTCCTTGGAGCGATCCTTTGACGCACTGTTTCAAGTAGCGCAGGGAAAGTAATTAATTATACACTTATTTCAAAATTTTTGTTAAAATAAATTATGCTATCAACAAGTTTTAAAGTTCGTAAAGCAATGCATTTCGATCAGAAGGCGTACTTATTCTGCAACTGCATATTTTAGAGAAGTGTTTTTAAACTGACTTTCTCTGTAAAACAAATTTTCTTACATTAACAAAATCTCGACGGAGAAAACAAATTAAGGAAATAAAATAAATCAGATTTGAAGCAATTTTTGTTTGGATAATTTTGGCGATTGATATTACATGTTTAATGTTAAATAAAAGTTTTAAAATTGGTGTATTTTGCCTGTTACCATAAACATCATCATGAATGTGGATATATTTAACCAACTGATGGAGATATTAACTAATGTCCTGCAAAATTAGCATGTGGAACAAGTTTTATAGATTTTTTTTTCTGTTTGCAAGGTCGTTGTATTTCGAAATCATCATTGGAAAGAGCGATATTGAATCTCGATTGAATACATCAAATAAAGTAGAGGAGCAATTTTTGTCAAAATGCAAATATGTGGAAAAGATGTGCTGTTTAAAATATAGTTTTCACTATTTGACCATGTCTCCAAAATTATGAGAACTATCTCCAGTAGTTTTCTGTAACTTCAATAGCAGAATGTTACGGTTAGATATCGTATTGATATTTTAATCCATTATAAATATGAGCTTTCATTAATTTTTTCAAAATTTTGTGCCTAATTACATTAATTTAGCCATTATATTTAGAATAAAAACAAGAAAACTGTGTTATATTGCAAAAATGATTAATAATAAATATTAAAAATAATTAAAATTACATAATTTACGTCTGGATAATTTAATGACGCTAAGATCCGTTATAGATTTTTAATATACATCGTTAGATAATACATTTTTGTTTATCAAAATATTATTAAAATTTATATATTTCCTTTTATTCGATAATAAATTCTATATAATGCCCGTTTAATATATTACTGTAAAATGATAAATAGTACAATATTCATTCCCATTCAACTCTACGATACTTATCGTGCATCATTAAAAAGTAAAAGCTGCAGGAAGTACGACATCAATAAAAACCATTTTTTTGTCAAACATTACTCGAATTTATATTCCATCAAAAATGCTTGGACAGCTTTGGATAAATACGCGAAATGTAGAGACTTGCTATCTCTGTTTGCTCTGGATACGAAATAACTTTCGAAAAAAGGGCAATGTTCATTTACTCCAAAAATCAACATCGACGATTTCGTGATTTAGTGACGGAAATGTGAAACCTTTGCAAAATAATCGTAGCAACTGAATAAGTCATATTTCTTTTGGGATATCATTTTTTCTCCCAGGAAAGGAAGGAAGAAGTGAGATGTTTAAACGTCTAATATATCTCATTTATATATATAAACATTCTTGTGCCTTACATTTTGTATATTTCTTTTCGCAGAATAAAATTCCACTTTTAGTTATTAATTTTGAAATAGTGAAATAAAAGATGAAAATGACAGTAATTAAAATATGTATTTTATGACAGTAATAAAATGATTTTTTAAATCAATTCTTGCTGAAATTTGATTTTCTAAAAATTGTAGTAAGGTGAAATAAGTGTTTACCAGTTGCACATCTATTCAAAGTTGGAATTTTTCTGACAGTAAAAAATAGTCTTGAGTACTATTGTATTAAATCAAAAGACTTTGCGGACTTTACTCTTTTGAATTCGTTTATGAAAATTTATGAAAGTAATCCCTTGTTTATGTGCAAAAATCAATTTTTAAACATGTGGTAACAGCTATTTAGTTTTCCATTTTACTGAGATAATTGAGAGCTTGTATCAAAATTTCAAAATAATAATGAGAATTAGTTTTAGATCTATTATGTGTTTTTTTTTCTACTTAACAAAATTTAAAAGCTAATTTAGTTAAAAACTAAAACAAATTATATTTTTGTTGGAACTATACACGAGAGGGACACTGGTCTTTAAATTATATTTAATACCTCAAAGGCTTCCAAATGATGTTTTTTTTATTAAATCTTTTAAAATACCTTTACAGTTATTAATAACGTGCATATGCATGCATATGTGTTTGTGAGAGCAACATCAGGAGAAAAAATTCACTCTAAAATTAACGAATCATAATATTTTAAGAAACAAGCGTTTTATATAAGTAAGTAAAGGGATATTAAAAATTTAACTTCTTTACAAACTTTTTAATTGAATTTTTCAAACTTAATCAAGCAGCGAGACATTTAAAAGAACTCTTTTTAGCCGGCAATTATTAATTTGAGAGGTTAAAAAGAATTCATTGAAACAGAAACATAATACTTAATATTCGATTATTTAACAAATTAATATTTTGATAAAAAAATTATATAATCTTACATTTTAACTCTTTTTTTACCCTTTTGGTTAGTGTTCTATCTCCACAGAGAAAAAATAAGTTATGAATATATGAATCATTGATCGGAATAGAACAAATATTATTCATTAAAATCTAAAAAACCCGACTCTAAGAAACAAAATTTTTGTAAATAGATTTGAACTTGAATAGGTTCAACTTTATTCATATGAGGAATATTCCCATAAAGATTCAATATGTAAATCATAACTTTCCATTTTGATAACTAATGTTTTAAAAAATTTGCCTTTATATTTAATACAGGTTGTTAAAATTTGTCATCATTTCTTCTTTGCCTTAATTTTGTATGATTTTAAATACCTCAATTAAATTGATCTGGATTTTATTATTTTATTACTCTTTCTAATACACGTATCAAGTAGTTGAGAAAAGGGCCCTACAACTCTCAGTGATCAACCGATCTTCGGGACGTTAATGGCTAGTTTTAAAAATACCACCATACTTTTGACATGTTGAACATAATTTTAATGATGAATACTAAAATTCTCAGCAATAGAGGCCCCCGAATTAGAGGGATCTGAATGTTTTATTTTTATTTTTATAGCGTTTCTTTATATATTATTATCTCTTTCACTTTTAAATGTTTTTTCAATCTCAGTTTCTGATTCCTTTCCCTTTTCAAAAGAGTTCTAAATTCAGAATTGTGAACAGACAGAATGGGCATGACAATCCTATTTTTTTGGTCCTGAAGGGTTGAACATAAGTAATATCTAACTGTTCTAATATATATAACAATTGGTTTATATTTATTATGGGGAAAAATTAGGCCTTTGCCAATGAGGTCCCTCGTAATATCAAAGATGCACGATTTTCTTTTCGAATTCTTTCAATTACTTTTTCTTATCCCAGTTGTGATACGTGGTAACGAGTATGATCAGTGGCATTTCAAGTTGAAGGCATGATTTCCTTTTCAAACTCTCTAGTCACTTTTTTTCTTATCACAATTGTGATAGATCAATGGCATCTCATCAGTGACATCTCAAGTTGACAGCACTCAGAAACCAAGAAGTCTCTCGGATGAATGGATGAATATACTTTTTTACTTCATAATTATAACCATAGGAAGATCTAAGTGGAATTAAAGAACATTTTTATTAAAACAAGGTCTCATTGCAGAGAATACTGAGACTAATGTTTAAACCGTAACCATTCGATATAGTTCAATTTTTTTTATATTGAATTGCAATGATATCCTTTGAATATTCTATGTGCAATCCATTCCGAGTGAGCTTAAACTTAAAACATATAAATTAATTTAAATGTAATTATAGAAAAAACTATTAAACTATCTGTAAGGATGCATCATGTATATCCTTCGTTTTGACAACTTTAGTTGTCTTTGTTTATAGCAGGGAAGAGAAGACGCATTGCAAGGAATGGTGAACTTTTTAAAAAAAGCAGTGTAAAAAGGGATTTGAACATTATTCTAATCGCTACTGGATGTAAAACTCTGCGACAATTCAATGCAATGCTTACACATTTTCTGGAATGTAGGATAGAACGTAAGAAAATATTTCAATAGATATTACAAGAAATCATATTGTTGCCCCATAAGCTTCATGGTCAACTAAATTGATAGGACTGTAGCTACAATCATGCAGGAAATGAATAGATTGAGTTTCAGTGTCTTGTGCGTTGAATCTCTAGTAATGGGGTACGTCATCTATCTGTGATGAAGCCGCAAATAAGATAAAGTATTTTAAATGAAATTTGGGGAAAAAAGAAAACCTACACACTTATTTAAGCAATTCCTCATTCTCAAATTTGAAATATCTTTCAGCAAACTAATTCAATAATCTTATATTCATTAGACTCATATTCACTGTTCAGTACTACCATAATTCATTATTTTTTCACTAATTTAAATATAGAATTCAAAATTATTCAGAGATTGCTGTCAGGATGTCGCTTTTTGATTCTGTCGTTAATTTGATTTTCTTGCTAATATTAATAGAATTGATGGAAAATGCATTTATATATATATATTATATTAGCATTAAAATTTTAAAAAAGTACATGTTTATTGCAAATAAGCACCGCGTTATGAAAATTAGTTTGGAAAAAAAAGATATTTGTATAAGCTTTCTGAGCAATCAGAAATAAAACGGGTACGATTTTTCAAGAAAGAATTAAAATTATTATTTTTTAATTGTAACTAATGTTGTAAAATGTCCTTCTCAATTAATTACCACTGAAGTTCAATTCAAATTATATTCATTCAAACATCCCTTCTCCTGTGATTAAACCTTAAAACTTTATTGTTGAAAGCTTAGTATGTAAAATTTCTTATTCTACAATAAATGATTATTTCAATACTAAAAATAAAGATAAGAATGAACAAGAGACAAATTTATGAAAATTAGTTTGAAAAAAAATAGAGATTTGTATAAGCTTTCTGAGCAATCAGAAATAAAGGGGAAAAACCCTGAATCAGAAGCGTAGCAAAACCACCTTTATATCTTTCTCGTAAACAAGTTAATTTTAAAATTCTACAAATTAAAAATGTATTTAACTCTATTTAAATGTATTAAAAAGTAAGAAAATTATAAAATTAATGATTCTTTAAAAGCAATTACAAATAATGCAGAGAAAATTGAATTTTCATCCAGTATAACGAATATACAGGCATATTTTCTTAGTTTTATTATAAGTTCTGAAAATATTGTGCTTGATCAAATGTTGAAGACACTTCTTTGGTGATGCGCTAAAAAATTAAAATATTCAAATGAGGACAATTTAAATTTTCAAATTTAGGATTTATTTACCTAAATTTAAATAGTAGAAAGACGGGAAAATATCGAAATTTGAAAATTAGAATTCCTGTTCCAAATATATATTTCCAAATCTGAAAATCTGTGTTGTGAATCTATCGCACACCTTTATATGTTAAACATCCATATCATAGTCTTGCATCGTCCTTCCTAAATATAGCTTTCTTTTTTTAAATTCTGGTTAAAATACATCAGTTCAAGAGCAGAAATCAGTTCGCTATTGACGTCAGTTATATTTACATAAAATTCTAACATGATAGCTTAATATACGCGTTGGCTATAAATCTGGTTTGAACTACCTGAATCTGACCACTACAAGGTTACACTTGGCATTCAGCCAATCTCTCACATTAATAATTTCTTTCTAACCTTGTCGTGAAAACCTAGATGAGTTGTCAGTTTTTAAAGAATCTATAAGTTTCTTAGTTTAGAAAATTCTAGGACAAAATGAATAGAATAAATAGAAAATAAAACAATGCTATCAAACTCTTAAATGCATTCTTTTAAAAATTTTATTCAAGGTAAAGTCATAATATATATCATATGCCTGCAAAAAAAATACTTTTTGAAAATTGTTTTAATTTTTATGGCTGATTTTTATATTATTTGTAGATCAGGTTTTAAGAATGAAATCTATTTTTATTGCATAGGGACTCTTTACATATGAATTGTATATCTGGAAGAAAACAATTGAAATTACGAAACTTTGACATTTCATTTTAACTTAATTATTTCATAAATTCGTATTAATTACATTTATATCCAAATTCAAGTAATTGCAAGATTATGTAAAACTTACCTCCTTATAGTAAATCTTTTTCTTAATTTCAAAATTTCTTTTCTATTTTACCTCCATTGAACTTTGAAAGGATTGTTTATTTGTGATATTCAACAGCAGTCGGCTATCATACTGACATTTTGTTTTCATTGACCTCCCATTTCCTTTATATCTTGGCAAAATTTGTCCACTTGTTCCTTATTAATTGTATCTACCTATTGTTCATAGGAATAAAGCTCATATATGAATCTAGAAAATGTATTTTTAAGCTCATACTACAGCCTAATTTCTTGAATTTTATTATCTCTTCAACAGTAAGTAACAATTGTGAAGTAATACCTATTTTTGGATCAGTCAGTTCTGAATGTTTTTGACTTCAGAATCTGTTGTTTTCCTGATAAGCCCTTTTTTCTTAATGTTATGTTTTTTTCGGTCTAGGCTGTTCCATTCGTACAGAAAATATAAATTTCATGCACGCTTGTTGATGATTGAAAAACGTACAAATTACTTTCAAATAACCGCTAAATGACCATTTGTAAATCTGAATATGATAGCTTATGCAGCATGAAATCGAAATTTTAGACGAATATTCTAAATAGAAATCATCTCTTTTTTTCATGGTTAGCAATGTAATTCCTCTACAATTTCAAATCCATAAATATGTTTATCGAATTCAGATAAATAAAACTTTTTTAGAACAAAAAATATCAAATTATAAAAAAATAGATTACGATTTGGAATGAAATTGTAAATAAATTGACCGAATTTTTTCCTTATTTTCTCATTAATCAGCATAAAAAAATTATAAAAAACACACTTGAGTTATCGACAATTTCTTCATCGCAGACTTGTGTATTTGGGGAAATCACAATACGCTTTTTTCTATTTAAATTTAGATTTTTCCTTAAAAAGTGAGAATATAATTGATAATTTTCAAATGAGATTCAAAACTGTAGAACTAAAAAAAAACATCTCTTAACATTGCAATTATAAGAATGATTATTATTTTAAATTTATTTTGCTCATTGGCAAGAAATTTTAACTTAAAATTTCTTTTTCTTTAAAAACATCATTACATTTCCTTTAAAAATTTAAAATTTAACTGTTAAAAAAATACTTCACCTAGAAAAGAAAAACCAAATCAATAGATTTCTCATTTACAGAAGCACTTCGTGGAAAATAAATTTCATTTTCCTTTCTTGACAACAAGAGACGTTCAAATAATGGAATCCCTTCTAACTTCGCATTAAATAGCAATTAAATTCAATTTTCAGTATCTTAAGTTAATCAGCTATTTCAACGAGCTGAGCGAACCTCTTTAAAATGTACTTTGACAATTTCTTTTTAAATTGCCCTTTTAATTTCGGATATTCGCCATGTCGAAGGTGCAAATGGCTTCGCCTGTATTTCGATGGGGTCTTTCTTTGATTTGATGTTTCACGTTATTTTCTAAGCAGTATTTTCAAAAGATCTTGAAAGGGAGCCATTTAACTTCTCAACAAAAATATTGATCACATTTTTCTTATTATTTTATCTGTTTTAAAAAATCTTCTGAGCTGTAATGAAAAACGGTACTTATCGTTTCAAGATATGATTTTTTTATGACACAGCAGAATAAGTAGAAAGAACCAATAATTAAAATTGAAATAATGAAAGTAACTTATTTTAATGCAAACAAAATTTATTTGCGTGAATTGATAGATGATTAGGTAGAAGTGCTTCTATATATGAAATTATGATCGAGACATGAAATAAAAAAAAAGAATTTATAATGACGCATGTTCAAGACTTTCAGATTTTTATTTACTTAAATTTGATGAAGCATGAATTCATCGTGGAATTTAATTTATAATTCGGTTTTTCACAAATTAAGAAATTTGTGCATCAAAATAGAGAAAGAAATTATGTTTACATAAAAAATATGAGATGCACAGTAAGAAGGGGAAATTAGTTTAAATAACCTTTATGAAAAAGTTTCTTATTAACGTCATAATATAGTGTATTAGATAAGAATAAGATTTGAAATCAGTTTATTTAAGAACAGGATATTACTGAAGAATTTCGATAATTCTCTACATTTATTATTTAGGAGGAAAAAGGCTAAAAATTTCGATATTCACCCTTCTAAATATAGAATGATGCAATATGAAAAAAAGTATATGAAAAGTTTATACATCAAATTTTTCTTTTCATCACAAGAAGAGGTTCACACATCGATAAATTGCAATAAGAAAAGTTTAAAAGTTAGTAAGTTATTGCCTGTACGAATTTTTACTGTAAATCAAAATATAGAACTTGAAAAACACTTTAGAGTAGTCCCGATATTATTTTGTGTATATATTGTATCACGGTAATTTAAGAGAAAGTTTTGGAATTTTTTTGTGTTCATTCAATTTTAATTTGTTTTGCGCTGTTTCTAGCGGGCTGTGCTTTGCAGGAAATATATGAGATATTTGTTTTGGATTAGAATCTTGAAAAGAAAGCAAGGTCACGTGTTTCAGATCCAATACGTCCTTGGAAAAAAAACCATTTTCAACGAAGATTAAATGACAGCCATCGTAACTTGATGTTACAGGCCTAAATCATGAAATCAATAAACGCTTTATTTCTCTTTTCGAAGAAGTTGAATTGGAAGTTTTTTCTAAGTGGTGCATAATTTAGCTTAGAATAAATGATGCTGTTTCTTTTCCATTAAGACGTTATCTATTCCTTAAATCAACATTAGCTTGATTGAAAAAGAAAATGATCGAAAGTTTGTCTTACGTAAGAAAACACATCTCAGTCAACTTAATTGAACTGCAAAAGAACTTTTAAGGTTGGACAATTCGCGAAAGCTACCGTTGATTCATTACACTTAGAAGGGACGATGATTATGTTTTTATTAATTTACTACTTTGAAAGCAAGTTTACAAAAAATAATAATCATGTAATTCAAAATTAAATAATTTGATAACTTCAGTTACAAAATAAGAAACAAGACAAGAAATTGTATATACTTTGTTGTTTTCAGGGTTCATTTCATTCTGAGAACATTTTTTTTAAAAATCTTAAAGAAACAAAAACTTCCATTTATCTATCTCGCTTAAATTTTTATTCACACTGTATTAAGATATTTATGTTACCCTAATTTAAATTAAGATATTTCATACAGCAAATATTTTATATTATTTCCATTTCTGATTATGGTTTCATATCCGTGATGATGTATATATATACTCTCTAACAAAAAAAAAATCGACGCACCAAGAAGCAATCATCCGATTGCTTTGAAATTTTGTATGCATGAGTGTTTTGACCAGATATGCAAATGATTAAATTTTGGTGTTCTGAATGAATGGTTTGATATTCAGCCATCGGAATTGCGCATCAAATAGATGTATATAAGGAGCAGTTCTTCAACGGTTGTTAAAACTTTCGATTTGATTGCGATTCAGATTACCTCGCCACAGAGTTCGTGCTCATTACGAGCAATTGTCAGAATTTGACGGAGATCGTATCATTAGATTGAAAGAGGCCGGTTGGACAAATCGGAGAATCGCTCGTCATTTGAGTCGAAGTGATGTGACGATTCGATGATGCTGTCAAGGAAGGGTGGAATATGGCAGAGTTCAGCGTCAGGATGGTAGCGGTCGATCTAAGGCCACAACAGATCGTGAGAACTGAGTGATTGTCCGATCAGCTGTCATAGCGCCTTCTTCATCTCTATCAACCATCAGACGTTCAATCCAAACACCAGTGTCCACCCTGACCATTCACAGACGGTTGAGACAGCGAAATCTACGCTCGCACCGATCGTTACGCCACCTACCACTCACGCCTGCACACTGTCGAGCCAGATTACAGTGGTGCATGGCTCAATCAGGTTGGAATGATGCCCACTGTGTCCTGACGATCGTCGAAGACGTGTTTGGAGACACCCAGGGCAGAGGGGGGATCTTCTTTTCACTATTGCACGCCACACCGGTCCTCAACAAGGCATTATGGTCTGGGATTCCATTTCCTTTAATAGCCGCATCCCTTGGTCGTCATTAGATGTACAGTTACTGCACAGCGATACGTAGACGACATCCTAAGACCTGTTTTGCTACCGTTCCTTTTGCAGTACCATCGGCTGGTTTTTCATAGGACACTGCCACACCACATACGGCACGTGTTGCTATGAACTGTCTGGAAGCTTGTCAAAAACTTCCTGGCCTGCCAGTTCACCAGATCTCTCTCTCATCGAACATGTCTGGGATATGATGGGAAGGCGATTGTATCTGACACGGTATGTGGATTACCTCGTTCGACAATTGAAGTGAATTTGGCAAGAAATACCACAGGAGACCATCCAGAAGCATTATTGGTCTATGCCACGCCGTGTGGCAGCTTGTATCCCGGATAGAGGTGGGTCAACACCTTATTAAACTTGTAACTGTAACTATGCAATGAATGATTCAATTATTCTGAGATTTTAATCATTTACTATTCTGTACATTGTCTTCCTATCCACCAACTTTCGT
>JAOUZG010050771.1:530390-568963 GCA_026289955.1 Argiope argentata | reverse complement strand
CTAATTATTTTTAAACTAAATGTACGAACTGAGTTTCATTCAAATCTTATGACGTATCAAGGATATAATTCCTTCAGTATTCCAAATTGGAATTATATATTTAAAAAAATCGCTTCTTATCTCAAAGAGTTATGAACATGGTGTTCCGAAGTAATGCACCTTATGAGTTACTTCTTTTTATAACTAGCTTTAATTTGATAGTCAACTCTGGTCAATTACATTTCTATTTGATTAATTTAATTTAAATTAGTTTTATTTTTTAATTTGGTAACTTAGTGAAAATATTTTTTTAAATTTATTTATTTTTTCATGTATATTATGGAAAAACAAATAAATTAATAGAGTTCGTGGATGATCACCTATAATAATTAATTAATGATTTCTTTACTTACAAATAATATTTAATTAATAGGATAGATTAAAAAGAAATAACAAATATCGGCTCTTATTGCACTGATATTATTTTACAGGATTTATCAAGAAGAAGAATATATTAATTAATAGTTAGATTAATAATGAATATTATAATATAAATATGTTATTAAGAAAATTTTAATATATTTTATACTAATTTTGATAATTCAGTGCAAATGCACATTGTAATCCTTATATTTTATAATTTATAGTGTTTCTATGTGATTCCACATCAATTAAAGTCAATTGTTTTATGCTTTCTGCCTAAATGCGCTGAGTTTGTCTCTCTAATACTGGGAGGGGATTTGATTAAAAGAAAATAAGTATCTGAAAATTTTACCGTTTCCTTAACTCTGAAGAGGATTGAGACCAATTATTTAAAGAACTACATATGTGCATATCTATGTTAACTGAATATATTTTAAATTGGGATAGTTTTCAATTAGATTACTCTCAAAATGATTAGCCAATTAAAACTATAAAGAAAGTGTCAATCAATTAAACTTTAAGTCAACTTAAGTCGAGGTTTCTTAAGTTCAATGAAACAAAATTAATCTGGAATGCATTGGTTCGTCGAAAATCATCGAATTTTCTTCAAAAATTAACCTCTTGAGCTACATATTAATTGGAAGAAGCCTACAAAGCATTTCATTATAATGCAAGAGGTTAAGTGTGCAAATAAGTCTTTTGCTTTCAAAGGAAGGCATTCCTTACTTCAGGCAATATTTAAAATCGAAATCAATAATCAATATTACGAAAAGGACATTTCAGCGTAATTAAGTGTAAAGGTCATAGTGTGAATTCTGTTCAAATATTTAAATATTATAAAAATTTTATCTTATAAATTCATGTTTATTTATTTAATTATTTTCTTGCCCCAACGCCCAAAGTCATATCAAGGACATGTCATTAAGATCGGGCGCGGCAAAATAACGAAGTATTTATTTATTCTTTCAACGGAAAACTTCGCAAACATTACACCATACAATATATAAATTGAAAAGCATTTCAAGACCCAAAATTGCTCATCTAACATCATGAGGCAACGCCATGATGACACGTTTAAACTCATTCCTTATCGGAAAAACATGAGCATTACATGAAATGAATAAGCATGACATGCATGGTATATCAAACATTATATACGTATTTGCAAATATCATGAAACTGTTTTACTAAGTCACTTTCACAATACTGGGCAGTTTAAAACATAGTTAAAATTTTTAAACTTAATTATATTTTTATAAATAGCATTTAATAAATAAAAAAGACATTCCAAATTCTTAATTTTTACAGAAGAATTTTTATGACATTTATTTACAAAACACGTCTTGGATTAATATAACCTTAATGTCTCTTGAAAAGAAAACTCTTGACAGAAGAAAAAAAATACACCTTTTAGAAAACTTTATTCTCTTTAACATTAGGAAAATAAACGATGAATTTTGTTACAAATTTAATTATATATGTGCTCTCTAAAAATCTACTTATTCTAGAAAATGCATTTTTAAGAACAATAGATTTATTTAAGTTGAGATTGAATTCTGGGTATAGAAATAAATGTAAACAGCCTTTGTTAGATGTATTGATCTTTTTTAAAATAATTTTTCCGTTACCGAAACAGAACTCATGGTTGTTTATATGAGATTAAATCCCTTTTGAGACTTTCTAAGCATTTCAAGTAAAGCCTGCAAAAATATTTCATTTTTCTAAAATCTAAGATATAGTATTTGGCAAAAAAGATAATGTATTATGTTAGCGACAATGTAATAAAATACGGAAATTCAATAGAATACCAGATACACAAATTATGAATATGAGTATTATTATACAACTTCCCAAGAAATTGTATGCAATAGCTAGAGATTCTACAGTATGGCAATTGCTCTTTAGGTACTGAATAAAGAAAAGATCATGATAACACTGTTATTCAAACAATTTATAAGTTTAGAAACAAAGAATGCGCAAAATATTATTTTTATTGTCCTTAAAAGCATGATCACAGAAGGTATGTATTTTTTTACTACGTATTGTAGATGCATGTGTATCACTTGTGTCTTTTAAACGCACAGGCAGCAGGCATAAAAAACGGAAATCTCTTCTATAAGTATATTATCATGTTAGGTTAATTTATTATAGAATATAAACTCATTCATGATTTTGAAACATATCCTTTTTCTTGCATCGGAGATGGATTTCCTATTTCACAGGTTTGGTATTTGTCATTCTTTGAATGTCTAAGAAGTGTGTGAAATGTTTAATCTTATTACACAATGTCGGCCAGTTTTCGGCTTTCTGAAAAATGCCAGCTTTCCTACATTGACGATAACATATATAGGATATTTTTTAATGATGGTACAGATTTTAAGTGTAGGTATCTTATTAAAATAAGTTCCTTCTCTTATAGAATATGATATGGTAAACATAGAGAGCAAAAAGGGGAACTGAATTATCGGATGATTATAAAAGAGTTTTGCCTTTATATGTGAATCTACCACTCATTCCATTCATGAAAACGAAAGGAAAATTTGACTGCAGGCATTTTAAAATACATGCTCAAGATCGATAGGAAAAAATATATGTCTCAGAATTATAATTATAGTTACAAAATTATAAATTATGAACATTTTAGAAGGCAGTTAGGAAAATTTATGAAAATTTTAGATGACAATAGCTCTTTTATTTATTAGAATATAATCTTATCAATAAAAAATTAATGTACACTACAAATAAAATAACTTTCCACCTTGATAGATTTTTATTTATTATTCAACTATGCGGAGTTACCAACTGGGGAATCAGTTCTATTTTTTATATTCCAAATATTTTTTCTCTCTTTTATAACATAATCAGGCAGCTGAAATGTATTAAACATAATGAATGTATAAACATTTTCTGAATGTATAAACATTTTCTGATAAACAAAATAAAGAAGGAGCATAGTAAAAAAAAACCAATAATTTATCAACCTATGACTTTATAATGCTATTTTTGAGCTTTACTTCTTTATTTATGAAATACTGTATGAATTTATCTTATATTTAAGAAAAGCTTTGAACAAATTTAGATTTGTAAGTCATCTTTTTATAAATATTTTCAAAACCATATTTTAGGCGTTTTTTTATCATTCTTTCTCTTATATATCTTTTTATTTCCCACATCCCGTCACAACATCTAAACAGTGTATACATTACAAGGTTTCTTAAAATATGAATACTTATAACAAATGGAGCTTAAAGAAAATCGAAAATGGTCAATTTTGGCGGATTCCTTTACATAAGTTAGAAAAAATATATTTAAGAAAGTCATTTCAAGATAAAAATATTAATTTGAATCTTTTTAATAAGTATATTTGACTTTTGATCCAATCACAATGGTTGACCCTTATTTTTGATTCATTCATATTTGACATTTTTTATGTATTCTGCCTAGAGATAAATTCATAAGTTACTCTGTTTAGAAGTTATTTATAGCTGAATAAACTTTACCCTTGTAGGAAATTCGCATTTTCGTCACTGTACTGCGAAATAAATATTGTACCAAGCCTACTTCTTTTTCTGTTTTAGTTTGGGCTTCAAAGAAGGATAACATATTTGTTAATTTAGGGTATTGAATTTTTGTTTTAAATTTAAATCAAATTTCTGTTATTTTTATGCTATGACAGTTAAAAATTTTTGACATAAGGAAATCCTACGTTCTATTTCTTATCTCTGAAACAAATAAAAGAATTAGTTTAATATAAATTATTATAAATGTTTAATATTCATATTTTTATTTCCTACTCATTCTTGAATTCCATAGCATTTTTAAATGTTTATTATATATAGGTCATTATCTTTTTTTAAACTTCAGGAGTGTGCTAAGTGAGAGCTGCACACAATGAAAAATATAAGAGGAAGCTGTGCCTCTGCAGAATATATAAGGGTGACCTTGATGGTAATTTATATAATTTGGAACTGTATACATTGCAATGTGTAAGAGAGAGTTGCTCGAAGTGCGATACTTAAGGAAGAGCAGAGGGCAGTACAATATATAAAGAAAAGTTGGACATACTTGAATTGAATACCTCTCTAAATTGTTCATGATATAAAATAGGGCAAGCAATTTAGAAAAATAAACAGCGCTTTGATATTTGTTATTTAATATCAATACCACTTCTCAGAATATTAAAAAAATGCTTAAATTAAAATTGTTAAATTAAAATTTAATTTTCATTCATTTATATTAATGAATGAATATTTGCCATACTGTCTATTAAATGACAGACGAACGCCTCTTACTTTCAAACGAAGCGGCGCGCAATCTCTTCTTAAATCAGACGCCCGAGAGGTGCGTTCTTACCGTTGCTAGGCAGCAACCAATGATATAGCTTCTGATTTGTGATGTCACGAAGATGAAGGATTCTGGGGGAAACATGCCGCACTTCAGAGCTTAAGTATAACCCAGTGAACTACATTGAACCGGTGTAGTGAGCGATAGAAAGGTGCGCGGGACTGTGATCAGGTTGGAACTTAGATTTGTTTCGTTCTTTCTTTGATTTTATTTTATTCTTTCGGTAGTTTTCAAATTTCTATATCGTGAGTTTTTTAGGACTGGTTACTTAGGGAAGAACAGAAAAAAAGATAAATGAAGCGTTTTTGTGCATCCGTTTTTGAGAAATTCAATTCGCAGTCGGGAATCAGTTTCACCGGGTCTTCTGTACCAACCAAGGAGATCATAGCGTTACGAACCTAGTAAATTGCTCGTGGACATATGTTTTCATCTCAGAACTTTTTGTAAGAATAATGTGCAAAAGTATTTTAATAATCTACCAAAAAGAAAATTATCTTTTTCTATGCCACTGAAACAGAATTCTTTCGGCAATGAAGAGAGAGTTTTTAGGGGCCAAATTCTCCACAATCTGTCAGAAACCTCTTCAGACGGAAGCGATGAAAATGAATTATTTTTGAAGTAGAAAAAGAACTATTTTCGAAATTTTTACAGCCATTTCTGCACCTTTCGATTCCATTGTCAACAAGTAAGAGAAAGATGCATCTTAACAACATCTACGTCATCTTTGCCGTGATTTTTGCCATCATCGATGATTCCAGAGAGCAAAGCCCTACAGTACCGATTCAAAGCGTCGGAAATTTGAACTTAAAATCAGAAGTCGTCTCTAATCAGTTAAACAATCCTGTTCTCCAACCTCACTACAAACCCACAGAAACAACAAGTGAGGGATCGGGGGAAAGGGTGCATGAAATCAAAAGATACCCGGTCGCTTCATTTGATTTCGAACATGTAGCAGCTCCTTTCATTATAACAGCATGGATCTTCGTCGCATGCGGTGCCAAAATTAGTAAGTAAGCTTCACATTTTTTCCCGCGCACTTATTGTTTTCAGTTTAAAAAATATTATAAGGTATTATTAAAGATATCTTCTAACTGAGTATATTTAGATAAGTTGTTTTTTTAATATTTTAAGTACTTATAGAAATTTCTTATACATGTGAATTTAAAAAATCTAAAGCGTGCGTATCTTATTTTGAATCAAAATAATAACAAGATTAAATAATTCTAAATTATTATTAAAGTTATTTTAATTATTAAATAATTATAATAGTTAATTAATCATTAATATTATTAATCCAATACCGAAGAGTTTTTGAAGTTTTTAAATCAGTTAAAAATGCTTAATATGTATGAAGATATATGTATATATACTCACAATAATACTCTTAAATTAAATGATCTTATATTCGTATCTTAAAAAGTTATATATAATAAATCCTTTTATTATCTAATAACGTTATTGCTCTTATATCATTACTCATATGTCTAAATTCGTGCTTTTACTTTAATATTAATTCTGAGTATTATTAGATAAAATTTCAAAATCATTTGTATTATTTTATAAACTGTTTTTTGTATTTACTCATATGTATTGAATAATTTATAATACAACCAGTATGATATTTATATATTCTCTAGATCAGAGAGTTCATATTTTGTGAAAGATTTTAAGGATTCATTGAGATGGTTTTTGACTTACTTGAATTGAAAAAAATTCAAAATCACATGAAGATCAATTGCAATAATTTATAAATCTGAAATTTGGCTCATCGTTTTGAATTAAATTTATATATAATATACTATGTATTTATATAATACAACTATGCAATACTTTAGTAGAAATATTTTAACGTTATATTACAGTATTTTTAATATTCAATATATTTAAAAAAATCACAACTTTGTGCACTCTTTTGTAATACCTGAAATATTCTTTGTCTTAATGCTATTTTCCACTGCAATTTTGGTGTTTTCAAAAACTAATAATTATTTTTAATTTATTGTGAAGATGAAGATCTAAAATTACAATCTAATCAATCAATGAATAGGAAACTACAAATAATTTATGTTTTATCTTATATATTTTTATTTTTAATTTGATTTTTGTATCAAATCTATAGCAATTCGATAAAGTGGAAAAATTGTCTGCTCATGAATACTTCAAATAATTAAAATAAAAATATATACTAAAATTGCGTAAAAAAGTTTATAAGGCTTTAAAATTATAATTAAAAATGAAGTAAACTTATTAAATTGTATTTGTAGATAAATTAATGAAAATATTTGTTATTCATGGATTTTCGTGAAAAGGATGCTTTTCTTTTTTGTTAGTTTCTGGGTGCATGTATATGGGGAGTGGATTAAACGTTAGATTCTGTCTCAATTTCCTGGAGATTGCATATGATTTTTTTAATATTAAACATATATACATATAAAAAATTTGGTTAAAAAATATTTTAATTAGAGATGTATCAAGTTTTAATAGTTATTAACAAAATTAATAAATTATTATTACTAATGAATTAAAAATATACAAACATTGCAACTTTTTTCAAAAAAATTCATGATAAAATGAAGAATGGAATATTTTCTACTTGTTAAAAAATTCATTTATCATTTCATTTATTGTGCAAGTTCATTTATCGTTTCAGTGTTTTTTACAGTTGTTTACACAATGAATCCTCACGTCTTAATAGAGTAATAGATAATGAAAGAGACTTTTTGTATTTAGTTATCTATAGTTGTACTAATTTAATTTTATGCTGAGATTTTTCATTCTATAAAAGAATAAGTAAAAGATATATTATTGCTGTGAAAGAAAAAAAAATCAACTTATTTATTCTATGAGTAGACAACACTGAGTTAAAGTTTGAAGAATAATAAAACAAAATACTGCAACTAATTGAATTACTTTGAGCATTACTAAAATGCTTATTTGCATTTTTTTCTTTTTAAATGAAAAATTTTGAATTTAATTATGCATGAAATTTTAAATGCTAAAACAGAGAGCTCTCAGAAATTTTAAAGACAATGACAACTATTTTATTGGCTTTAGTTTCAGAATTAAACATATAAATAATAATTTCTATTCTTGTGTAAACATTATAAGGAGTAAAATATTATTTATAAGTTATTTAGAGATTTGAGTTCCTTTTTTTTATACGAATAAAAATTCATAATATATAAAACCATCATTAAACATGCATATTACTTTAAATATTAAGTTTTTTTAATTATTTTTAATTGATTATGCTTTAATCGACGTAAATAACACTGTAATTATTCTTATAGCTATTTAAAATTTGAAACTCGAATGCAAATTTCTCACTTGTAAATGCTGCAAAATATTTATCTCGATATTTTTCTATTTATTTAAATAAATCGAAAATACTATCTAATATATTATTAAATAATATTTTAATAGAAATGGATTAGAAGTTATTGTTTAAAATGCTGTGTTATTTTAATCAAAATTATTGATATCAATATAAATTTTATAGTTTCGATTATTATATGTCGATTTTATTAATGCATTTAATTTCTTCCTCAAAACAGTTTTAATAATGGCATTTATTTTTTATTAATTAAAATCCAAGATATCAAATGCCGATAGTTCTAAAATGATAATTTCTTTGATAAGAAAAATAAATGCATGTGGTAAGTATAAAAATCTCTCAAATGCCTTACTAATTATGAAAATAAGTCTTACAAAAGGCAATAAAAGTTCGTATGATGGAATAGAGTAACTTCAGCAATTAGGAAATTTCTCGATTTTTACGCCTATTTCCTTAGAATTTGGAGTAAATGGTAAGAAAAAACAAGTTACTATTTCCTAATCTATATCTATTCAACTTTTTCTTCTCAATGATCTTTGGCCTTGGCGAATTGAAAATCTTAAATGAGGATTTTTTATCGGAATGATTAGCTTATAGAATTCACTAATTGCTAGTTATATTAATTCTACTTCTGAAATGAGCTTGTTAGCTAGTTGTTTTATTTTTCATTTCAGCTCGTGCAGACTTTTCATCTTATCGTAAATAAGATCTTCATAGTTAAATTTTTAATTTAACTGCTTTGATAATTTTAACAGCATTCTGCTGAATGACTCATTTGCATATATTGTTTGCTAAATGCATTCAAGATGTGCAATTCAACTTTATTTCTTGTGAATTGACTGAGTCAAAGAATCGTGATTTGCTATACGAGAGCAATTATAATACTGTCTCGTTTTGAAGTTACATGAAGACTATTTTGAGACGGGTGAATAATTTGAAATCTAGATCAGGCGAAAAGAAAGACACCAGTACCAGAAACCGTTTTCTTTGACAAAAAGACACCTCTTTGAACTGGTAATAATGTCTAGGTTTCGGAGCTTGTGGATTCCGGTTCGAAACCTGATTTCTCAAAAAATAGACGGGGAAACTGGCATAGAGGGTGTTAAATTCATCGGAGTAAATTGTTCTCTTGCTGATTTGAGGAAAATTTAGAGAAATTTGGTGCCAGTTCAAAAATCAACTTCGTCGATTTATCACAGTTTATAATTACTGTCACTGTCCCCCAAAAATTAATGTGTTGTTTTGAATAGGGATTGAATAAATTAAATGGTATCAGATATGTATTTCTGAAATTTTTCGAAGTTAGAAAATAGAGTTTTAGATAGAGAAAAGAGATTTTTTAGAATGTGTTTATAGTCAAATTAATCTCAAATAAAGATCCAATTCAATTTAGTTCCTAATGAGTAAAAATTTAATTTTCTTTCCCCTAATCATTTTTTAAATTTAAAAATATGTATAAAAATAATCCTTTTTTTAAAAATTCTTTTTTTAACAGTAGTAAAAAAATTCTGTAAGAAAAGGAATTTACTCCTATTTTAGGAGAGGGCTCTCTCCTATATTTTATAATTAATTTAAGTTTATTTTCGTAAGTGCATGTTTTTTTTCTATAAACTAATAGTTAGCAAAGGATGAAAATGATGTTTATAGTGACTAAATGATATTTTTCGAGGAAATTTGTTAAAAAATTTGTTTTAAAGCTAAATTTGTGATCAATATCTATCAATTAATATTTCATCACTTCTAAAGTAGAGAAGAAGGGTTTGTAGCCTTTTTTCCATTTTAACTATATCCAAAATAAAAACAAAAAAATAACAACAACATTAAAACGGAGAACACGTACAATCCCTTCATTTAAAATATTTCAGAAACACCAGATATAGAAAATAATAAAGAAAATGGTTGATGAATAAATGGGAAATAAATGGAAATTCATTCAAAATAGTTATTTAGAAAACCCAATAGGAATCTTTGAATTAAGAAAGATTTTCTAATTCATTTCTGCTTACAATTGTTAAAGAATCGAGAATAAATATCTTTAAAAATATTTTCTGGGTAAGGAAACCACAGATTTAGAATCGCATTCTAGAAATGTCAAACAAAACAGTTAATATTTTCCGAAAATAGTAGATTTGAAGGGAATAGTTCCATACACTGTTTAAAGCGAGAACATTTTGAGTTTCGATACATTTTACAAACTTTTTCTGTTTAAGAAATATGTTCTTTTTCCCCACACTTACATTCTCTTAGAGCTTTTTAAAAACAATCCATAACTACGTGAGATTTGGGAAGCGTCAGCTTCGAGATTCAATTTTGAAATCCGGAGGATTTATATCTTGGAGATAAAGATTACTGTGGTTCTTAAAACATTGAGTTCTATTTATAATATCCATATCATAAACAGTTGCGGCTTCTCACAGACAACGCCACTAAGCTCTCAAACGAATTTCTTGAATTTTTCAGTGGCATTACATGACACTAAATGACAAAAAATAGCGCACATTTTTTTACAATACAGCTCAGTGTTAAATGACATTTTTCAGTAATGAAAAGACGAATGTGATAGAATATACTAACGAATTTCTTAAACTATATATTCCATGGCTTCACTTAATACTTAAGGGCACAAGTGTCAGAAAGTGTTTAACAGTATAACTCAGCATTAGATGGTATTGTAGAGCAATAACATGCTAAATATAATAATATTATATAAATAAATATCCCGAACATACATTATTTTGAGGGTTGGTGTGTTTCTAAATCAAATGTTTATAAGTCTTAAATGAATTTTTAAAAATAACATAAACCATCCTGAAAACACTTCTATTAAATTGGCTTCTTCCAAGTTTTCCAATCACGTTAATTTGCTAATTTTAAAGAATTTGATTCATGAAAAATTATGTGAGTGGTATTGAAACATTTAATCACTCGTAAACATAAGACAATCAACATGAATTGTAATAACACATAACCAGAGAGTTAAAGGATAAATCAATGTTAATTATGAATAAATTTGTCTGTCGCTTGCTGATTTGTTGGATACCTTTAACCTCCCTGTAAGAGTGGTCTCAATACCAACATAAAAAGTTGAGCGAATTTTCTAGATGAGCCATAATTAAATATAAATTTTTAAGCGGTTGTTATTAAGTAGTAAATGGGCATAGATTAACAAGTACAGTTATTTTAAGCATTCTTTCATTTAGATACGAATGAAGAAATGTAATAATAAAACACAAAAACAACATAAAATGACCAAAGAATTAACTTAATGACGTGAAAATAAAATAAATGAAATCTCTAACATTTCATTTGAAATATTTGCATTTGTTATAGAAAACTAAAGAAAAAATATGGAAATAAAAGAAAAAAAACAATTGAAATTTAGATATTAAAAGAAAGAAGTCAGTTTCCCTATCACTTCATTGACACGTTACAGCAGCGCAAATACGCTTAGAATGTTCCAAACCTATTAATTTCGGAGAAATCTTACAGTTCAACCTTGAGATTCTAGTATTCTTGTCATTTTGATAAATTTGCATCGTTTTTCACATGAAAATTCATTGGTCATTTCTTCAAAATCTATTTCTGGTTTTCTTTTTAACATTTAGTTTTAGCTAGCATTATAAAGAGTTAGGCGCTATTTCTTCAATTAGGCGCTATTCTTTCATAAGAGCATTTGCTAGCAGTCTTATATATTTCTTTCTAAGTAGCGTTTCTTTATGAATAATTGAACGACTGACTTAAGCAACATTGATTTTAAAGCAATTTAATTCATTTCTTTAAACTACAAAGAACAGAAGAAACAGCAAAAACTTACGTCAATGGTCTAACGCATGTCTAAAAATCCACTAGCAGATTCGTAAAGTTAAATTAATGTCTGGAATTCCAAGTGTTGTCTAACAGTTCTTTAAAAAAAAGCTGCAAGAATAGATAAAGTACTACTCTCGTAATACACTGTAGATAATAATTCTTTAGGATATCTCTCTCACACGCACGTTTGCTAGAAATTTAAATGATATCAAAATTAAATACCGAACGCCTGCTAGAAAGTTAATTGATGCTTACACATCAGCATTGAAAAATAAGTTTTAAGCGTATTTAAAGGAATTTAATACGCTTAGCGGAAATAATTATTTTTAAATTTTTTGTACGAAATTTCTTTAATATTATCATATCGTTAGGGAATAATAGTCAGTTTACAGTGGGCTTATAATTCAAAGAGATTTTGAAGTGAATGCCAATGTGAAAAGATAATTGAAAATTATTATTATTTTTTTTTTGAAATTGTTAAATGCCATTGAATTCCTCAAAGTTTCATATGTCTATATTAAAAGCAATCCAAGTGAAAAAAATCCTTTTTATAGTACAAGATTTTCATTAGAAGTTCTAAAGCGTAAATCAGGCATTGTGTTCGTGTATATTTTATGCTAATTGTACAGTAATGTAAAAAGCTATTCATTATTTTTTTTGGTTATTATAATTTACCAAAAAAACCTGTATAATAATAATAAAAAATATTTAAACTACTTAGGTATCTTTAGCATCAGCTTAATACTTTTTAAATTTATATTAAATATTAAAAATATGCAATATGAATCTTTTTTTCTTTCATATCATTTTTATTTTCGCAATTTCTGAAGAAAAATACCCTTTCAAATCTAAAAGATGAAAAAAATTATCATGAAAAAGAAACTATGTATTTTATTGAGAGATAAAAGCTTTACCTTGCAAAAACTGCCAATAAATTATTTTTTATACCTATTGGCTCAAAATAGACGAGTCGTTTATCACACTATCTCCTTCAATTATGTCTGATATTTTGAGGCTCATTTCTTCTCTGTATTGTCAATTAAGTCAATAGGCTTGATCATCTTTCACAAATGACTTGAATATATGAATCTAAAAACCAGATCTCACAAATGAACTTAAAATAAATACCGTATTTAATAAATATTATATAGGAAAATAAGCTAGAAGTTTTATGGATGCTATTAATGTTTGGTACACACAAACACTCTTTTGCAGAATCTCCTCAATATGTCATCACAACACCAGTTTACCCCAAAGCAGATAAATCGTTTATCATCTTTATCACACTCAATGAAATGTGATGCATTTCGGCCATTTCGTCTCTAATTGTCGCCGAAGTCAATAAAATGGAGAGCTTTTTGGGAATTGGTTTTAGCCTAGGTGTAAAAATAACGTGTAAAAGTACGTTGATTTTTTTTAAATTCAAAATTACAATTAATAAGATATAGAGCTTTGACTTTTCTTCTAAAGAAGTCAAAGGATTTCAGAATGAAGCATGTGCTATGCTTCACCAATTGTATTTTTAAAATTTCATGAGTATTTACAATAAATACATTTGACGATTTATTTTTATAAACTCTGCCAACGTGTTTTTTTTCTCACAAATGTAAATTCGTTGAATATTTTATTATATAGAGGAAAAAAATATTTTAATCTTGCAATTTTTTGTATTTATTCTTTATCGAATCCCGGGATATTTGTGAACTGTATTCATTTGTAAGGCTTGAGAAAAAATCCTAATATTTTTACAGCAAAGATAATTTTTATTTATATCAAAATTTATAATGATATCGCTGTATATGAGGGAGATTATTTCGTGTCTCGAAATGAAAATCTAAATCCTTGTTATTGAAAGTTAATATTTCTTAGATTAACTAATGGATCGATATAGAGATTTACATAAAATCAATTGTAAGTCGCTAAAATTAATAACGGTATATTTTTAAATCGTCAAATTAGTTTAAAATATGTCTTAAAAATATGCAGTTTTCTATTTATATGATTTTTTATATTTTTACATCTATATTTTTAACTGTATCACAGCGTATTTATTTAAATTTATTAAACAAAAATAATTACAAGTAATAACCCTAAGCATAAATTGCCCTGAAGGGTATTTATTGCTCAGAGTAAAAATTAAAATAAAACATTATTTGCATTTTTAAAATAAAAGAAAATGTTTATCCTGAAATTACATTTGAAAATTCATCTAAAAATTTCAGTTGAGATCTTTAAAATACTTTGCTTGATTCCAATTCAAAGATGAATCTTTGAGTACAAACATGAGCTGAAACAATTGTGATCATTCTTAGAAATTCTGAGAAATAATTTTAATTTTCACGGTATCTGGAGTATCACGGTATTGCATCATTACATTAACATCATGTAATGATGCAAGTTTAGGTAGTTAAGCATAGCTTTGAAGAAACGAAGTATACTTTAAGGAATCGGGAATTAAAATACGAAGAAATATTGTTTTGTATTCCTATTTTGTTTTGTATTCCTGTGTAATGTAAATTCACTGAATAGGGGGAATATGAAATGATTCATTATTTTCTACAGTTTTGAACCAAATATTATTTTTATATTATCTTTTGTATTTTGTCTTATTGTATTGGGCATATTATCCTTTAATTATATAAATTTGAATTAACAAACATAAACATTTGATGAGATTAATATTTCCCGTTAATACTGAAAAGGTTGAAAATAAATCTCTCTTCATATATGAAACCCTAATTCAAGACTAATTTCTTAACGCCTGGGGTATTTTAAAGAAATTTTAATCGCATTGTTCTTAATTGACAGACTTAGAATATTGAAGACGTAAATGAACCCCCAATTCATATACTTCTAGTTTGGGTAGAGATGAGGCGTATAAAATACATATCACAAATGCATCAATTAGCATGAAATTTGATTTTCATGATTCAACTAGCCGAATTAATAACCTTATGAAGTGAAAACTGCTTTCTCTTCTGACTACTGAGGATGATAACTATCCTACAGGCATTAAAATATGTTTGTTCAAATTTTGAAGAACATTAGCTAAACATGTTTCTCATTATTCAAATAAAATTATTGTGATGATAAATCATCCATAAATTAATCTTTAACAAATTTGGTGAGGATGATTCTTTCAAAGACAATTAATAAATGGATTAATTAACATGAAATTTATGTTTCCAATTTTTTTAAAAAGAATGATGCCCATAAATTGAATATTATCGTATTAATTTGTAAGATTTTTATTTTTATTTTATTAGAATTGGAGTAATAATGCATTAAGAATAATATTAGTAATCATGCAATCTTTATAACACTGTTTTATTGTCTGTTTTTAAAAAAAATATTGAAAACTAAAATAATCAAGCTATGTCATTTATTTTTCTACATATGTAAATAAAGAATTCCAAATGAATTCTCTGTTCCGATGAAAAATGAATAATTTGTAAATATATACTGCTTGACCAATAAACCAATTTATATCTCTTCTACCTTGAAGTAGTCCCGTTGGTCATATAATAGATGAGTTTTTGCATGGCGCTGCATGGAGTCACATTCTAAGAGATTTATTAGATCCTACTACACATGCAATACTCACATGGGTCGTATTATTTATTCCAAAATAGAGTACTGGCTCCCATCTCTTAATTGATTTTTTTCTCTTCATTCATTGAAAAAATCTATTTGCAGAAGCCAGTCAAATGACTTCTATACTCTGATATCAGAGTTTGAATTTGCTTTCGCTTTTTAAAGTTAGGAGATAGCTAATTTAATTATTTGGTGAGTGAGGGCATTGTCATTACCTCTATTTCCTTTAACAAAGAAAAGATTTGATAAATTATTTTAAAAAGATTATCTGTTCCGCTTATTAGAGTATTCCAAATTTATGTATGAATAACTATTTTAAATTTAAGTTTCTGATATAAATTTTGGATTTCAGTTTCCATTGAATTAAACAGAATAATTTGCATTAATTTTTCTTATAAAGGAGACGTGGAAGAGTAAGAACATATCATGTCTTTGAAATTGAAGACATCATTGCGAAATATATCTGTTATTTTGAACTCAAATTGAAGCATTCAAGATTTATACCACTAAATTACCCAATCAATGTCAATGAGTCGTTTTAAAAGAATATCAACATTGGAGACCTGTTCCTCAAAATTGATCTTTAAATTCTTTTTATTATTTTGTACACAATTCAAATTCTAACGTCTATCCTTATAAACGTATTCGGAATAGGGAGTAATATATTTGAAAAAATGATATCTATTCTTTTTTTTGATATTTTCTGAATTTTAAATTCATAAAAAAAGGAAAATCTAAAGTGTTGTTTTTCCATAAGTGTTTCTTTTAAAACCTCAAACTATTCCGATTTGATATCCTTCTAGTATAAATGCAACCATAAACACCTAATTCTTTTTTTCTCGTTATCTGTTTCGTTTCAAAAATTCGTTTTTTAAATATTTTTTCCCAAATTTTGATGACAGGTTAAGTTTAGCAATGATCAATTTTCTGGAAATCGTTGAAAAAATACTTTTCAGCTACTAATTTCTTTTCTGACCTTTTTCTTTACTGAGAAATAGAAATCAATTTCAAAGGCAAGGAAAGCTGAAACTTTTCTTCTGTTTTTAAAGTATTCAGTTCAAAATGGTTTTAATACAATATGTAATTGTGACTAGTATAAAAAGAATTGAAATCTGATTACGATGTGCATTTTTTTCCCCTTTTTGCATTGCATTGAATATTGAAATAGAAATTCCTATCTCAATGAAATGTAATTTGAATAAGAATCTCTAAAGTCTGTTTAAATTGTTATCTATATTGTGAGGTAATGAAATTTCTTTATTAATATTTTGTCGAAATAAGCACATAAGTTTAGAAATTGAATTTATCAATCTTTTAATTAAATTTGGATTTAATGTAAAGCCCATTTATCAATCATTCTGTTCTTTTAATAAAATCTGTCTAAACTTTTATTTTTGTATTAATGACCAAGCAAAATTTACTCCTATATAAAAAAAAATTAATTATTACTATTCTTCCATTTAATTTTCAGAAATTAAATTTTAATAATGTAATCGGAAATATAGCTGGACTTGTTTACTGAAAATAATGTAAATTCACAGAAAAAATGTTTCTGTGTCATTTTCATGTATTAAGATATCCAATGAAATGAATTCATGCGACATTACAATTATATGACTAATATTACTGAGCCTGATACTGTATTGTCTTTCTTAAGCAATATGCCATCACGTTCTTTTTTAATTATTTAAAGTACAAAAGGAATTCCAAAATTAAATTGACAATCATGTAACCATGATCCTCCCCCCCTCTTACAGTCTGGTTAGGATTTAAGACAGAAAGAATTATATTTTGTGTTATTTCATGTTTTTTTGTTTTTATGTAAATGTATATCGGAAAAGATTTTTTTATGATCTCCAGGTCCTTTCAATCATATTTTAAAAAAATTGTAAGGATCTAAAGCATACTGTGAAAGCATTCAATAGTTTTATGACTAAAACTGAATGCGTTTTAGCTGTTTAATTTGAATATTGTTGGTATAAAAATTTATTATAAGGGAGAATTTGGAAAAGTAACATAGCGGTAGATAATTTCAACTTGCAAAAGATTCCTCACGATTTTTTTCGAGACCCCAATCAGTACGTAAATTTCATCTATAAGAGTGATTTTCAGCATTTCAAAAATCAATCAATTTTGAACACAAATTAATGTTTTATTATTTAAAATTTAACAGCGTGAATTTGAATAATTTAATATTCAATGAAAGAAATAAAAATATTTAAAATAGGAAAATTAAAATAAAAAATTTCAATGGCAGAATTCGAAATTGAACGTTTTTCTATTTTACTTCACTTGTATTTATTAATTCATATGCAGTTGAAAAATAATTTTAAAAAATCTTATAATTTAGACATTTTATAAGTTCATAAATTTTTTTTTTATTTCTCTTCTTACGAAACAACGAATCAAACTTTCAAAATATTATGGGGGCTGACAAGGTGTAGCAAAGAATCAAATGCAGGGAAGGGGTGTACTGATTAAGGAAAACTGATAACAATAACAACAAATTGATAAAAATAAAGCAAAAAATTAAAAAAAAGTAATAATTTTTTTAAAAAAATTAGTAATAAACTGATGCATTGATTCAACTCTGATAATAATGGGAATCTACATGTTAGGAGACTCGCCAATATTTAAATTACCTTCCATATCTAACAATCTTTATTCACCGAAATAGAGAGCTTGAAGACAGAGAATTAGAAAAGAAAATTTAAAATACAATTTTTTGAAAGCTATTTTCAATTCTACCATTAAATAGCGTTAATATGTTTTTAGATTTTTTGTAGAAAAAAAAGAAGACCATTCGAGATGCAAGATCCCTTTGCTCAACAAACACATTCGTCTTGGAAGTCAACTTATCATTTTGACCCCTTTCTGCGAAATCATGCATTTTCAGCAATAAAATTATACTAGGAAGACCACAATAATAAATATTTCTCCACAGTACTTCCCTTCAAAAATATTTGGAAGAGAGCACAAATAGATTGTTTCTCAAATATTGTATTGCGATAAAATTATCTTCAATCGTGAAATTTCTCAGAACAGCGTTATATTGCGAAACACCTATTTGTGCCTCTGAGAATTATTTGCTTTATAAGGCAGAAATATGCTTTGAGTGGCAGCTTTGCAAATCGGATGGTTGATTCATTATCGAATGCGAGTCACGATTTTGTAGATTTGCCTATGTCTTATCAATTATTTTATCACTATTCCTTGTCTCTGGCTGAAAAACTAAGCACACAATAATATCTTAGGCCACTGGAGTTCATTCTTCCTTCGTTCCTTATGATGCATTCGCAAGGTGTGCTCTGAATTACTCTTTCCACGGAAATGTATTACGACTCATATTAGCCAAGCCTATATATACGATAAACAGCTGATGTTCAAGGATATAAAACCTTGTGCTATCGAAATTACTATAATTATCACGCATGGAATCCATAAAATTCCACAATTACTTAGGTCAGCCGCCAAATAGTAGTTCATCTGATTTTATGATAAAGAAATGATAGCAATATATATTTTACAAAGTTCTAAGAGTAGCAACCAACTGTCAGTAAATAGATTTCAGATTTCTTTGTAACTAAAATTGTATTTCTTGAGATTTTTTGATTGTATAGTCCATGAGTTAAGACTTCTAATTGTAATTTATTTGCCTTTGTAGATACCTTTTAAAATTAAAAATTGAAAATGTCGAATGAAATTTGTTTTATAAATATTTTTGCAATGTTATAATAAGCATAAGCTCTACATAAATGTCTTAAAAATAACTTAAGCTAATGTGTGTTTCACCACTATTAAGATTCCCCAATTATCTTACATGTATTGCATGAGAATTTAGGTTTGACATAAGTCATGTGTCTGTCGTGATAACCTGCCTGTTAGGGCGTTGTATTAGCATCCCTTGGGCTGCGAGTTCGAACCCGCCGGCCAAAGAATCTCCTTGCCTGTGGTGGCTAGCGCACGCTAAATATAACATGGTCACAAAGTTCTCCATGTCAAGAGTAATACCACTGGATGTACTGTTTCTGAGGAGATCGTTCGGTGTTCCAGATCTAAATTATGATCAGTGGATTAATGAATGAAATGCATGAATGAAGTCCACCCCGTAAAAAGGGTTGAGACGTGTGGATAGCTAAATTGTACTCTTGCCCCTAGTTGGCTCTACTGAAAAACAAGAGATGCTCATTCGACTTAAATCACCGACAAATCTATCAGCGGACTTGTAAAGTGTCATTAGTAACAACAATAAATTATATGTCTTATTTTAATCAGTTGGACAATAAAACTCGGGATAAAAAATATTTTTCCTTAGACGTGTTTTTCTTAACATTCTGAATACGCCATAATAATTTCATTAATAAAAGTTCATAATTATTCTAATTGTATTTCGCGAGGTCCCATAATTATTGAAGGTTAGATCGGCCATTCATCTGAGTTTAAGTAAACAATCAAGAGAAAACTAAGTAACTAGAATATGCTTAACAAATTTCTCTAAACAGTTTAAAATATAGGTTTAAGGAAACTAAAAGTGTGAATGATTCGATTTTTGAGTTATATTTTTGCCTTTCTACTTTCTCATATACGAAATTGCAAAGTTTTATTACCAGAAATAAATTTGAACTCATCTTGATGCACCTTTGTTCTTCATATCTCCTTGAATTAAAAACAAACATTTTGGGAATTATATCTGTATGTTTGTGAACATGAGAACTTAAAAACGCTTTAACTTAGCTAATAAAATTTGCTATGTGGTCAAATTTCTAGATTTCCATCCAATTTTAAATGAAATACATCCAAAGGAAAGCTGTCTGTTAGACTCTCCGATTACAGGAAACGCTTTATTGCAAATGTTTAAAAGTTGGATAAATAAAATTTAACACAGGATTAGCATGTAAAATGCAAATCTGTATATTAAAACTCGAATCAAATCTCTACAATAAAAATGTGGAGGCAAAATCAGGTAGACTTTGTCAATCGCCATTTGGCAACAGTTCATACGTCCGTATTATTAATACACTTGCCTCAGTGAGAATTCTGATTATATTAGATTCAGAGTATGTTGTTGTTATTACTTGGTGTTCGATAATACAAAAAAAGGAAAAAAATTAAAGTAAGAAATTGAAATTACCTAAAGTAAGAAGTTTGAGCTAATGAAAATGTTGAACAATCAGGTTGAAATAAATCGTTTATTGGTATTAAGCGAATTATAAGGCCATAGGTGCCAATCTTCTAAAAACTTTTTTTGATGCTGCAAAATATATGGATTTATCACGAGTTAAATCTCTTGGCATATTGTCTGCTTTCGTTCCAAGTAGAGATGATGGAATTCAATTAATGTAAATAATTTTGGGGTTTAAACATCTTAGAATTATATATTTTGATTTTCCTTTGCACACGCGCGCGCGCACACACACACAACACAATTAGAAATGCATGATTTAGTTTTTAGTAATAGATAAAAAATTAATGTTAATAGTTCATGAAATTCGAAATAATTTACTTTTAGCACTGAATGTACTTATAATTTCTTATTGATAGCAAAAATATATAAATATATGACGATGGGCGAAGTGAGCAAGGATCACGAAAGATTCACAACGTGAGTTTTGAGGTTGATGAGAGGAGAAAATAGCGTTGCGAATGTTTTTCTAGTTTTGGATGATTCCATCAAAAGGATGATCATCAATTAGTTTGTGTGTGTACAAACGCGATAACGCAACGTAAACTTATACTCATAACTCATAAACGCAAATGACTTCAACTGATGTGATTTTGTTACTGCATGTCAAATTTTGATTTTAGTCAGTCGAAAAAAAAAGCGTCTAAAATATATACTTAGCTTTATTTAATATTCAACGTAGCAATAATTACTCATTCTGGGGACGTAGAAACTGAAAATTAATTGCATGATTTTATAGTCATCTTATTACATGATTTACTTGTATATTTATCATCATGCACAGAAATTTTAATTAAATAATAAAATAAAAAAATTAAATAACTTTAATTCAAAATGTAATTTTTAAAGAAATTCTTAACACTCAATGATATAGACTTATCCGATTTTTGTTATAACATAATAAAGAAAGATAAAGTCAAAGCAAACGTAGTGTAAACACTATTTCATATGAGTTTTAAACAAGCATCTAAATTGTAAAGCATATTTTGCTGCAGTAAAACCAGGAAGGATCTGTTTGAAAGACACTTGGCGTGCTGAATGAGCTTACAATAATATATAGATCTGGCATGATGAAGGGCTTTCGATCACATGCGTGTTTTATTTCTTCTCGTGCATCATATCGTTTTTAATCAAATGTAAAATGCGAAACGTGTTTGATGTTTGTGAGCGTGGATAAATGTAGTAACATATAAAAAGTGCGAATGTCCGGTGATGACATTTTTATGTATAGAATTTCGGTGAATAAGGATTTGTATCGGAAAGGAAGTTAAACATAAAAATATTTGCAGCAATCTTTTTTTTGGGGTGGGAGGAGAAAACACAGTATTAAATGTTAAATCAACTAATAAAATTTTGTCATGTTTGCTAGGAAAGCGAAGTAAAAAAATCAAGCTTTTTCTAAATTCTTTTTTGTGCCAGTCATAGCTCTACAAAAAGTCACATTACATTTTTTTAGATTATTACTCTATTATAAATGAATTACAAAATTATGTTAAGGAAAATGAATGTGTTTGTGTATTTTTCTGGGTGTTGGCACATTACAGATTTGATTTAAAGCCACCACATTTTGTGCATGTATATTTTAAGGTGTAAAAATGCATGTTAAAGGGATTTTTAAATTTTTTAAAGAAATTTTATTAATTAAAAATTAAGCAACACTTCGACCCATTCCCGTGATAATGACCAAAAAAACACACAAAATGACCTTAAAATCATTTTAAAATAAAAAATGATATTTCTAATGAGGCATTTTTTTCCTTTAATTTTATTAATTTTTAATCAATTAAAAATGTTTTTAGCTTATTTTATATCAATGTATTTCATTGTTCAAGTAAATGTATCTCACCCTGGTTGTTCCCTATTTTTAATGACCACAGTATGTTTTTAATAAATTTTTTTGACAATTCATTCTAATTAAAAATAAGATGTACCTTCAGAATCAAAATTCGAAAGCACAAAAATTTCTGGAGTGCGCCATTTTTAATTACTGCTACTTTTTCTTGTCATATAATTTGATGTATAAAAACATTGACAAAAAATGCATAGCATTAATGGTAGAACAGTGCATGATTTCAAAAACTACTGGTTACCTGTCTATCAAAATTTGAAGTTAAATATATTTCGTCAGGAAACTATTAAGATCAAGTTATAAAAAGTTTTTATTGAAATTTTTAGTGACCATTAATTCGATGAACCAGCTACTCCCCCCCCCCCAAACGGCCAGCTGTAATTAAAAACAACTATTGAAATTAATTTGAAGGGGAATGGCAGGTTATGCCTAGTATTGTAAGTTCAAGCGTTATATCAAAATATAATACCTTTTTATTTTTACTTACCCTAAAATCTATCCCTCTCCCAGGGGGGCATCTTGGAAAGAGGATGAGATGCTTCCGGTATGTTAGTTGGACAGAAATAGGCGAGGAATCTGGCTCCTCCTGTCGATGACGGGACGTACTTCCTTCAGTAAGGATTGTATCATGGCCGGTGATGGCTTTTAGGACTCAAACCACAGTTCCCGCCTATGTTGCTGTTACAGCCTTAAGGTCATTCAGTTTTCTCTACCAAGTGCTTTCGAGTGGATCGGAGAGTCACTGATATGACTTGCACCAAAATCAAATTGCCCCAAATCTTTTTACATTTTAACTGCAAAAAAAAGACAAATTGATTG
The DNA here is from genome assembly GCA_026289955.1 of Argiope argentata. Classification (NCBI taxonomy): domain Eukaryota; kingdom Metazoa; phylum Arthropoda; class Arachnida; order Araneae; family Araneidae; genus Argiope; species Argiope argentata. The sequence continues at coordinate 545,632 of JAOUZG010050771.1, read as the reverse complement.
AAAGTTCTTTCAGCGTTGCATTTTTATATCTGTATTATTTGTAAAAAAAAACAGATTAAAACCGAGAAAATTATTAGAAAAATTTAATTTTATTGCTTAACAATTTTTTTTTCTTTTGATGATTCTATCTAATTAAATTGGATGATAATTATATTTGATTTCGTTTATAGAATGGAAATAATTTTATTATAAAAAGCAAATATTACGAAGAAATTAATTTTTGCTACAAATAGCTAAAGCTCACTATCAGAAATGCGGCACAATATGACATTAGAGGATTTAACATCAAATTGCTCAAACCAAAATCAAAAGGAAATATTCCTATAGAAAACAAAGTGAAAGATTGACAGTTGAAAAAATAGTTTAACATTTTTTGTCGTTATTTCTTATCTGTTGAACATCAAGCTTCCTGACTTGCTGTCAAACACATCAGCCTTAGGCTTTGTTGCGGATTTTGTTTTTCCGCAATTAAATTTGTAATCGAAAATCTCAGTTTTTGACATTTTATGTACTTTATTTTCTATTTTGATCAGACATTGATACATAAGAATTATTTAAAAATTTGATATGAATAAACTGTTTAATTTTGAAGAATTTTCTCCTCAGTTTGAAAATATGCTGCAATTATTTTCATATTCCATTAATTCCTGAGTGTTTATTTCTCTGCTTTAAATATTATCCAGAATGTTTCCCCTTTCCTTATATCTTTGAAATCATTTTTATTTAGAATTTTATAAAGAAGATGACGTGACACCCTAGTCACATGTTAGATGTAATTGTTCAAATCATCTAACATCTGATTGCATGTTATCGTACACAACTACCATTTCCTTCCAACAAAATGTGGAATGTATTCCAAAATTCAATTGATACGACCTGTTTGTCTTGCATTGCGTGAGAATTTTTCTCTTTTCGTGAAGAATTCATCAATCATTACAAGTATATAGAAAGCTGTTGTAGACAGCTGGATGTCGAAGAATATTGAATAGCAATCACGCTTTGTTCATAATTTTTTCAATCTTTAAAATATAAAAATGAAAGACATTGTTTACAAGAAAAACTATCAAATGTTGAAATGTTTTTATCTAAATTAAAATTGGACTATTTTTTTAAATATAAAAGATCAAATCTTCCTTTTCTACTTTCTTGTGTTCGAAGTAAAAATAATGTATTCCTAAAGAAATATGACCAAATATTTTAATATACCTTCCCTCTTTGTACTTCTGTTTAAAATTGTGTTCATAAATTTGCCTATTTATTCGTTTATGTCCATTAGAATACGATTACACCGGAATTCAAGTTTGATATATCAAATTTTTATAAAAATTTGAAATCTATATTAAATTTTGCATCAAATCTTCAAAACCTAGATTGTCTGTCTATCCTTGTACAGAAAAACAAAAAGCAGATGAAAACCGAAAAACACACACACTAGATAATTGATGTTTAAAAATATCGATTTTGTTCCTTAGTTAAAAATCTATATCAAACCATGACTAAATCCTCTAACGGTAACAGATACTGATTATTTTATCATGAACTAAACTGAGCAGAAAATTGTGTGGAAGAACACTAGAAGAGAGAACATTTTCCACATTGTTTCAAATTTCCTCTTTAAATCTTAGTTGAATTTGAATCTAAGATGATTTGCTAATTTCATTCATTTCTGTCATTAAAGAAACGGCAAAGCTAAACAAATGTTTGCAAGAATAATTATAATATTGAACACCCTGGAATTTTACTAAACAAATATTCTATCTATTTAGACATCAGAGGATCATGATGATATACATCACACCCCAAGTAGAAGGAGCAGAACAAGTAAAGAACAAGGTGTGTTACACATCTATCTGTTCACAAAATTTATGGATTAAGTTCCGGTCGTGCCAATGAGTATAAAAACTGCTGAAGTCATCAAAATATGTTGAAGATGAATTTTCGCAAATAACTAAAAGAGAAAGCAAATGTAAAAATTGTTCTAGAATATCACAATAATGAATTAGTTATTTTAAAGATTTTATGTTATGCCTATCACCTATGCTGAAAAATTTAAGGAAGTCACATTTCAATCAGAAAAGTTGAGGATTTGGTTTCTAAAATATGATTGTTATTCTTCAGTTTTGTTAAATACTAATAAATACTATCTGAACGCACTGTTAATTAGTGTACCTTCTTATTATTTCCTTTTAAAATTTTCTCCATTTTTTTATTTTATTAAAAAATTTTCTAATAGAAATGTTAAAAATTCTTCTTATTTTCTTACCTAAATAAAATAAGCAACTAAATGGCAGGGATTGCCAAATGTTAAATTCTTTTCGGAGACAATTATTTGGTATTTGCGATTGTAGTCAACGTGTATAATAAGTAATCTGTGTCACTTGCCACTGATGTCTTAAAATATTTTTAAGTTACTGAATATCTTATTTTGAAAAACAACTTATTTATTGTTAATAAGTCTTTCAGAATTCATATATATTTGACAGAAAAAAATATACAAGGGATTTTTTATATATTGCAAAAGATTTCGAAAAGGAAAATAGCTTAGGTAAGTATATTATTATATATATACGCATTTTATTTCCTCAGACATTTTTATAATAAACAATCTTGTACAATTCGTTTGATGATTTCAAAGGATGAATATGTAAAATTTAAAAGCATTTGAAGTTTTATTGCCAATTAGTATTTTAAAAAATCATTCTTCCGACGTGTTATTATTTTATTTTGATGATTACTTTACTTTACCAATAAGACAATTGTTTTTTCAAATGATTTTTGAAAAATAAATTTATAGGTTCCACCTTCCTGACAGACAATTTCATGAATTTCCCCCTTAAACGTTTGATGTAGCAAAAAAAAAACAACGGAAGACAGATAAATCAGTTTAAAAGGGAATATTTTTGTAAGGAAATAAAATTTGGGAAGGATGTAGGGTGGAAACACATTTGTTCAGCAGATAATTTGCAAATAATACATTATTTTCATGTGACGAAGCCTTGAAAATTGAGAATAAAATCAGAATAATTTGTAATAAATTAGAAGATTGTGTTTATATTTTTTATATAAAACACAGCTATTAGTAGATGCAGATGTCAAATTTAGAGTGCAATGTTTGTCAACCAGTGCTATCAACAAAACAGTTTGAGTGTAGAGAAAATTCTTTGTATTTTTTTCACAAGATTAATAGTTTTAAGCAAATTTTTACAAAAATATAATCGTTTAAATGACTTTTTCACACATGCTTTGGGCTCTATGAAGTATTTCCAGATTTTAATAATTTAGTACAATAGCATAAATGATATCAAAATAGTTCCTTTTTTTCATTTTATTACCATCTGAATAAGTTTGTTGATATTAACCGTCTGGAATGTAAGAATTTTTAAAATTAAGGATAGATAATTCTTTATTTTACTTAAGAAATTTCATGGCACTTAAAATATGCAGAAGATGCTTTTAATCTTTATTGGTTACGTTTTGGGTATCATAAAAGGAAATTTTCAATGTACAATTTCTTTCATAGACTGGACTTCCATGTATTATATGGTAAGAAGAAAGTGCAGAAGATGGTAAACATTAAGCTATTTCAATTTAGGAGGTATTTTCTTAAATGTTTCTTAACTTTTTCTGCATTTTTACCATTGTTCTTTCAAAGCATAGTTTTGGAATGCATTTTTTTAAACTTAACAAATGCATGTGTTTTTTAATCTAACTTATATTTTACGATGTATATACACCGAACTAAAAATTATACACAGAAATCATTTCGAACATTTTTGTTTAACTTAAAAGGATTGTGCGATTGGAAAGTATAAACCGATTGTGAATAAAAAAAATGCTATTGTTCTTAAGAAGCCAAGTATTTCGTTACTTATAATAAAAATATAAAACGAATTTAAAAAATTAAATGAGTGAAAAAAATTCGTTTTTAACCCATCATGCTTTTAAGATTAGCGGAATAATTTTTTATCCTACCTAACTTAACATGCTTTCTTTTTACAAATACTTTTTGCAGATTTCTTTTGAAAACTAATATATTTTTAATAACTAAACTAGATCTTTATTTTTTTGCTTTAAGAGAATATGTTCTTAAAACCTTGTTTCTGTTTTATTAATTTTCTACTATAAATAATAAATTTAATTAAATTAATTCGTATATGATAAAGTTATTTACTCATTTATCTTACGTATTTAAAATTATGTTTAAATCAAAATATTATAATTAAAGCAATTGAAAATCTTAAAAACTCCATTATTTAATATTAAAATGTATTATTTTGTAACATTTTTAAAATGCTTGATTTTGAAAACATAATATTGTTTAAAAATATTTTTAAAAGTCTGACATTTTAAACATCAAGGGAAATGCTTTTCTTTTTTCTCTAAATTATAGTTCTATACTTATATTTCGTTAAGTTAATTAGTAAGTTTGAAAAACAATTTAGATTGATAGTTTGAACATTCTTTTAATCCCTCATTCTAAATATATATTTTGAGAAATAATGAAATAAACTATGCAAACATGATTGCTGCTTAGAAATTTAACTCTTTCTAACTCTTTTATTCCTCCCTGATTTAGCTGTAGAAACAACAAAGCAGTGCACATTATCAGAAAATAATATTCTGATTTATATTTATAACATTTAGATAACAAAAATGGCGTTTTCGAAAAATGTTAAATTTCAGAATAATCTATTAGGATGAGTACTAAAAATTATAGTTTATCATTCCATCCTATTTAATTTTCTGTCAGACGAAGGTCAGAAATTACGAATTCAGGAGGCACAGTTTCGGTTGACGTGAGGTTGCTAAGCACCTACAGCATGTACTACGATACCAGAGTGAATGGTAGTTTAGGGGCAATAAAATATAGAAATTACTAATTTCGTCTGGAGTATAACGATAAAATATTTGAATTTCCGTATTCTCAGTTTTTATGCGTTTACAAATAGCAAATAAACAAAGGCGTATTTTCCAAAGGTTAATACAACATTTATTCAAATTGAAAGACATTTTATGAGATAACGACTTATTTAAACATTTAAATAATTTAAAATTTTCAAAATATGCTTTAAAAAAATTTGCAGTTTTAATTTCACATCGGTATTAATTGCGATAATTGACATATATAATAAGAAATGTGTTATTTATTGTCTATAGGAAATAAAAAAATCATATATCATTTTGAAAATTTTTAATAACATTTTTAGATGTTTCGTTTTTAATTTTTAGAAAGTTGATAATTTGTATTAAAAATCTAATATTTATTAAGCTTGAAAAATTAAAAATGGGTTTTGACCGCTACTTTAAAGCCTTGTCACTTTTGTTATTAATGTTAATATGTTTACAAAAAAATTAGAGATTCTCAAAAAATAAATAAAATGAATTTTCAGGGTCGCAAGAGCGTAAAGTCCAAGGCTAAGATATTGTTTATTACAAAAGCATAAGGCTATAATAAGAGTTATACTGAGGGGAAAACTAGTATATATAAAGCAATGTGTATGTTAATATTAACGCTATAGGCAGTATGATGAATAGGCTATTATTAATAATAGCCGATTTAAAAATTCATTTAGTATTAATAATAACTGATTAATAATATTAGCTGTAACACTAACATTGCGCACTAAAACAAAGAATGAAGGACTAGTCAGCATACTTTAAATAATTACACACTACTGTTTTAAGTTGCTAAGTTATAACTAAGTATCCTAATTTTATAAGCAGTGCATGATAAGTGAAAAAAAATATTTGAAATTTATTTAGTACATAAAAATATTAGTAAATGTTAGACACAAAGTTATATTTGGATGAAATTTATAATCTAAGTTCCATGAATTAGAAATCTACTGTTAACTAAATTAATCAATGGGAAAGTTAAGCTAAATTAAATAAAAAGATATTACATTTTTTGTTCTGAAGTCTTTAGGTTTATTGTTTAAATTGATCAAACACTGCTTCAAGTTCTTTGCAATTAAAGTTTACGAATAAAATCTTTCCTCGCTTAAATGTTTAAATTAGGAGATTGTTCAGAAATCAAATTTATTTTAATATTTATACTTCCATTTAATATTTTCATGGATTAAAAGCAGGAAATATCTGAAATTCCTTTTTTCGAAAAAAATACCAGTAGAATGTGTGTCAAAAGCGAGAAACTACCCTATTAAAATCTAAAAGGCTTAAATAATACTATCATGAAGTATCTACTAGAAATTATCAGTTAATTTATCTTGCGAAACCTTTATTTCTTCCATTTAATTGTAAAAACGATTAGACATTCTATTAAACAATGTTCATTATCAATCTTTTCTTGAAATTTAAAATGAGAGTAGTTAATAAAAGAGTTTATTAGCAGATAACTTCGATTTTTTAAATTCTTTTCATATATTTATATCACTTAGTGCATATATCGTCATATAAGAATAAAATATTTATTCAATAAAAGCTGTTGATATCTGTATTCACAAATTTAATTAACTTCATTCTTTTAAAAGAATATAAAAGATACATTTTTTATAGAAATACTTATATATTTGAGTCCTTTATCTCACTCCTTAGTCATAAGTCTTTATTTTAAAAACAAGATAGCTTAGCAAAATAAATAAATGACATATGTCGTTTCCACAAATCATGAAATGTTTAGTTCAACCGCTTCAATCGAGGAGAAAATTTTCACTGTAATAAAATATTCTCTAGAAGATAGTAATCGATTTACTGGAATTCACATAAACATAACATTGGCAAACAGTTTTGTATTAACTCTTCTGCTGAATGACAGCAATAATTAATTTACGATGTATTTTATACTTTAAGATCCTTACAATATTTCCATTATTTTATTTAATGAAGAAGTTTTTTAACTTCGTAATCTATTATGCAACGAATGTTTCTTTTAATCCAACGTTGCTCTTCTTCTAATGATTAGGCACTTTCTCATATTTCAACTTCTGTTGAATGAAAGTAGTCATTTACTTGAGATATGTTTTGTAACTTAAGAACTATCTATATAATATTTCCATTTTTACAAGGAATAAAGCAGATGTAAAGTATTTTGGCACATTTGTTTGTCAAAAATGCAATAACTAAATTTGAAACACTATATTTCATACAAGAAGTTTTAACTATTATAAAATTTCAGGCTTGTTGATCATCATGCAACTTTTCCAATATATTGCAAAATAGAGATTGTTGCCAAAACAATAGAATTTCGAGAACGATACTATTGATGATTCCTTTTTAATTTGTACGCAAATAAAGTGACCTGACCGTATAATTTTTCGAGACAATCTCAGTTTTTTTTATCACAACTACAAAATGACCCTAATTAAAGGAAGCACCATAAATTTCTCGTTTTTCTTATGAACGAATAGACCATAATAAAAACTTATAAAACTTATCTAAATTTATTTTTCATACTTAAAAAACTGCTTTTTAACACTTTCACCTCCTATTTTAAGAAATTTAAAACATTTATTTAAATGGATAACATCAATTCTATATTCTAATTTCTTTAACTATTATTAACTTCTATTATGAGGGCCAGTGTCATAAAGTTAGTCGGAAAGGACAAGGACGTGTGTTACCAAAGGCAGTCAAAGTATTTAAATGTTTGCTCCAATTTTAATTCATTTATCTTCTCCAACATATACCCCCCCTCCGGGTGAAATTCACAAAATTGTGTGTCAATAGCTGATCGGAGTAGCTTTTGAAGGCAAGAGTATTATTTAGTTTGACATATCAATCTTAAAACTTTCAAAACACAGAAACATTAGCATTTGCAATCCAAATTTTTTCTATTACTACCAAATCTATGGAAAATCAAATGAAAAATTATAAATTCTCTATAAATCTAGATTGAATCAATTATAAAATTGATGAAACTATCAAATTTATCCAAGCAAACCTACTTTTAATGTATTCCTGTGAAGGATCCTCTGATTATTTATTTGGCATTATTGTGAAATATATGAGCTTCGTCATTCTTTCCACAAAAAATTATTTTAATTTCCCAAGTCTTTGAAAAAGTATCTTTTGAAAATTGTTTCAGTTTTAATTATTGGTTTTTAAGTGCTAATGTCTTGAAGTTCATTGTACTAAGAAAGACACTGAAGAGGTTTATAAAAAATGCCAAACACCGGCAGGTTAATTTTCAAGCTTTACCTCCTTTTTCCAGTTCTATATTTGGAAATGGTGGCCTGGGGGTAAGGTCTCTTCTTGTGAGCCGTAGGGTTTCAGGTACGAGACCCTATTCCACCGAAGAACCACTGTGTAAAGGGATCTTTTGCCAGTCCACTCACTGGTGTGGTATGGAGAGTGAGGCGCTAGATCGTGTGTCTGACCGCGGTTCAAAATTACGAGGCTCGTCCCAAAATAGCCCTAGCTTTACAACAGGGCGTTAATACAACTAAATTAAAATAGTTTTACTATTGGGTTTAACAGACGTTTTATAAATATAGAAGAATACCCTACGTGAATAATAGGCAATTCCTTTTTTGATGGAAGTGATATTAAACATATCATCTCTAAATATATGTAATAATTTCATTATTGATACTACATTGCTTTGAAATACATCGCATATCTTATGTATTTTTATAAAACAGACCTAGATTTTTGATAAAAACTGTATGTCACGGATGTTTAAAATTTTTTTTGCAATAATAAGCGTAACAATACCAAGAAATTAAAAGAAATATAAATTATTTAAAAACAATTTTTTTCGTTGCAGATCTGTGTTTTTATACCATGAGTGATCGTGTGTGGTAAATTCTGTAAAAATATTTAACCTAAAACTAGACAGCATGTCTTAATAATTTAAATATCTCCGCATCTATATGAAATGCATAAAATAGCTCATAAAAACAGAATTTCACTGATGTTAAGCCTGTTGTTGATGTTCACACGTATCATGTGAACCGTAAACAACCGTATACCCTGAACTTATGTATTCAACTTTGTATTTATAAATGAATGTAGAATTACACTTTTCAGGTTAGGAACAGATGAATAGTGGAATTTATTTTGTTCAGATTATATGCAGGTTTCGGCGATTTTATGTACAATTTTTACTGTGTATGTAAGAAAAATTATGATTAATACCTGTAGAAAAATCGATTATATTGAAGTTCATTAACAAGTTTCCATCAAAATTGAAAATATCGGACACACAAGTACTAAAATACTATAAATGTTTTGTTATGCATATAAAAATGTAAATATTTAACGATTAGCTATAATTATTAATGAAAAGATTCGAAATGGGTTGTTCTTAAGAATATTTATTTTCTAGTGGATGGTTACAGAAGGCATTGTGAGAATAAATTACAATTGATAAATTTTTATTCATAATTATATATTAAAAGTTTTCAAATCAGCTAGATTTTAGGATTGAGGTTATGAAACAGAGCAAATCTATTTAATTTATGAAAACCGATATTTTATAACAGCGTAGAGAAATAGAGTGAGAATATCTGGATTCCAAAAATGTAGTAATAAAATATATATATACAGCAAAATTTCAAAAAATAGAGGGTAAAAAAAATGCAAACTGGTTGGGGCCTGTGTGATCGAAAATTTAAAAAAATATATGTGAACAAAATGATAATGAACAAATAACGATTTGTTCTAAATTTTCTTTAAAAACGTTTTTAGAATTGTTAATAAACAAAACAGTTGCTTATTTGTTATTGTTTATAAACAAAATTTTGTTACTAAAATTTTTCAATAGCAGATGACTTAAGATGAAATTCTATAAATCTTACATTCAGCATCGTTTTTTCTTATGTTTTTCTGTGAGGAACTCTAAATCCAAAGATAACAAATTTTCGTGAAAGGGTTAGCTGTCTTATTTGCTTTCGTGTCTGCAGTTCATTTCCGATAGCCTGTTCTATTTTCTGACATTTTCGGATCCCTTTACCCAGTACCCAATTCATTTTCTTGGCATCTGTTTTCTGGTATAGACTTACACACATTGCCAAATTGTGCAGGTTACCTTAATATTAAGATCACCATTAGGAAGTTCTATTCTTTAAACATTTTAAATATGCATTTAATCAAAATTTTCCTTTCGTCTTAGAAAGTTGATACAAGTTTCACACTACCGGTTGAATAATAAATGGAAAATACTGTACTTAGTATTATTTTTCTGATATTTAAAAATGATTACGGTGTTTTTTTTTGGAATCAACAACTGCAAGAGGAAAGCTAAAATATTTCAAAATTTTGATGGAATAAATTTCTTTTCTAATAATCTAAGAAAAAGCTTATCGGTTATTAAAAATTCCCAATGTGCCAAATTAATTAAATTAAGGAGAATTTTAAATATTAACCAAAATTCATTTTCTCAGTTGTCTTCAACCGCACTGTCATTCTAAAGGGATTTTTGGTTGTATGCCAAATGGAATAATAGGTTTCTTTTAAATTACTCTTAAGGTGCTCTTTTTAATTTTCGAAAAATACATGCGAGGTTTATGAGTATAAGTAAGAGGACTTGAATAAGTAAGAGGAAAGGAGGAATCTATTTTTATACATTATTTGTTTTAATTTAAGGGAACAAACTGCGTATATCACTTCAAATCTCTATCGCCAGCTACAAAATATTTAAATATATGAGTAGCTTTTGAGAAATTAATTAGTGATATTACTCCCTCAATAACTGCACATTTAACTAAATATTTTGTAACTATAAATTGTAAGAGTAAAACCTAAACCGTAAGTATAAAACATAACTCTTGACATTTTAATATAAATCTTAAGTATAAACTGTTAAGATTCAGCGTTAGGAGTTTTTTTTTAAATTCTACTCGAAGTTTTCATCCTTTTTAAAGTACAATTAGATGACCTGTTTCCTTTAAAGATCTGTAAATAACCACATCCTTAAAAGAATGCACTTTCATTTAAATAAATTTCGCAAAGCGAAAACACTGAAAATATAGATATTTTTTTATAGCAACATATTGAGTAAGGAATGATTTGAAGGCAGCTGTAAAATAATAACTTTTGTAATTCAAGTACTGATTAGCTTTCAGAACGTTTGGAGAAATATTAGATATTATGCACATGGTATGTAAAATATGCTTCTGTTAGCAAAAATGCAATTTAGAAAGAAAAAAAAATCTGAAGTTCTGATATGTTTGTATTAAATGAATGCATGGTTAGATCATCAAAAGGTAAAAGTAGTTTTTGATGTACCACCAAACAGCTAAAAGCATCAAGAAAAGAAAATCATTAAATACTATAAGATAGGACTAAAGATTTCGTAAATATCTTATTTAGAAATGAGCCATATTATTAAATAAACAGGTGTAAAATATATCAATCCTCGGGACCCCTAATCAGTAATTCACACGGATATCTCCAAATCTTACTTAATAAGTGTCCAACCTCTACTTAAATAAGTAGTGAACTATAATACAAAACAAAAATAAAATTTAGATAGTTAATGTTAGAATAATTATCATCAACTGCTAACAATAAGAAAGTAAGGACATCATACATATTTCAAATTATTCATGTGATAAGAAGTTTTCAGAAAAATCCAACAAGGTTTCCCTTTTGTTTAAAACTGCTTTACAATTAACGTGAAATTTCGGAAATGTATATGAAATGTATGTAAATTCTAAGAATATAATCTAAAATATGAAATTTCTATTAAAATGCAGGAAGGGTTTGTTTCCCTAGAAAGTTTTAATCTATAAATGTTCTTCTCATATTCCCTTAAATTGAAAATATTTCTAAGAATGCTTGAAAGAATGCATTATTGAGAATGTTTGAGCAAATGAATGAAAGTAAACCGAAATTCTATTATCATATTAGTCTACTGTAGCACAGCGATCTTATGCTTGCGGAATTTCTTGGGAAAAGTTATTTGGGGAATGCTTAACTTTCTTACCGGTTTTGCTTCGGATATTTTAAAATGATTGACTGATTTCGTATTTTATTCTGATTTCAGGAATCTGTTTCCAAAACAGGCATTGTAAAGAAATACTATCTTCTTAGCATGCATCTCCTCAAAAGTTTGGTTATATCTTTTGTTTATAAACACTGTATAGATTTTTTGAATATGCTAGATTGTAAAATAACTCAGAATTTTCTATGCATTTATTAACTTTCGTCCTGGAAGAAATTTTATCGATGATAAGATCACTAAAACAAATTACATTCGTTTTACAGCTTTTCTTCGAGTCACTTAAAGATTTCCAATATTTAGTCATTAACATAAACCTCTGTGTAGTCAAATAACCAAAGAAAAGAAATCACAATTAAAATATTTTCAAATTCTATATTTTGAAGATCTATAGCACCATAAAAAATTTTAATAAGAAAAGATTAAGGAACCATAACTTTAAAATAAAACTAAATAATATACAAGAATTCATACTATATAAAAGTAGGAAATATCAAATTTTTATAATTTAATGATGATTGTTACTTTTATTATTTAATAAATTTATACAATAAGTTCTATACTGCAAATTCCATGAAATAAAAGACTATTTTATATAAGACACAACTATAAAAGACAAATAATAAAAAATATTGCCAAAATGTGAAATAATTTTTTATTCATAAATTTCATGCGAAAACAATGATCACACTCTTTCCTATCCTAATAAAAAAATAGACGCAATTCTTCCGTCTGATTTGAATAGTACTAAAACTATTTTAAAAGATAAATGTTTCGTCCATTATCCATTACAAATGAGATAAATTTTCAATTATATCAAATTGGCCATCAATTATATTTAATGATGAACTGGTAATAGAAGTATAATTTCTCTTAAATTCCTAGAAGCTATTCAACATAGCCTCTCATTTTCTGCTTAGCAACTATAGTCATTTATCTTTCTCTAAATATATTAGTATTTCTAATAGTAAGCATTAGTTCAAAATGATGCCATTTGAATTGCAGTCAGAAGATAAATTCGCTTTAAATTATCATTTGAAAAGTCGATTTCACTTTGGTTAGAACCAAGAATTGTTTATCTTCATTAAATTTTTTTTAAATGTGCAATGATTTTAAATGTGAAACAAATTCATTATTATTTTTTATTTTTATAATTATTTCAATAGATAAGTAGTATCGTGGTGTTTTTAAACGACTTCCTTTCTTGGTTTTTCTGAAAAAGGAAAATTTTATTTTCTTAATCTTAGACTTATAAATATAAATTATGGAAATTTTACAAAATATTATGGAATTTCTTATATAAAACACAACTATAAAAATAATCTCAATTACTTATAACTAAATCACTCTTCGGGATATTTTTTGTGTTTAAATGACTTAATTTGTCATAGATTTTAATCATATTTTAAAAATAATTTTTTAAATATTTATGTAGGTCATTTATGTGTTTCCAATACTTAATATCAAAACTAATATTTATGATTTGAGATTCAGTATTTTAATTAATAAATATATTTTAATATTTTGATGTATTTGACCTATGAAAAATATATATAAAGATAATAAGTTTCATTCTTTTTAAGAATACAAAGAAATACGGTATCGAGGGTTCTACTATTAGATAATGTTATTCTAAAAACCTGAATGTACTGAATGATTTTATCATATATATATATATATATATATATATATATATATATATATATATATATATATATATATATATACAAAATGATTTAAAAGTTAGCCATGAACTTGAAGAAAATATAACCTTTATAGAAAAATCTTAAGAATTTTGCATGGCGCACTGTTTAGATTTATTGCCTCAAAATTTTTATCATATTTCAATGGAATGAGAGAAAGTGTAAATTCTCTTGAAACGTGTGATGTTGTAACTGTTTAAGCGCATTAAAAATTTGGTATGTCATCAACCTTAATGTATTTATTCAAGAGAAGATTTCACATTTCCATTTTAAGATGATTATCATTATATGCTCTCATTCTTCGAAATGCTTGTGAAAGGATTAGAACTACCTGCCATCGAATCAATAAAACTGGTAAATGACTGTCGTTATGTAAGGAAATATATATAAGGAAATATTAGAGTGCTTTACAATTAGAAGCCTTTATCTTTAAGGGAAGGTTTAAGTGGCGAATAATTCTTTTCTACAAAAAATAAAGTATCAGATTTCACATTTGTTACCATCCGAATTTTCATTTTTAGTCTTTGCATTGGATAAATAAATTTTAGGAGGATTTTTTTTAGTTTCCTTGACTCTAGAAAAATAATAGTGCTTAATATGACGGCCTTAAGGATATTTCCTTGCGTTGTTTTTTCCAATGAAGAGATAAAAAAAACTTTTTTTATATAGTATTTGAGGAAGGGCTTTTTTACTTTAATTTATGAATTATTTGTCACCGTGCGCTGTAATCGATAAATTTATTAAAGAAATGTATAATTATCTCCCGGAAAATCAAAAAAATTTATAAAACATAACATTTGTAAAATCACGGAATCCTTCAGATAAAACATAATTTTTTTGAATTCTTAAATATTTTAAAATGCAACAAAATATTGAAGATAAGAAACAAGAATATTATAAAATAAAAGGCAATTGATGTTCAGTAATGTCTTAAGATGGACGAATTTCTAATTACGCTTTACAAGTATCCAACATTTTCTTACAATTTAATTCAACAGAGAAGATTTGTTTTTGAGAAAATATTCTTGATTTCCATAACTTTTCTACCTTTAGGAAAAGTACAACTCAATTAACGTTGACTATTTTAGTTGACATCTCTATTTCAACTATATACTTCTTTCTGACATGGAGCTCTTATTATTTTATTGAATAGTTATTCTATAGTAGTACAAAAAAAATCTGCTTCATTGCCAGCAATAATTGTTTTTTTTATCTTGACGCCAAATTAATTGTAAATGTAAGCTTTGTTTATTGATATTTGCGTAATATAATGCGCTAATAGAGAGTTCAAGATATCAACAAATATCGAATAGTAGGATCTTTTCATTAGACAATCAGTTTTTTTCAAGCCTGCATGTGTACATATTGTTTATATATATGATAACTTAAGAAGAAGAAAAAGAAAAGATGCATGAAATTTATCGTATGATCCTTAAATGAAAATAGTATATCAAGGCCTAATTTCAGATCAAAACCGTTAACTCCTAAGATGTTCTTTCAAATCACAGACTGGATTAATTTTTTCTTTGCTCTGAAACCATTAAGCCTATATTAGTGAAAGTATTAAAAATACTTAATGTTCTATTTCAAGTATATATAAAAGAATATTTTAAAAATATATAAATTTTAAAACGTAG
>JAOUZG010050771.1:462008-530380 GCA_026289955.1 Argiope argentata | reverse complement strand
ATCTAAACAACTGAATTCGTCAATCAAAAAGATATTTGTTCATATTTTTGTAAGGTTTTATTAATGGTATTCGAAAAAATTTATTGTAGGATAAATAAGCTAAATTATTTATTATAACAACAAATTAAAAGGAATCTATGCTACAGTTAAGAAAAGAACAATACTATTTACATATATTTATTTTAACTGATTCACGTTTATTAATATATAATTTTATAATTGATTTTTCACCATCGGATGAAGGCTCTGTACACGAGAATTGAAATTTTCTATACTTTTTTAAATTGTTAAAGCAATATATTCTCGATGGAAATACATTTCTTTAATAGTTTCAGAACTAAATAATCAACGTATCAATTAATTTCATACTTGTGGGGCGTTTGGAAGTGAATGTAAGGAAAATTTATTTCAGGACTATCATACCTAATAACAAATTAAAGTCTAAAAACTAAAATATAATGTGAAAAATAATTATACCTTTTACTACACACATGATTCTTGTAAAAACAGTTATTAATATAAGCTTGATTTTTATTTCAAGTATTAACCGGAAGTAATATCCGATTGAAACCGGAACAATTGCTCCTTAGGAGCGGAAAGATAATACAATAAATGAGATAATACCACAATTTTATCTCTTATGAAAGATAAAATTATGTCAATATCTCAAGTGTTTGGAAGAGAGTAAGAATTTAAAGGAGAAATGAAGCCTCCACGGAGATCTTAAATATTTATTTAGCTGATAAATAAATTAGAGCAGTATCTTTGATTACTCGCAATCGAGACGAAATTCACTTGAAGGAGATAGTGCATACCTTAATCCTTTCCTCAGTTTAAAAAATACATCTCCCACCTCTCAAAAAAATTTCATATTCTAAGTCAGTTTATTTGTAAGTACTGGGAAACTACCAACTTGTTTTAGTGCATAATCATAAAATTATTAAATTAAGCATTTAATATTTTGAACCAACAACAATCTGTTGAAATGTTAATACACAATAAAAGCTTGTAATCTTCCAGCAAAACATAAGAAAAACTGAGTTCCTTAACCGACATTTTTAGAATCCTAAGATTAAATATTCTTTGTAAAGGGAAGAAAAAATTTCTAGAGGGACTGTGTCATTCTTCAGTCCTGTTTTAATCTGCTGAATGGGGGCAAAATAATAGCAATTATTATCTATTCTATTCTTTGAATAAAAAAGAGGCTGCCTAGAAACGCAATGATTGAGATGTTTGACGTGGAACTTCTAATGGATGCAAATTGCGAATATAATTTTTGAGAGCTCCCTGTTTAAAAATAAATTTGAAAATAGAGGCAAATTCATGATAAATCAAAATGTATTTAAATCAATTTTTTATTGAAAATAAATTTGAATGATTCAATGATTTTCATTAATAAATGATAAATAATCTGAAACAAAATACTTTCAACTACTCAAATTAGCCTACATGATTATATTTAAGGTCTAAACACGGTTAGTTTCAAGAAAAAATAAGATTATTTTTAAAGATCATAAATAAGTATACTTATGTAGTGTAATTCTTAAAGAATATAAATAAGAATACATAAGCAATCATTGTAACAAAAATAACCAGAAAACAAATTTAACAGAATAAATTAATCATTCTTTTCCTAATCTCAATTTCAGTTTTTACATTATTGTATAATTAAGGATTTTTAAGTAAATATAAAAACATTTTATGAATTGGTTTAAGTTATGACAGTTTTGATTTCAGCAACAAATATTTTTCATTAGATATATGGACATCATGACAAATGTATTTTTATAATAACAAAACAAAGAAGGCCAAATTTGTTTTTAAGAAAGTTTTAGTGATGCTAATAAATCGCATTTGATAATTTTCCTTTTTACACTAGTCTCCTTCAATAATTATCATTACAGCACATAACATTACTGTAATCTGTAACACGTAATATCAGCAAGATAACATCTTTATCTTGCTGATTACTTTAGAGCCGTATATAACCGGAATGAGTACGCCGATCTGAAACCCTACAGTTTTTCATCTATTGCAACATATTTCCGATGTGCATTTTATGGTCATTCTCAATAGCCAGTCAGAAAATTCTCTAATGTAATCTAAATTATCGAATTACTTCCAAACCTTCATGGAAGTAACATTATTAAATCTCAAATCTCTCATCAAAAACGTAAACTATTATGACATTACTATGAAAACATTTTGGTAAGTAACAGAAAATTTTTAATGCCCTTGTGCACTGATAGTACAAATAAAAGTACAAATTAAATAAATAAATAAATAAATTTAATTTCTAGTTTAGTTATATTTCTATCATATCTTTCTCCGCAATTCATATTTTTTAAAGTGCATTCAGTACAGACATTCGAAAATTTCATTAAATATTCAAACATAATGTCGTAAATTAAAATTAGTCAAAAGAAATTAGTTTATTTTTATAAATCTTTTCACAATATTCCTATTCGCATGCCTTCCAAATTTAAAAAAAGGATATTTCCTCCACTTAAACCTTGTATCCTTTCTAAAATAAAAGTTCGAGGCATGCCACACCATCGCTATTATTCTCCCGCTTTATAGTTCCAGTCATGACATCTATAGTTTTCTTCATCATAAACACTTCCACATTCTTCGACAATTGAGATTTCAGCTAATGAAACATCAATAAGAATAAAGTAACTATCATATCAAAGATAAACCATATGGAAAAAAGAAACATAAACAAATTTTCTGAACCATAATATTAAAATGAACATTGCACTTAGAGAGCAATAATGCTGATACAACTAAAACACAAATAAAATGAACTAAATTAGCAGAAAGAATTAAGTTTAAAGTAAAATCCAATATCAAAAGGAAAAATATAATGATTCCGACCTGAAGACTTTTTTAAGGGTCACCCTCAGGATTCAAACCAAACCAGGATTCAAACTCAGGATTTTTCTGTGAGGGGTCTGATATTTCGTCAAAAATTTGACCCCAAGGAACCCAAAATTCCCAGGAAAATGAAATTTTAGAGATAAATTAGTATCACAGAAATATAAGAACAAATTTAAATCTAAATAGATTACACAAATAGTTAGAATCAAACTAAAGACCTTAAAACCTAAAACTAGATCATCAGAATATACCAGTATTAAAAGCACGCAATAACAACAACTAATAACTAAACCAAAAGATCTATTTTTAACTGAAACAAATAATAATTAACTTAAAGAGAACCGTTTGGAATTAAATATATAACTTTGAAATAGAAACATTTTAATAGGTATTTATGTTAAAAGAGATTATTTTAACTTCAAAGTAATTAAACTTAGCAATTACCATTCTAATTTAAACTATAAAATTTTCAAACATTTAATATAGTCACAATTTAACAGGATTTAAAAAAATTGTGATAATAAAATTTCATACATGGTAGCAACAAACAATCTTTTTAAAAGCTTAGCCACTAACAATTTTCCCCAAAACTATTGCGACATGCGAGCTTTAATAAGAGAGGGTTTTACTAATTTTCAAAACTAAAACAAACCTTACAGTTTATCCAATTTGAACTTTAACCTTAACTTAATATGTGGCGCTTCAAGTACTTATTATGACTATATACTCTGGCCAAACATATGGCTTCAAACGTGTCGAAAAGTAACGTTGTTTGACGAGATGAAAAGAAACGGAAAAGTTTACAAGCTTCAAACCATTTGGAGTTGTTCTTAATTTTGGTATGTGTTTGAATTTCTTTTTCTGATGAGTGTGATTTTTTTGCGTGTGTTTGGGTTTGGGAATTTCTAATTCTATTTAGATTCAAAAAATATTTTTAAAAAATTATTTTACCTGTTTTTTGTGTGCTTTTAATACTAGTATATTTTGATGATTTAGTTTTAGGTTTTACGTCTTTAGTTTGATTTAAAAAATTTGTGTAATATATTAAGATTTAAATTTGTTCTTATATTTCTGTGCTACTAATTTATCTCCTCATTTTGCTGGGATTTTCGTGTCACGAGTGGTCAATTTTTTGATGAAATATCAGAGCCCTCACAGATAAACTCTCTGATTTGAATCCCTGTCTGAGAGTGGCCCTTAAAAAAAGTCTTAAGGCCGGATTCATTGTTTTTTTTCCTTTTGATTTTGAATTTTACTTTAAACATAATTCTTTTTCCTAATTTATTTCAATAATAATAAACTTTGTTTATTTCACTTTATAAGTATAGACTTTCACGAAATTAATAAACGAGACATTTTAAAACTTACAAAGGGTAAACGAGAAACACGAACAACCATATGTAGAGGGAGAGAAAGTAACTGAAAAATAAAATTTACCAGGTGTAAATTTCTTGTGAAGGAAAGGATATGCCCTTGGAGAGTTCACAAATAGCCCAGTCAAAGTCTAAATACTAGAAATGTAGGAAAAGATAATACAATGTTGGAAATGTAGGAAATAACGATGATTTGGGCTATGAATAACACGCTTACGTGGTTCAGGTTTAATTTTCAAAAATTTAGCTGAAATTCCTAATTATGATTATCATACCGACTGAAGGTAATTATGCAATTTTAAGTATGCCATATAAAATAGGAAATATCGTAATATTCTTTTTTGAATCGCTTTAAAGACAAAGGAGCAAAAGATTCGGCGTGTGTTTTTTTATTTTGGGAAACCATTCATCAAATACACGCAACAAAATTCACTGTTGATTTTATGAAAGTCTCAGTAGTCTGGATGAAATTACTAAGAGCCTTCATTTTTTCCAAATAGAAAAAAGAAAATGTGTTTAATACTTTGCGTAACACTCATCCTTTCATCATCCGCGCTTTAACAAACTGTTGAATTAAAAACATCTGGCTTCCATCTTAGCAGGATTAATCTTCATGGTCACTTTCTTAACAAAGCTATAGGCTTAGTGTTGCAATAAATAGGATTTCAATTCCACATAAAATCTACAAAACTTCGTAATCTTGCATTTGCGAGTCCTTTAATTTGTCTTCACGGATCAGATTTAGAAGGATTGGCTTTTCTCCCCAGGAATTAGAAAGTGAATGAACGGACTGTGGTGAAATAATGTACGCGAGACGAGTCTGTCACGAAATTTGAATGAAAATCCTTTTATTATATTCAGATGTCACGCAGAACACGATTTAGCATAACTGAAAGCTGTGTGTTTTATTGACTAATATGGATGCTGCCAAGCATGAACCGGTTGCTGTGATGATTGACAGAGCTGTAACCCTTTCCTACTGCTTTTGAATTACAGATAACTTTTCTTTTCATATTTCCGGCAGTTTGTCTTTCTGATAAAGCTTTTATCCTAAATAATCAAATTTTATATTCGTTTTGTTTATGATATTACAGTATCGTAACAACGAATTCATTACTATATTGGACATTGATACGAAATTTAAACCTTGATTCAGAGTTGCGATATACCTATTAATTTGGCTTTACTAATCGTAGATGCATGCTATAAGTTAATATAATGGAAACTTTTTTCGGTTGTTGGTGCATAGTTTCTATAATTTCTAAATAAAAACTTAAATATGGCAAGAGATGTTTCATTTGCTCTTTAAATTTGAATTGAACTGTACTATTTCATTCTACAGTACAGAATTATCAAAAAACAAACAATGAATAATGGTTGGATAATATGTTAAATGGCTGAATTATTCCATTATCATACGCTAGTACAGACTTTTAAATAGCATTTTTCAGCAAACAAATTGTCTCAGCAGCTAAGAAGGAAAACTACTCATTTCATTTGTTAATTAGATTTCGAAAAGTAAGTCTGCATAACTGTAAGCATGCACTGTGTATGCGTATTCTATATCATAAATTTAATGTATACTTTTTAATGCGACTAAATTTCGTAATATCATTACTATGGATTATTAATTGAGAATGCACCCACAGTATATGTGTCTCATAGTAAAGTGAGGAGAGTGGGTACACTGAGCATATTGTAGCCTGTTTACGTTTTTTAGAATTTAGATTACAGAAATTAGAGCATTTTGATAATACCTGATATGTCTTGCATCCTAAACAATGGTTCAATATTCAGTCGCACAATAATATTTGACAGAAGTGTTAGTGAAAAAAGTAATTCTTCTTACAACTTCAGACACTAGTCTGTTCAAATTAATATAAAAATGTATTTCTATGATTAGAACAAAAATGAGGAAAACATATTAAAGATTAAACAAATAGCGTTAATTCCAATTTGATACTAATTTTTTTGCTTAATATAAAAATTCCATATGGGTAAGTAGTTGCCTTATTTCAAAAACTAGTTAAGGACTAATGGGTGCTAATGCTTTTGAAATTGGGTTCTGGAGAACATGATAATCCTTGCTTTCCTAAGTTAATGCATTTCGTATTCCTTAGTCTTTAAACCATCACTGCAGCACTAATTATAATCTTTCCATTGATGTTAATCTATGAAAGTCACGTATTGTAGGAAGGAAAGATTGGCAAAAAGCCTAGATTCTATAGTCTAAGGGGGAATCTCGCTCCAAAATATTGCAACTGTAAGGGCATATATGGTAATTATAAGATCACTTCTGTTCAAGCCTCAAGGTCCAAAAAAGTGGACCCCACCCCATTTTTTTACAGAGAAATTCGCACTATCTATTTACATTATTTATCTAAGGACTTGTGATGTCTGACTACTAATTGCTATGCCAGAGAAAGCTTGAGTAAACTTATAGCTGCGAATACTGCTTCTTCTAAACTAGCAGAAGATGGGTTCGACCTCTGAAGAGGGTTATACATTTGTTCAGTTTGTTTTCAACGATTATTATTCTTGAAAGATTTCTAGTGACTCAGTGCGAAATACAACGTTAAATTCTAAGGTATTACTTTTCACTTAAATGTAAGAAGGAAAAAAGGTATTTCTAAAATCTTCTTTCAAGGAAGAAAAAACATCGCAAGGCTTTCTCGTAACTACAAAAGAAAGAAAAATGTGAAAAGAAAAGATTTTAAAAAGTAAATGAATGCTCATAAAATATTTGAAACTAAGCATAAAAGGCTGTTATTGTTGTTTCTAACGGATCTTACTACTGGCAAGCTAACTGATGCATCAGCGATTTTAAGCCGAATGAGGAGGGGAGCAAATTCATTTACTTTAAAGATAGAACACAGAAGAATAACCCTGCTTGAACCCAGGACGCTTAGATCACGTGGAAGATTCGCTACCCCTTTGCCATGGCACCGGCAAGTATAAAAGGTTAAAATAGGAATGTCATGAAATAATAACAAAAAAAAAGAAAAAAGAAACAGAGTGAGAGCTACGGAAACTGAGAATTTCAGCATTGACCATTTTTAAGTCCTGTCAAACAGGTCTAGGAGCAAACAATATTTTTAAACCCAATCAGTCGCATGTTCTCCTAAATTTGGTCAAAATGTATAAACAGGGCACAATAGACTAATGGGACGCTTGACCAATCTACCTTGTCAGTAGATTAGAAATTCTATCAGATTATGAAATCGAGCCAAATTTATATTCCCAGTCAAACAAAGGACAGAAAAAAATAATAATAAATTTCAGCTGCGTGGATATAAATAAATGCTATTTTTGTGCACTTTATAAGCCCTGTGGCAGCTGTCAGATATTTAAGTCGTGTGAGTGTCTTTTGTTTTTTCATCAGTGACAACTAAAACCAAAAGTACTACTTAGTTTCTTCAAGCTCCACATTTGCTTTCACAACTCGTTTTCAGAGGGGGCACATTCACACACCTCACAGACAGAGCACAGAAGAACATCCATGCCCGAACCGGACTCGAACATGGGCCACGGGAAAGATGCGCTACTTCAATGCCAGGACACTGGTAAAATAAATGTTAAATTATTATAACAATAAAATTCAAAATGGAAAATTTTGGGTTGTAAATTTAAGCATTTAGAACCATTAAGCATTATTTCCACTTCGAATGAAATTTATTCAGTTTTACCTATTTACTATATTTTTATTTACAATAGTTTCTTCAGGCCAGAAGAATGATTAGTTTTAAGTACAATACAGAAAAAGACATTGATATCCTGATACCAGATTTTCCACTTTCATTAAGTAATAAGATTTACAAACAATATAAAAAATTGCCGAGAATGAGTTAGTAGTAATTATATATATTTAAGTTATTTAATAAAGCGCAAGTTGAAAATATGAAGCATCAAAAATAATGTTAGATTTCATTTTTCTTTCTAATCAGTACTAAAGTGTATCAAGATTGAAGATTTGATTTTTTTTTATTATTTTTTAATTAACTGATATCCTCACTCCTTTTTCTGCTCGATTCAGAAATATCCTTTTCCTTCCCAAGTCCTCCCCCCCCCCGAAATCCAAAAAGGGAATATGGAATGGCTTCACATCAAGATAAAAATTAGCTTGGCAAATTGAAATTGTGAATGATAAATTAATCATTTGTTGTATTTTTATGAGTAATAACGCTGGAAACTGAAGAAGGTATCTTTTGTATAACGTTTCTGGAATACTTGAAATTAACTTATTTCTTATATAATTTATTAAATATAAGATGCATGAATCTCTCATTCATTTTTCCTTTAAATTTTATTATCTTCTATATCTATCTTCAGATCAGGGAATTAATTTTTATTATTAAACAACTTTGAGCACTGAGCTTAAATAAAGAAACTTCGGTCAATAAAAATTGTTTTAAATATTTCTCTCTTAGTTTAGAATGTAAAAAATCTTTTAAAAAGTTTGTAAAGGGCTTTATTTTTTAAGAAAGTTTGACTTAGATGAGTAACAATTCACGTTAGCAAGCAGTTTCTGAAAACTGAGTTATGCCAATTTTAGAGTTTTCAATAAATACTATGTTTATCGAAATCGTAATAAAAATATTGTATTTTCCTCTGTTTTACATATAAATGCATTCATTAATTATATCCATGGGCACATAATGATTGGAAAAAGATTACAGTAGATTAAAGAACTGTCTCATTATAAATTGTTTGACAGGACTTTTGAGACTCTCGAAATCTGCTTCAGATTTGGTGGCAATGTCCCTCTCCTTCACGCCTACCATAAAAGTAACATAATTCTAACTTTTCAATCATGAAACTATCATATAATTATATATCAAAAAGGCGTCCCGTAATCAGTAATTAGAATAGTAAATAGTGTCCCGTACTATTTACTATTTCTAATTACTGATTCTAAATTCAGAAGAAGCATGTCTACTTTTCCCAATGGAACAGGAATAAATTAGTTTTTGTGTTTAAATAAGCCATTAGTTTAAAACTTTTCATACAACAGTTTAAAGGCTAAAGTTCACATTTTGATGCATTACCATAACATAAAAGTGTAAAATTATAGTTAGCTGGAATGTTTAAACTCAGAATCAAATGTTTTATTGGGTCGTTCGAAAAGTAATTTCGTTTTTTCTCGACAAAGGATTTAATTGTATTTTTTTATTCCAACTTCACACTTAAGACGTATAATCATTGTATGTTTTGAGAGGTGATATAGCAATACTTGTTTGTGAAAACGTTCAATTGATTTTGCGCAGTAGTTTTTGGTAGATGCTCTTTTAAATAGGGAAAACAATAAGCAGCAATTTCGTCATATTTCACTTTTTTCCTGTAGGAAAGGTAAAAATGCTGTTCAAGTCAGAAAGAAATTAACCGATGTGTATGGAGAAGATGCGTTGACAATACGACAGTGTCAGAACTGGTTTACAAAATTTCGATCCGGCAATTTTGATGTCGAAGATGCACCACGTTCCGGATGGCCGGTTGAAGCTGATAAAGACACGATAAAGGTAATAGTTGATGCAAACCGGCGAACAACAACACGTGAGATCGGTGAGAGTTTAAATTTATTGAATTCAACTGTTTATGGCCACCTGAAAGGCCTGGGTTTAACCTCGAAGCTCGATAATTGAGTTCTCCATGTCCTCACGGAGAGAAATTTGTGTTGTCGCATTGAAGTCTGTGATTCGCTCCTCAAATGTCACAAAAATGATCCACTCCACCATATTATCCAGATCTGGTTCCTTCAGATTATTATTTGTTCTGGTCAATGCAAAATTTTTTGGACGGTAAAACCTTAGTCTCAAATAAAGACGTCAAAAATCACCTTGGATTAGTTTTTTGCCAGCAAATACCAAAAATTTTATGAGCGTGGAATCATGCCTCTACCAGAAAGATGGCAAAAAGTTTTGGATCAGAATGGGCGATATATAATTTAATAAAATAATTATTCACTATACGAGGATCGTCTTTCATTTTCACCAAAAAAAACGAAATGACTTTTCGAACAACCCAATACAATCGGCACCCAACTCACTATATATCTGATTGGTTATTTATAAATTCGTTCGAAAATAAACCTGACATTTTAC
This sequence comes from Argiope argentata, assembly GCA_026289955.1. Taxonomy (NCBI): domain Eukaryota; kingdom Metazoa; phylum Arthropoda; class Arachnida; order Araneae; family Araneidae; genus Argiope; species Argiope argentata. The sequence continues at coordinate 520,029 of JAOUZG010050771.1, read as the reverse complement.
TTAAAAAATATTCCATCTATATATGAAAATAAGCAAACTTAATGCCTTACACCTTATATTAAAATAATTATCAGAATATTAGAAGTATTTTATTTTTCAATATACAAAAATAAATGCATCTAAATTTGTTCTAATAAAGAAGAAAATTAACTGCAAATATCATTTTGAACTTAATTCTTTTTTTAATTTAATATTTTAAAAGTTAAAATTGTTTGATAAAAATTCTTTGATTAGAAGTCTTTCTCATTTCCTCAAATAAAGTTAAGAATGCTTTGTTTTAAATATTAATTCTTTTTATTTACGTTGATTTCATTAAATTTTATATTAAATTGCCACAGGTTTTATAAAGTAAATCTCGCAAAATAGAACTTCACACAGCTTTATTTCCTTTTATTTGTAAAAGAAAAGGGGGAAAAGATAGTTAGGAAACTAAAAATGGAAAAATTCTACAGAAATTTAGATTTGGTGACATCTAGTTATAAGAAAAGTCTTTCATTCTTCTTATTTGAAATTCAGCATTTACTCAATATATATATATATATATATATATATATATATATATATATATATATATATATATATATCCAAGAAGTTCTTTTATGAAAGAAAAGTGATTGGAAAAGGTTTAAAAATCAACTAAACAACAAATGACAGTGAAAAATTCAAAAACACAATTTCTTTTGGAGTTACTTTTTTCATGTGAGGAAGTAAAAAGCAAATCGAACAAATATTTTTCTTTATGTTTTTCAAAAATTATTTTCGGGATTTAAGCAAACAGGCTGAATTTTTTTTTTTGAAAACGACGAAGATGAAAATTTTTATTCAGATGAAAGCTGTGCATAAAATGTTCTTATAGTAAAAATAAGATTTAACTCTTTTAAGAAATACTTTTTGGTTTCATTTATCTATTTGTAATTCATATCCTATCTAGCAAAAAGAGTATGAATCGCAGAGCAATGCCCTTTAAATTTAAGAAATTATATATAAAAGAAAAAAAATCCAACAAAAAACCCCCAGAGTGATCATTCTTTGCAATCGTACAAAATATTTATATAATTTATTCTTCAAAAAAAAATTCAAATAGTGTTTTCGATTAAAGCTGTATCAATGAATAAATTTCTTATGCGAATACGAACATGAATGATATGCTACTGAGCTAGAGATTCTGTATGTAAAAGAAATTGTTATGTCATAAAAGCAAATCGAAAATAATAACCATGTAATATATTGATACATTTTTGAAGAATTGCAAAAAGGAAGGAAAAAAGTAGAAACATACGAATTAATTATTAAAAGAATAAATTCGAGTATATTGGATTTGGATGTATTTCACTGTACTTAAGTATAATATCAACGTTTATGTTTGAAAAAGATAGAGTAGTAAATATTGAATGAAAAGTTCACACGCAACTTTCTATGACTTCAATTTGGTAAAGTTAAGGAAGTCACTAAGACTAGGATATAGGTTTTTATCATCATTTTGCAGGAAGGAAAGGAATTTAAATCTGAAAATAAAATTAATAAGATAATACTAAATTACGATATCTTTTTTTTACAACTTTTTGATTGCCGCGTTTTTTTATCCCTCCAATCTTTAACTTTTATTGCATCGTTCAAATGGATTCACAGAATCATCATAAGCAGTTTTAGAATTGACGTTAGCTTTTCATTTCTAAAATTATACTATATAAAATATAATTTTCCTTGCTCATTTCCTTCTGATGATAAACTTCAGCTCTTTGAAATATTGATAGCACTCTAAATATTTGTCAGTTAATCATGCAAACTGATGCTTTGTTATTAGTATAGACGTTTTAAAAAGAAATAAAAACATACAGGAACAAAGTAATAACAAAAAAATATTCTCATATTTCCATTTTTAATTTAAGCAACCCTTATTCAGAACTTAAATAAGTAAAAATATTACGAGAAGAATACAGCAAAATTTTACTTTTGGCTATTAAATATTTTACCCCTCTTTGTCTTAGTTGATGAATCATGGAATCAATCTTTCTCAAATAAAAAAAAAATGTGCTCATGTGATTCAAGCGATTCAAAAATATGCTTTTGAAGTTTTGTATATCATATTTATCACAGGACATTTATTCTGGTAAAACATAATTAAAATCTTTGGAAATTTGAAGAATAAGATTTCGGCCTTTTCACATTCAGCATTGAAGTTTTTGAGATTCGTCCCCAATTAACCGTTACTGAAACTTAAAACAAAATTTTAAATGAATGAATTAAATAAAATAATTTATAAAATAATTTATAAAATACAGAAATATAGTAGTTTATAGAACAGTTATATAAAATATGAATCGGTTCAACAAAACAAGATTTGAATAAAATTCTGCCTAATTTCAAATTCGACTCTAAGTAGGCAGAATATTTCAGGAAATAGTAAAGCATTCTGTATTTTAGGGCACTGTGTTTATTATTAATATTAGTCATTTAGGAAAATTTTTATGTGTCTAGAAAGTAGTGGATGTCCCCTAGTTATTGAACCTGCCACGAGACAGTCGCTGTAAAAACAGTTTAGACGCTCACGCAAGTTTGTACTCACGCTATTTCCGAGTTAAGCGAAAAGGATTTGACCTCTAAAAACTTGCTCCTATAATAATGTGTTTGCGTTCAGTGTTGATGAAAAAGTTATTGTGTGTAATATGCCGTAAAAAATTTTTTTTTTCAGAAAAAAATCTCGAGGTCCAAAAAATGTCAGCTAAGATATGATAATTTATTGCATCTACTCACCTAAGAGGGATGCAATTTTTTTTAATTTAGTAAAAAATCTAAAAGTTTTATAAATTTTGAATTATTGGCTCAGAGGTGATTTTATTCTGTTTATTATTCTACTTTTTGAATTAGATGAAAAGAGTTTGACCTCGGAATTATTTTTCTACTGTAGAAAATAGCATTCAACGCCTTCTACTCAAGTCATTAAATTGAAGCAAGGTGAAAAATAAATCCACTGTACTCAATGAAATACAACCATACATTCAATGTTTTCAACTGTGAAAAAATTAATGTGTAATTATTTTAAGATTTTTTTTTCTCATAGGAATAGCAAAAATAGTTTTTTACAAATCATTAGAAATTAATGATAAATGTTGGATAGAATAATTGAATTCAATTACAGTTCAAAAACATTTTGCCCAGTAGTTTTTTATTAATTTTAAATAGAGAAAAGAGTCAACCTCTGCAAAATTCTTCTCACATTAGTAGTTAGTGTTCTACATCTTCCACAAAGGTAAATAACAATGTGCAATAAACACAATACTCTATGGGTAATCATTAACTATTTTTTCAAAATTAAATTTTATTTTGAACAAATATATAATTATTCATTAGAAATTTTCTCCTGGTATATAAACAAAATTTTTTAATACCTTTCATTATTTTAACTTATGTCATCCGATTTGAATGTAATTTTTATTGACAGTTCGTACTGTAAAATATGCAAAGCAACAATCGGCATTCTCTGCTAAAATTTAGCAAAATAGTTAACAGTTTTCAAATTTCATTATATAATCTATGGAGTATGGTTCAGCGAAAATTTTTTCTTTTCTTGGCAAAGATCTAAAATAAGGATTTAATCTAATACGATTTATATGATAACTTTTTTTATTTGATGTTTATTTTTTTTTGAACTTGCATTTGGTTTCTTTCAAGATATTTTGTGCCTGTGTGTGTAACATTATTCTGCTTTTTCTTCGTAAGTATATTATTAACAATTCATGAATGTGGAAAAATTTGTAAATGTAATTAGTACAAGTAATATAAAAAACTATTTTTTTAAATCCATTCCTTCTTAGTTTAACAAAGAAAATTTAAATTTTTGTTACTTTTTATTAAAAAATTGCAATTTTGTTGTTCTTGTGTTCCGCTTCACAACGTAAGGGGGGGGGGGTAGTTTCTGTAGTGCAGTAGTTTCTGAGGTTATGACCCCTGATCAACCGAGGGCAAAAGTCTGCCTTCTAGCTCACATACGTCACAAACCCTTTTTATGCGACTTTACTCCTTTTACTTCATTCATTCGTCTCAGATCGTAATTTAGATCTGGAACAGAGAACGATTACCTCTGACCCAGTACCTCCAGTGGTATTTCTCTCCAAATGGAGATCTTTGTGAACATGACAGATTTAACGTCCACAATACACGGAGAATTTTTGGCTGGCAAGTTCGAACTCACAGTTCAAGGGATGCGAATCCAACGCCCTACCAACCAGGTTATCCTGGCCTAATAATTACATTTACTGTAAACAATTGATCAAAAAATTACTAGCGTTGAATTTTCAACTTCATTTAAGGTTTCACCGCCAACTGAGGCAAAGAAAAATGCGTAAATTTTCTACGTCAGTCGGGGTAACGAAATACAGATTAGAAATTTTTAATCCTCTTTATTCTGATTATTTTAATTCGAAAGTATTCAAAATGAACCTGAAAAAAGGATTAATTAGCAGTGCTTAATTTTAATTGCATCAAACATTAAGAAAATAAACAAAATCATTTGAAATAATCGGCGGAAAACATGTTAAGCCTAACCTCATTAGAATGGGTAAAAACAAACTAAATTTGTTACTTATTTGGCGGCGGGGAAATGAGGATTTTTGGAGAGAAAGTTATTTTTTAATTAATTAATAAAAAATTAATGAACTCATATATGAAAAAAAATGTATTTACATCAAATGTCATCCACTACAAGTTTAAAATTAATATAAACACAATTCTGTAATTAGATTCAATACGGAATACAAATTTAACATGGGCAAAAAGCCTCAATATTTGGTGTTTTTCTAAATTAAAAAAAACTAAACTTGAGATTATTGAAAGGTTATTATTTAATTCTTTTTAGTTCTCTTAAAATTAGTAAAAACCTAAACAAATGACTTTTTGACCGACATACCAAGTAAAAGGTATTTCAGAATTCAAGTGAGCCCAAACAAATGGCAAAATCGTCACCAAGGCTTGTTCTGTAATTTGTGATGGTTTGCTTCAGTTTTTTTTAAATCCATTCAATTACATTTAACGTTTTAAAACAACATCCTCTCATTAGATTTTTTATAATTTTGGAAAATACTTATTGAGAATTTTGCAACTTCTAAAGTACGTTATCAGTATTTCAAAAGTCACTTTATGGTGATTAAGTCCGATATCACAGCCCTTTGATAACCATCAGTTTTCAAAGGAATATTTTCTTTTTAGAGTGATGAAGACAATCGGAATAATTACTTATGAGGAGGATTAAAAGTAACATAGCATTATAGCGGTTATCATTCTCTTCATTGGATAAATCAATTTATACTGAATAAAAGAAAACATGTTATTCAGTAGTACGCGGTATTGATTTTAACTTTTGGTCATAAAGTTTTCTTTTAAGTTAAAATAATTATTCTTTACTAAAGCGAATACTCGTACAGAAAAAAAAAAACCAACTTATCTCATTTACATTGATAACTTGGACGCTCCTTTAAAGTGGCAGAATTGACAAGATGATTCATCTAGTAATCCAGTGTATTCTGAAAAGGTAATTTTTCTTTGATTCAGAGAATTCAACTTTTTCACCTCCATTTGACATCTGAAGAAAACGTATATTATAATAAAATAAATCCTTCAATCTAGTGTTGTCAACTAGTGTTATGTACAGATTGTTTGCCAAAAAAATTGTTGTCCAATAGCTTAGAAGCTGCTTAATGGTAATTAAGTCTGACAACACAACTCTTCCGGTAATCATGAATTTTCTTCAGACTGACATTTTCTCTTCCTTGTCTGGGTGCGTAAAACGATAGGAGCGACCATTCACAGAGAGCTGTTCCTTGAAAGATTTACGAGACTGAGAAGCTGGTCACGCTACCTGGTACTGCCGTCATGGAGACTCATTTGGTAGGGGAGTGTGTCAACTTTTTCACAAGTTAGAGGTTAGGAGCTCGATAGAGTGATTGCTTTACTTGATCACTGAGAAAGACATTAATGTAAATAGATTAGGACAGGGAAAAAGTGTAAAGGTAGTTCGAGATTTGAAGAAATATGTTTTTCATGAATTGTACGTTTCATGTTTTTATAGTAGTAATTTTCGCATATTTGCTTTTTTAAAACTATATTCTTGTTGATGGCTTCATTTCTTCTGTCACCTTATTAGATGACAAATCCTTTTAGAGATCTATCTTTTTTCTGAAATGATTTCTCCTATTTTCCGATTTTTGACTTTCTCATTACAATTTAGCATTTAACAACAAAGCACATTTTTTAATAAGATACGTCCTCTAACTCAATCTTATTATGTAATAATTGTATAGATTGTTTATTTAAAAATGTTGCCCACAGTATTAACTATCAAAAATTGAAGCTACCTTACGGCGATTATGTTTGACAGGACATCCCTTCATTTCATCATGCATATTCTATAGACTGGTATTTTTTCTTTCTTGTACATGTAAAAAGATAGGAAAAATTGCTCAAGGACAATTGTGCTTTTAAATATTACTAGAAAGAGTCACACTACCTGGCGCTTGTCTTCAGATGACTCATTTGATCGAAGAATCTGTAAATATTTTCCGAAGTTAGGGGTTGGAAATAAAGACTTAGAGCAGATAAGATACTTGATATGTTTAAAACCATCCACGTGATCTTTGTCTTTTAAATAAATTTCTAAATACATACTAATTACACCATTCAATATTAAAATTTCTTTCATTTGACGCTGACTCATAATTATCGGCGATGAGATTAACATTCAATTTCAAATTCTTCAATTATCTTACCATGACCACCAGAAGGACATTAATCCTTTGCGGTCCGATGTCGAGTGTGACTCGACATTCAAGACTGTGCATCATTTTGACGTTTTATTTATTTATTTTTCAAATTAAATTGTTAAAAACGCCTACATAGTGATTAAGAGATGCAGATAAATTTTTCAAAGAAATTCGACTTAAAAGAATTATATATATTTATTTTTCATAGCCATAAATAAATCTTTGTATTAGGTGAATATTTTTGCATCTACTTATTTTTCGGACTGCAAAGGGTTAAAGTCTTTGTAGCAGATCATAAACTCACCACGAAGGTTATTATTTTTTTCCAATTAAATATCAGGAATACGCAACTACTAAAAAAAGTTAACAGTTATTCAAAATAAATATATGCAGTAATACGAAATCCACATTTTTTTAAACGTATTATTAACATAGAAAAGTAACTCAAACAAATGAATAATATATTTTACACTTATGTTGAGAAAAAAAAATTTGTCAATTTTAAATTAAACTTTTCAAGATATAAATTACAAATTTTGAATAATTGATAGATTACAAATGCTGAATAATTTGATAAAGGAGAAGTTTTTTGATAGTGATCTCTTTGATCATATTTGAAAGACGTATTTGAAAATTACTCTGGCTTATGAATTAAAAAATCAAACCGATTTTATGGAGACTTTCATTATTTATCTATGAATTTTAATTTAGCATCACTAAACATTTTTCTTTTCGCTGCCGAAAGGGTTCGTAATAAATAGATTTATTTGCTCACTAAATATTAATTTTCAGTAGTATGTATAAAATCTCCTTTTACAATCTCCTTTAAATAATTTAAAAATATTTAAAGAATATTTATCCATTCCTTAGAAAATATTGGTTAAAACATTTCTTGCGTTGATGTATTTCACATACTTTTATAATGCTACTGAAAATTCTGTTAACTTTTCTTTGTGTTTATGATACTGACAGTCTATTCTATAAAACATGGCTTGAAAGAATGAAATAAATTGTTTAAATGCTGCACTTTTCGAAAAATAGCAGAAAGGAAATGTCACGCCCTTCTAGATTGGACAGTCAATTATTAAATCACTTTCACTCGAATTAAAAGCATCTGTTGATCATTAGAACTGAAATTATCTCTTTGTAACTAACGGCTACATTGAATAAACTATTTATTTAACAAAATAATAAGAATAGCTTAAAGGCTTTTGAGGAAAATATTGAGTTTCGTAAGGATTAAATTGCTATCCCACCGCAAGGAAAATAGTTGCTGAAATGGGGATAACGAAATGTCCGCCACTCCCTGGAGGAACATTCGCTCTATGTTAAAGGTTCTGAAAGAAAATTCTCGTATGAGACCTCAGCAAGATTCTGGAAAGATTTCAAAAAGATCTTTAAAAACAAAAACAAATGTGTATTCTTCCTTTTACTCCAATATTGAAATTATACATTCTTTAGATATATACTTAATTTGTAGTTACATGTATATTCATTGGTTGCATATTTGTTTTACCTTCATAATTAGAAACAAGAGGAAGCATAAATCTTTTTCTTAGTATCTGATCGTAAGAACCGGAAAGAGTAATTAAGTCATATGATACAACATTTAGAAACATTAAGAACTTAACTGAAGGACAAAAATATTTTGCTCCAAGTATGATGACTATATCTGAAGGTGAAGATCGAAAAAAAATGCTCTATGAATCGAGAGTGACACGCTGAAAGATTAAAGAGAATATTTTACTAACATAATTTCTGAATATATATCATCACTAGAAATGAACTTTATTTATTCCAAAATTAAAAAAAAATGGTTGAATTTTTTTAGAAAACTTCTTAATTTTCAGTTTAGAAAGAATGTTTTATTCCTTTTGTAAAATTTATAAAGGTATATTTAAAGCACGTATGAATATTGAAGTTATAATTAATAAATTCTAAAAAGGAAGAAAATAATTTTCAAAAAAAAAAAAAAACTGGAAATACTTTAGTCTGCACATTTCCACTAAAAAAAACTATTGTAATTTCTGTTAAATGCAATACTATCCCATTTGAGACTAATTTCAAGTTCTAGATTTTTTACAAGTACAATTAATGTACAACTGAAAAAAAAAGCTACGCTTACTGTCTTTTATGTTGAAATGAGCTTATTTTCAGAATTTTTGCACTTTTCTCACCAAAAACACATATTTTAAAATTAAAAATTTCACTAACATGTTTACACTTTTTTCTTCCTTCTGTAACCATTTAAATCACTATTCGTTCATATAATCATTTATACTCGTCAGTTGCCTATAAATGTGAAAAAATAATCTTCAAAACCTTACTTTAATCAATGTTCTCTATTTAAATCTTAACCAAAAATTGTATAGTATTGCAAAGTTGCTACTATTACTCGTGGCACTTGCCACAGACAAGACCGCCTACGACTTGCAAGTCAGCGATTTAAGCCGAGTCTGTGCAGTGGCTTCTGAGGGTAAAAGCCTATGAGCAATCGAGGGCAGAAGTCTGACTTCTAGCTCACATGAAGATGGCACTCAGACACAGGCTTGTACAATCCCTTTTTACAGGGAGAGGGACTCTTTTACACACTTCACATATAGAACACAGGGTAAAGAACAACCATACCTGAACCCGGAACAGAAAAGATCATGAGGGAGACGCTCTACCCTTAGGACAGGACACTGTAAGTTATTTTTACAAAAGCTAAGTAACCACGCGTTGTGTAATCTATAAAGCCATGTTATAACCTCCAAACAATAAAGCCATCACGTTCTTCAAAAAAAATTCTTATAAAAATTTATTTTTATAAATCGAATTAGAGGAAAAGGAATATAAATAACTAGTCGATAAAATGAGCTAATTTTCATACAATTTGTAAATGTATTGTGTAATTTTTTAGAGTATTAAGCATGTTAATTTCCGAGGTAACAGATCCTTCATGTACTGTCGATCCCAAAGGCGAGTTGAATGGGGGGAAAAACTAAACTTGTTAATGAATTTTTTACTAAAAATATCTTTGATTGAAAGAATAACCCTTTAAATATCTATTTGTCTTTTTTACACATTAATCTTCAGGGTTTATATATTTAAATCTCAAAATGTCCTTCATTAATCCAATTTTTGGTGAATTTAGTTTTAATCGCATGCCGACGAATAATTGCTAAAGATCACACAATAGATTTGATGCATACTATTTTAATGCCAAAGATCGGCATTTAGTAACTATCGTTCGCAGATACCTTGCATTTAATACCCGTACTGATTAAGTAAATGTTTTCTTTCCTATATTGCGAAGTATACAGCTGTCATGCATGGGATTCAGAAAAAAATATATAAGTACTCTTCGATTTCACGGCGTTGTTCACGGTTGGAAATTTTATAGGATGGGAGAAAGAGAGAGAATAATATCTTTATTAGATAGCATGAAAGAAAAGTTTAGAGAGATTACTACAGGTGGCTCTGCTCAAATACGATACATATAAAATCAATACATAAAGAATTAACTATAACCTTTTTTTTAGTCTGATATTCCAAAAAAAAAGAAAAGAGTAACCTTTTAAAACATGTTTGCTTCTTTTTTTAACAAATCTGTGTACTATATTTTTCTGTGTAAAATTTAGCTAGTAAATGATTGTCCTAAAATAGTTTAGTTATCTAAGATATCGTAAATTAAAGACTTCTTTATATAAGACTAGCATTGAGCAGTAATAATTTTAACTCGAGTAAAATTATTTTTTGAAAGGCTAAGCAATAAATCAGATGCAAAATTTAACCAGACATTAGCATTCTATAGAAAGCAAATTTTCCTAACTTCTGTATTTCTTCTTAGTTTTGCTAAATCTTAAGAATTTTAAGAACTTAAAACTTTATACAAACTTATAGAAAAAAAAGGATTACAAAATTTGGAGTACGTGTTTTTAAATGTGTTTGAAAAAAATGCGCAGATTAAAAAAAGTTTTAGATACACGTTGAATCTACTCAAAATAGGATTATACTAGTCAAAAAATTATGAAATATAAATCATTTTTGTATTAAAGTAAGTTTTATTTTTAAAATTCATAAATTTTCATACTTCCATTCTGAAAATATATCAGATTTGATAAAGGAATAATAATGCTAAATATCACATTTTATGGATGAGTTATAATATCTGGTCACTTTTAGTGCTTTATTATCTTTTAGCACTTTTGTCTAAAAAATCGTGAATCTGATCAGGTGAACACTTTTTTTTACCTATACATCTTCCATTGGCGAATATTTTATCATTTCGAGATTTCTTCTTATGCCCTCCAAAATCAAAATCTGTTTTATTTTATTTTATCTTATTCTACTGTCTCGTATATATTGCCTTTGGCACGTTTTCAAACATTCCCACCCTTCTTCCACTTCCTAAAGATCAAAGGGACATACATACATATAAAAGGTCTAACTTGCCCTTCATTTAAGGTAACTGGATGATGAAAGTAGTTTTTTCCCTGTTATTTCTTAATGTTTTTTTTATATTGTGCTGATAGTATTTTTGTTTCGGAATCGATTTCTTGTCTGACCTGTGTCCAATTTTATTAAGTACAATTGTATCTGATAGTCTTTGTTACAATAATTCAAAAATTTAATTTCTTTTTTACTGTGCAATAGCGTCATATCTCTGCATCATATTTGCATTTTTTTTAGTTCTCATATACTCGACTCTGTATGAACTTTAAAGAGCAGTTCCACACCAGGATGATGTTTCTACAATTTCTCTCAAACACCGAAGAATTAAATAATTTAAAACTGCTTAAAAGGTCTAGTCTTTTGAAAACTGATTTAGGCAACTCAATATAAAAACTCACTCAAATCCTCCTTATTTTCTATTAAGGATAACCAGCAGTCGCGTAGATGGAAAGTATCTTTCAGCATATTTTTAGGTTCGCAACGTTGTTTAAATAACCACTAAGATTATAGACATAAAATCATGGAGTAATGTTATGCATGGATTTATGTGAATACTTATACTTTTTTGTGACTAGAACAACACCAAGTTTGGTTTCTGTAGTTTTTGATCACAACATCTTAGAATATGAAGATACATCTGTTTTGATTTAAGAAGAATAAATGGCAGTTTTGTGCAGTGAATTAAAATTTTCTTATTAGGAGGCCTATTTTAAGAAATTTTATAATTTCTACTTTATTTAACAAAAACATCATGCTAAATTATTGTAAGAAATAATTTCTCTTCAAAAATAAAAAGAGATTGAAATTTATTCTATAAAATAGAAAGAATGTGAAATTTTATGAAACCAGAAAAACTATTTAAGATGGAAAATAATTTTAATTTTTGCTTTGATTATTGCGAATGAAATCGAACAAACTTTGCAATTTCTAATTTTTGTTAACATGAGGGACCTTTCAACCTTCAATCAAGGATGCGATTCATTTTCATTGCCTATGTGGTCCATGATAAGGACTCCAACAGGTGTAATTTGTGAGGCACGCTTTGCAGACAATTCCGAAGAATGTTTATTACTACATTTCGCATCCTCAACGCCACCAATCGCCAGCGGTACACGCTGCGTTCCATAAGCGGGAGGTCTATGGATCGATTCTGGCTGCTAATTAATTGTTCTTCCTCTACATAATTCTAAAGACAAATGTATCAATCCTAAATCGGAGTGCAAGGAATTTTTTTCAGTGAAAATATACACTATTTTGTATCTGTTTAACATAAATAATAAATAAATCAGTTTCAGCGTAAATAAAATAATATAAATAAATGGGAAAATTCATGGAACAATTGTTTCCAATTCTTCATTATATTGTGTTATAGAATAATAAGAAAGTGATTTTTTATTCAAATTTCATTAATCAATTATAATCATTAAATGATACTTTTTTTTAGAATAGCATAGTGTGTAAAAGATATCCTTTACTTTTCCCATGCAAGATTCGATACAGGAAGCCCGCTCTTATGCAGAATAACGGTCGCCCCTGAGCCAAGAATAGGTAGAAAAAGGAAAATATATTAAATATATAAATTCGCCTAAATTTTTGAAATTCTTTTTAGGAATGGTTAGTAAAACATGACTCATAAATTAAGTTTACCAGTTTAAGTCCAAATCACGAGCTAAAAATGGATGGAAATGAATTGAATCATGAAGGGAACGCCCTTATAAGCTAAATTGATTACTAAAGTGATATCCTTATAACCCAAAGTGACTAAATATCCTAATCGAGAGGTTTTGGAAAATAAGTGGGTGAGGAGGAAGAAAAAGTTAAATAAAAAGTTGAATCACTTAATTCAATACCTTTTCTTCTGCAAAATGATCGCCAATGATAGCACAAGTCGGCAAATAACGTAAATTACAAATATTAACAAGAATTACAATTCTGAAAAGTCATTTTTCACTAAAGTAAAGGAACCATTTTCTACGAATGAAGGAAAATTATAAATATTAGAAGTTTATCTAACTAAATTAAATTTATTTTATTTTTTCAATATGAAGTATTAGTAAATAAATAAAAATATATAATATTACATATTATTTTATTTCGATGCCAGGCAAACTCGATAGATTTAGTACCAAATGGAACAATGAACCAAAAATGTTGGAATATTTTGGTTGTCATCTATTTGTCATTTAACATAGATAAAATTACAAGTCCTCGTGTTTCAAAAATAAAATAGCGTGTATCTTCGAATTAAAATGCTGCAAAAGATTTTCATAAAGATAACGAATAGCAAACACTTCGTTATAAGAAAACAGGGGAAATGCTTTCATTTCAACAGCGAAGTTGCATTGCTAAACTAATAATACACAGCACAATTTGTCTAAGAATTTTATAAATGATATTAGACAAATTAATGGATGAAGATTGTCTCAGTTGCTCTATATTTTCATTTTTTTACTGAGGCTTTCGCGCTTTTATTTGTAAAAGTTTTCCGAAATAATATGTGTCTGTTGTTTTATTCGTTGTTTTCGTGGCTAGTAAATTTGCTCCAGGTTGGATTTTTTTTGAAATTGTAAAATAAATTACAAATATCTGTTTAAAAACTTATCAAAAATGAAACTTTGATTGAATCTAACCAAATTTCTCGCAGTTATGATAAAAATCATGCAAATAAGAATTCGTTATTTTCTAATTAGATAGTGCAATGTTAGACCCGATCCGATGTATGTTGTCACTAATTGCGAAAATGGCGATTAACCAGTTGATAAAAGAAAATAGAATTCTAAATAAGTTTGAGTTTTTCTTTAAGAGAGAGAGAGCCAGTTTTTACATTATATAGCTCGGAGTGATTTTCTAGAGGCGCCAGTTAGGCGCTTGTCCATCAAGCCTCTCAAATCACGTTTTCATCTCCTTTTTTTAAACTGTTATATTCTTGAAAAGGTATTTTCAGAAGAAAATTTTAGAAAAGAACATCACGGTTCGAAAGTAATGATAAATATCTCAGGTCGCTTGCAATTACATGTAGAAGGTTAAATATACATTCTTATGATTCAAAAGTGCCGAGACTACGAATGAACAAACTGAATATTTAGATTTTCAAGGTGAATCTAGGCAAGTTGGTTAGAATGAAAGTATCTTTTTCCAAATAACTGAATGGCAAATGCCAGTCGTCGTAAGAGCATCGAGTAATTGATGCTTTTCAAAATATGTTAGGCGATTTATGCAAAGTGTGAAAAATTAATAACAAAAGAAGCATCTAGTTAAAATGACCGGATTTTTTCGTTAAGGCATCAAATAAACAATACTTTAAAATATGGCTAATGTAAAAGCAACTAGTTTTCTAAGAAGTTCAGAAGAGCGTATAAAGAAATTGCCAGTACCTTGTTCCTATGGCCTGATCGATTGGCATTTTGAGATTTCTCAACATTTCCACTTACGGCACTTATGACATTTAAGATTCTAAATCTTCAATTAGTATTCACTTAGAATGAAATTATGTTTAAATTAAAGATAATTTTCTATGTCTCACATATTATTCAATTATGGAGCTATTTTATGTCATTAATTTCCGATGTTTTGAACTTCATTACACTACTATGTATATTGGCACAGTTTTTTTTATTGGGAGGGAGGTCTTTTAATTTACTCTGTCTTAAATGAGGATATTTTAATATGATGAGGTAATCGCAGGATTTGTACTGGAAAATCAAAATTACTGTTATTTAAAGTTATGCCTTAACACTCTAGCATTTATCTTTGATAAATAATTAACTATTTTTTATACAAATCTATCCAGAAAAAATAATTATCAATAATACATAAAACGTTTTCGAATCAACAAATCCTTTTAAAATGAAAAAAGAAACAAATACTCCAATATAATCATAAATTCTTTTTTGAAAATTTCAAGATTTATTAATGATAATTCAAAATCTTTATTTAGCTTTGGTTTCAAAAGCATTGAGTTTGTAATTTTACATCAGAATAATTAGCTATAAAGCATTGCAAATAATTATTAATATATTTTTATAAATACAAACATAGGTATTCAGTATCTTTCTTAATTAAGGTTCAAATCCATCTTAAAAAGGAATAGAAACAGAAGTATTAATAATTTATGCAAATTTTTTTACATAAATTTCATTGCGCATCAATGCTTTTACGTAAAGGAGAAATAGTTTGTTGGTCTTAGTTATACAAAAATTGCTGATATTTAAAGTATAACACTAAAGACAAAAAGAAGTTTCCAATATAAAGTTCCTTACCAATTAGTGTAAAAAGTATTTTTTTAAATCCTGCCCTTTTTTGTAGTTAAGGATTAGTTCCGGAAATGCCAAGCAATATTGGAAGATCATAATGAGAACGAGGATACGGATAGAAATACCTTGACGAGAAAAAAGTACTTGTGTATGGTAATTAAGAAACTACAAAGGAATACCAGAAATAGAAAACAACGAAGGCAAAGAAAAGAAAAAGAATGAAAGAGCCCTCTTAAGGTCATCTCATCATAGTTGCGATGTTTTTTTGTTGTCATCTTCAGTCGCATATACCAGTGCTACTACTACTAAACATGACCGCGTTTCGTAAATATTTTGTAATTGATGTGTAAATTAATCTCAAGTTTTCTCCCTCTAACTTCTCGATTGTCTACCCAAATTGTTTGAAGTGCAACCTTGCAAAGAAAATACCACTTCTTTATAAATTGAGGTAATTGAACTCTGTAGTTTTTAACGCTTTGATTGCTATTTGATTCGGGAACTTGTAAAAAAGAAGTTTGTGTTAATCTGAGACCTTTCAGTGCATCGCATATAATATACATTGAAAATCTTGAATGAGAAAAAGTGTTGAGACGTCATATCTTAGAGTAAGATAATTCTCAGTTATGTCAAATGGTATGCCCAGTTAAGCTAATTTTGTGACTGCAACTACGATGGAAAGAGAATCTACTCTAAAATAATTACACTCTTAAAGAGATGTCAAAATTTGAATAGATCTTCCTTAAACTTTCTTCTTTCATGAAGTTTGTATAGAAATTATTTAGTTATCTTTTTTGATAAAAATATATTTCTAAGACTTTATATTCTTGAAATATTGCTTTAAAATGTCGATAAAATAAAGATACTGTGAACATAAGCTAATACCATGTAATATATCTATTTCTGTGAATTATTGCTTTTGAAATTTCGAGCACGGTATACTAAGAATGTATATGGAAAGCATTTGATATAATTACATCACTTCAATTTCCTGCCTACAAAAGGCATTAGTGATTCCAAAATAAAAGTCTGAGTTACGCCTTTGAGTTGCCATTCATGGGCACGAATTAAATCCGTGATGACATATTAATCCTTTTTTTCCCGAGAAATTACAAAAGGAAAAGCAGTTCTACAGTATACATTTTTTTTCTATGCTATTGTTACTTGTTTATATATATATATATATATAATATTTACATCTTCCGGCAAAGAAATATTCAAATCAATATTTATATATATACGTAATAGTATTAAATTAAAGCTAATATTAACATACAAACGATACAGGACATGTAGCATTCATAGCTCACTCGATAGCAATTATACTAATGTTATACAATCAAGATCAATATAAATGAAACCCAACCGATAATAAAAAATGTTGATACGATAGACTGAGTCATTATTCATTTTCATATGAGGAAGCGAAATCAATGTTTAGTAATAAAACCAGGTCAAAAAAGCTTTTTAATTTTTTTTTATTATTTATTTAGTTATTCTGGGGAAAATATGTCTAGAGCAAAAATTGTTTTGATTTCTGTGTCAAAAAAGGAAAATTAATAAATAGAGAATATATTTTATTGCTTAAATTCTAAAATGTTTACATGCAGAGAATCTTAATAGAAAATGATTTCTTCCAGCGAGTAATTGAATTTGTAATCCAACTGGGAACTCCTACTATTGAAATAAATGAAATCTGTGATGAAACACTTTTGATTTGCTGTGGAAATAAAGCAATAATAATACATGTTTATTTATTTATAAGTTAAGAAGGTTAAAGTTGCATTGATATTGATTTTTACATTATCGGCCTCGCACGAAACCGCAGACTAACAAAGAAAAATTATGAATCATCTTCTAAAGGAAAGATTTCCTATGAGAAATATAATAAATGTTTTTCATTAAAAATAACAGAGATTTATAAAAAATGCTCATTGAAAGTTGTTTTATTTTTTTATGCCTGATTTTTATATTTTCAATGCCGATTCAAAAGAAGTAATCCGCTTTCTTTCAAAAAATGATTTCATATTATAAAGAAAATAACACAAATAAAAATATTTTCATATTTTTATTTTGTGACATCATAAATTCGTGCCTTACATTTACATCTTACACCTGCCATTTTAATAATAAAGTTTTTTTTATATAATTAGGATTTATATAATACGTATATGCAAAAGAATAAAAAATTTAACTTTAACACTTTTTTTTTCTTCAAAATTTCTTTTTCTGCTTTCCTTGTTGTGAACTTCAGGAGGATAGTTACTTTTGCACATGTAGCAGAAATTGGTATCACTTTATTCGGCAAGTTAGCAGTGAAATCGGCTTATCCTTAGGGGAATTTCATTTCTAATGCTCCGGGCTCTCCGCATGTGAGGAAGAAAGGGGAATCAAAAGCGTAGCTTCTAGACTGGATGAAGTTTCCTCTGAATGACAGCGATGACCGCTATCAAAATGGGGAAAGACGAATTCAGCACTTGCTAGAATATATTTCATGTATAATGGAACACTTCTTTCACCGTTATCTAATATTTAACCCAGGTTAATGAGTTTAATGAGTTAAAATTCAAACATGATATTCTGAAGCATGGTCATTTGCTGATTGTTACAATAATTATTATGCTGATGCTTCCTCTTTTTTTCATATCAACTTCGCATTTCCTTTATACCTTGGTTAAATTTTTCGCCTGGTCTCCCCGCTGATATCATCAAAATTTTTTAGGAAACAGACCAAGAATGAATGGAGAAAATGAACTTTTAACCTTATAATGTAACTGATATCTTAAAATTTGATAATATCTCTTCGCCAACAGATTTTATTTGGTCTATGTAGTTTCCAACAAAAGTTATTACTCTGAAAGATTTTCTCGCATTTCTCTCATTTTTTTTTTATTTTGGGGAAAAATTCATCAATTACTACAAATAAATTTGTCTCCAGCTTTGCATCGGTGCAAATAAAACCGTTTTTAGGACCAATTAAATTTTTTTTGAAATTATTTTTGGTCCCAGTTTTCAATGTCTATTTTTCGTCTATTCTTTTTTTATATTATTTTTTCTCTCTTACGGCTTTTCTTTTTGAAAAAAAAAACATGAAAATAGTGTACAACCACTTTGTGAAAGCAACAAAAATATCATCTTCGTCTGCGAAACGACCCATTTGTGCTCTGAATGCGAAAATTTATTGCCAGACCAAATTTTTTATACTACTCATATTTAAATAAATTCGGGAAGATTGGAAGATTGATGGGAAATTAGGGGAATTGATGTGAAAAATAATCAGAAATGGAAGTGACAAGACGAAAAAGAATGGTCGAGACAGACAAGCAGCAACAAACTAGTGATCCAGTTTTTTCTTATTTTCTCTTGTTTTGCTATTGTGTTTGACAGACCGTTTATTAGTAAAAAAAATCAAAGATAAATAATTGGTATTTTTTAAAAGAACTCATAAAGGCAAAATTATTCTTTATAGTATGGAAATATGTTAAACTATTTAAAAGAAATTATATTACGCTGCTCTTAAATATACAAATTTCTTCCACTTTAGATATGTGACTTGTGACAAACTATAATTAATGGATATTTTAATCAATTTTAATAATTAATATCCAAGAAACTATAATAAGCGCAACTTAAGTTTTTATTCCATAGCAGAGTTTAATCATTTGGGTATATTTCTAAATTTTATAATTGATTTTTTTTCAGTAGCAGTGTGATAATTTATTAATTTTGTTAATCACGTAAATAAATTCCTGTTATTATTGTTTTAAGATTTATATCGATTTTTGAATGATAACACCTTTGACTAAGAGTTTTGGGGTGTTTTATATGAACTCCAGTGGTTAAAAACTATGATAAATATGCACCCAATAATTCATGTTAGTTTTTATATGCTAGTACTTTCTGATATTCATAATTTTGTAATCATTTAAACACGATATTTACTGAGCAAATAAATCATACTTAAATTGATGTTCATTTATTGGAATGATAAAAAAATTAAATTATTTATTATATTAAGAGGTATATTAAGCAGGAAACTCATAAATACAATCTTATATAATTGAACGTTAATTATTACTACGTATGTCTTTCGAATTACTTTGTTGACTATAAATCTTGAATAAGAATTTATAAAATACTATCTTAATTATCTTTTATTCATATCTTCCCCATTGAATTCTGTAGAAGTTTCTAAAAGAGGAGTTAATTTAATGAACTATTCAATCAGTTTTTTAAAAGACATAAAAAGGTAGTTTTTTAAATTTCTGTAATGTTAATTTTAGAAAGGTATGTGATGGTTTCTGCTATTTTATTTGATGACAACAACACCAACTAAAAATACGTACACCAACTAACAGATTTCTTACATCAACTAAAAATACATAAGTATAGTCTTTAATTTTATGAGAATTTTGTTTTTTCTTTTTATACTTTTGTATTATTTTTACTTTAATATTAATTAGTTTCATTTTTATGTCTTCATCTGAACACACTGAAATTTCTGTTTGATATTCATTCTTTTATAAACTAACTATAATAAAAATTATAAGATAAGCAGGAAAAAATGTGTTAAAAAGTTAAACTTAATACTTTCTTATGATTTTGAAACAGAAATGTTTTCTTACTTGCAATAAATTTTCTCCCATTTACAAATGAAAACTATTACAGATAAGAGTTGCTGTTTCTGAGATAATTATTTTAGAACATAAACGTTTTTTTTAAAAAGATGATGAATGAATTTAGGGATGTGGCCTTTTATTTAATAAACTATTAAAATAATCATTGCGAAAAATTACTTAAGATAATATGTTTCAATAGCCTTTACAAAACGCTGCATTATTTTTTTATCCAAATTTAGAAAATTTAAACTTTTTATGATTTTAATCGTTAATTTTTTTACTGATTTGAAAATCAATTTCTTTCATTTAGAAGCTGGAATGACAATATAGATTTTTCTATTCACATGTTACCCATTTTATAGCTTCAAAAACTTTTAGGTCTAGACATAAGAATATAACCCTCTGTCCATTATTTTGTAATTATTACATGTTCCTCGCAATAACAGCAAAAACCGCTGAATAACTGAATGTAATATTTTGTATACATCTTTGAAATACTTTCTGAAAAATGATTTCAGAGCTCTTTTGTTCAAATAATTATCTGAAAATAAAAAATATAAATTCTAGCAATAACATCTGAATACATTAAAGGAATTCCTTCGTTCCTTCGTCCGTGTTGTTTATTTCATTGAAGTCCATCTTGACAGATGCATAATGAGTGTTAAAAATAGATCTCGTTTTTATAATTGATTTCCCGACAGCATTGCCTAAGATTCGATCTAACGAGCTTCTATTGAAAGTCAAAGCTACTGCCGTGACCTGAAGTGGTTTTCCTTGAAGGTCAAGATCGTTGGGGTGTGTTTAAGGTCTGCACCTGAATGAGGTTACTGTTTAAAAAGTGTACGATGTGTGGAATATACACAATACTTTACTATTTCGATTGACTCACATGGGAGGAGCAGACTCAAATTGCTCTTTAATCTGGATTTCACTTTCGCTCTTTTTATTGTGAAAGGACCGGATTCTTTGTAATGTAGGGCAATGGGACGCACAACTAATTTTGGTTTCGGATTACATCATATTAATTGACTCGAAAGAGGTTTCTCGGTTTTGCAATCAACATCTGTGTTCATCGGATCACAGAAATTGAGCAGCATCTTAGGTGAATCTCGACTAATAATCCCCGAAGGGTTTGTGGATTGATATGTTGTCACGATGTTGTGGTTTCGCTTTTAATCTTTGCTGTTTGTGTTGATTAACTCGTTGCAGCTCTATTAAATCATTACTCTCGATGAATTTTTTTCCTTTGCTTTCTTTCTCTAGGCAAAGAAACATTCGGAGAAAGTTTAATGGTTCTTGTTGTAAAATAGGTCTTTTTAACTTTGAAAGATTTACCTCATTGAAATATTAGATTTGATGAGTTTTTCTTATATTTTCTTGAGTTAAATTAGTTTCGTCTCACTTAGATCAAATGGTTTCTACTGGTTCGCCTTTGATTTTATTATACCAAAAAAACACAAAGACTTACACTTTGTTTCATTTTGACATCATTCGCTATCATTTTGAAACATATACTTCGATAAAAAGAAATTCGTCACGTTTTTTCCTCCCCTCGCCTCTAAATATTGAAATCTTATTTAAACCACGATTTAGTAATGTATCATTTTTGCTTTTACTATACCTCCATATTTTATAATTTTATGCTCTTTGGCGTAAGTTGAACTGATGTAGAAACTTTTAAATGATTGAACAATTAATTTTAATACACATTGCAAACGTTTTATTTATTTCTTAAACGGATTTTATTTATGTCAAGTATATATCCTTCCGAGGTGAATATAATATTTGGACACCTAAAAAATACTGATGAGCAACAACATGGTTGTTGGTTCTCGCCGAAATGGCGGGATTGGCTATCCCATGTCACTGACTTCTACGGGACAGATTCTACTGGGGCTGATGATGTGCTTAGGATTCAACCAGAATTTGACCAATACTGTCGCAGTAATCCGGTCCTTAAGATTTATCCGAATGCCTTCGGGAAGGACGGAGTAGTCTCTTGTAGTTAGGTCAAATATATAGAAAACGTCATCTATGTTTACATCATATATAAGAATTCCGATACCTTCTTATTTCATGCATTTTGATAACAGTCATGTTTCATCTCTATATTACAAAATTTTTATTAAGAAAAAAAAATAATTCTTGTCTCTCTGTATTCCGAAATAAAAAATTTGGAGAAAAATAATGAAAAAAAGACATATTTTATTAGCAAAATATATGAAATAATGAATATGGAAAAATATGAATAAAATAATATGTTTCTACAATAATTGTTTCTAAGATTAATATAAAAAATGTTCTCATACTCGTTAACAGAAATTGATATTTTACTAAAATGTAATAAATGATGAGAATTCAAGAATTTTTTAAATTCTAAACGAATGTTGAGTTTATTGAAATTAATGAGATTTCAAACATTTATACTTTAAATAATAGTTAATAAGAAATGGGAATATTCTATCAAAATATATTTTCTTATTTTACAGAGATAAATATGTTAACTTTGAGTTCTATTTTTTTTACTTTTCAAGTATTACTTCAATTATGGAACTATTTAATAAATATATATATCTTAATCCTTAAATATCCATGCTTTATATCATGCTAACATATGATTCAGGAAGAAAAATTTGAAAATATATTTTCTGCTGTAAAGGAAATGTAAATGTCGCTATTTGTTGGACATTTTTATTGTTTGACAATGCTAGGAACTTTATATTTGAGTATAAAAAAGTCTAAATCTGTAATTTAAATATAAAAAAATTCTGACTCTTAATGAAATGAATTTTAAAATGTTAACTTTTAACTAGGCCTTTTCTTGAAAAAGAAATATGTGTCGGTAGGCGAGTTTCTCTTCCAATATTATTTCGCTTAAAAAAATAGTTTTATTTTTCAAAAAGACAGCAGCACTTGTATAACAAAAATCTATTTAAAAAATAATCTGTATTAGAAAATAAATTACAGACATTACATTTGCTTGATTGAAATATTAAAAAAAGGCTTTCACCAGAATTGACTTAATTGAATTTTAAAAAAAAGGGTTCGGATTTGAGCTTTGATCAATTTTGACAGAGGGAACTGAAATGTGTAAGAGTATTGTTTGGTAAAGTAAAAAACATCTGCAATTGAAATTAGAATTCATATGTATATGTACTTAACAATTCGAATAATATTTTCAAATGAAAAATGAAATGGCATCGTTTTTATAAATATATATTGCGATCACCATTTATTTATTTATTTTCAATGATTAATGATCGGAATATTGTGGAGAATAATTAAATATGCTAATCAAGCAGAAATTTAAATCGGATCGGCACAATCGGAACATAATTAAGGAGATTCAGAAAATTAGTTTATGATCTTACAAAAATGCACGCACAAGATTTAAGATTTTCATCAAGTACCATTCATTATGATGAAATAGTTCCACGATTAACTATTAATGTCTCGTATGAAATCGAGTGTTATGACCCAAATATCAAGTTCTGGTTTCGTGAACTTGAAACTTTACCCTTTCGAAAGGATTGTTTTTGAAAAATCAGCACCTAATTAGTCCTCACCTTCCTGCACGTGAGAAAAATTTAAATAAAGGGCAAAATAATTTTCTTTTATTTTTTGCTACTTTCTACTAACTGCTGCTAACTGATTAGTCACTAAACGGTTTATTTGAAAAAAAATTTACAATGATATAGCTTATGTTTATATTACAGATAGAGAACTTTGAAACCCAGATAAATAAATGTATAAAAATGTAAGGCATTAGTATGTTTGCTGGTACAAGTTCGAATTGCAAACACCCGTCTTCATGTCTTACTATCTGTTTATGACGAAATACTAGATGTCTCGGTCGTTACAACGATGGGTGTGGTTATACTATGATCAAGAGAGGGAAGCAAAGCAGTAGCTCTATTTCCATTCATCATTATGCATGTCGGTTCATGAAAGAATGTTTTCCATTTAAACATCGTTCAAAAATTGTGATAAGGCCAATTTCTATGATTATGGCTTGGTGCTGGCTTAATATTTGTAGTAATCACGGACAATAAATCTTGCTTTGTTACTTAAATATTTTGTTTTATTCATGATATGTGACATAGAATATTTTCTCATGTGAAAGGTTTCAGACTTAATACTTTATTTGTTAAGTGGGTTCGAAATGGGATTAAAATTATTTTTAATGCTTAAAAAAGACAATTCATTAATTGAAATTTTCCTTTTCTTTCAAATAACTTTAGAAAGGCTTAGTAAAAAAGATTTATAAAAGTAAACCAGTTCTTTTTGACCCTAATGTTCTACAATTTTGCTAATAGTTTTCTTTCTTAGTTTAAAAAAGAAGTTCACATGTTTCTCTTAATGGTAATTTTTTTTGCATCTACCAGATATCATGCAGCTTCACTAAAATCTCACTAAATAATACCGAATACTTTTAATAATATTTATTACACATAAGAAAAGAAAATTATGATTTTTCTTTTGCCTTATTTTTGGTTTAACAGTTTTAAACGATGATAACCTCGGGAAATAAGATTTATCTTTGAAAAGATTTTCACCGTGTATTGCTTGCGACTCAATTTCTATTTTGAATTTCATGAAACTGATAATAAAATGAGAAATTTCTGCAATGAAATGTTTGATGACGCTTATGTATAGTCTGCCACAATACATCAAATTAAACAGTGAGAGGGGAATTAAGAAAGAATTTAAAGGCAATTTTTGGCAAAAGGGATTAAAGATTTGTAAGATGCATAATTGTAAAAAAAAATATTTAAAGCTTATAGCGCCTGCTACAAATGTTTTTGAACACTTCTCTAAATGTAATATTCTGTAATAAAACAAACTAAAGAAAATGTCTGAAGATATTAATTATCATTTCTAGTTGGTAGTATGACTTATGGGAAATCTTAAATATTTAGAATCGTAGTTGTATTAGTGAAATTGTAACACTGTGAATTTTTACATACATGATAATACATAGCTCTGTGAATTTTTCTCTGAATAATCCTCCCAGACAATTTCCGAGATAAATTCAATAGCGCTCTTGAAATGATGCACAATTAAAGGGTCATTATTCTTCAGATTTCGTGAATGGATTAACAATAGACAAGTCTTTGAACAGACTTAATAATCATTAAACTGTCATTCTAATATATGGAACAAGATTAATCAGTCTTTTAGGTCAGTCTTGTAGTCAGTAATCAGTCTTGTAGTCAAAGTAGACTTGGTGAAATTTTCTTAATCTTTTATCCTTATTTAAGCTTTACTTATCTTAACTTACATTTCTTAACAAATAACCATTCAAGAAGGTGCGCGAATGTGCTTCAGGTACAAACTCATTCCTTTTCTAGAAATTCTTTCGCGAAAGTATAATTTCTTCATTCTACTGTCAGTTCAAATTAATACGACAGGCATACAATTTGCTACTATGCCTCTTACTACCTCGGGCAGTTTGAGAGGACTTTCTTTGCTGTAGTTGAGTGATTAATTTTGGCATTTTATTCTCGATCGCTATCACGGAGATTTACTCTTGCCACAAATAACAATTATCCTTAATTGATATTGAATGTAGTTTTAATTTGATAGTCTTAGACTATTACATTCATGTATAATATGTGTTAAACACTTTTTGTACGCACAAATTCAAATTTTTTAAAAATCAAATAAAGATAAGAGATTGTATTTGAAGAAGAAAGTGTAACGAGAATCAAATGCTTGACATTTCCTTCCCCCCACACAAATAATTGTCATTATCCAACATCACTTCAAGTTTTTCCTTTTAATTTGAAGTAATTTTTTTAAATCCAACATCAAGTTTTTTCCTTTTAATTTCAAGTAATTTTTTTAAAAAATATTTTCCTTTTAAAATGATACATTGTTTTTAAACTTTATTTATATGAAATGCTTGAGAATATATCCTATTCATAAGCAACAAAGTATGATTTGTATGTATGAAGTATGAAACGACACTATAATAGCTTTGTTCTATAAATTGTATGAAAAATCTGAGAATTCTATAAAAAAATTAACAATGAGGGTTGGTTATCTTTTGTAAATTGTGCATTTTTTAAAAATTTTTTGTTATGCGAAATTAATTTTAAGATCAGGGTGTATAAAAGAATCAATTAGTTTGTATTTGCAATTCTTAAACAATCACAAAATTGAGTATTGATTTTCCAATAAAAAGTAAACGTATAGAGCTTATCAAAATTAAACATTGTTATGTGAAAATAGAATAATCAGTGAGGTGTATTTTTAAATTAAAAATAAAAAAATTTACTCTTTAAATACAAAATAAAAAAATATTATTGCTTCTTCAATACAAATTTATATTTCATTACTGGTCGCTGTATACACGGCTTTGCCTCAGATCAGGCTTTATTTGACCCATAAATATAATGATAAAGAAAATTGTAAAAAATAAAATCTATATCCACGAATAGCTATTTTTTTTAAAGTTAAAAGTAGTTTCAAAAAGCCTTTTGGGTAATCATATGTTTCAAAGTTATTTTATAATAGCGTATGAGTGTAACATTCTGCCCCCATTTTTACATCTTTAGAGGACATAGCAATTTTGTTATAGTGCAGTTAATCCTTCTAGATAAGGTGCGGAATTTTCTTTTTTCTGACAAGGGGTGAGAAATTGTATAACGTTCAAACAAAAAAGCAAATAAACCACACACAAATGAATATTCTGTAATATATATATTACGAAAGTAGAACAAAAAGAAAATAGAAAAATACCATGTTAATCGAAGGGAAAACTAAAATAAGAAATCCGCCCTGATGACTTGTCACCAGACAGAGATTCCAAAACGGGACGTTTTTTTTTCTCTAAAGGATATGAATATTAGTTCAAATATTGACCAATTGTGACCAAAAAATCTCCGAAATCGATGCCTAAAAGATGCACAATTTTTTATATATACAAATGTATATGAAATTAACAGGAAAAACAAAAAATAAATTATAGAAGAACATAATAATAATAATAAATGAAATTAGAGACAAAAGGGCCATACCAGTAGCCGGTAAAAAATATTACGAAAAAAAAAGAAATCGTAACTCGTTCTCTCGTTTTAAAACATCTAGTGGATTAGTTATATGTAAAGTAAAGTCAATTTAATTCCAGTCCTTCTTAATTAAAATTTCTATGTTGCAGTAGTTTCTAGGAAATTCGATATTAGTTAAATTTTTTATAAGATTATCAATTGCTTCGATATAGAAAATTTTATAATTACAGGTACTTTTTATCCTTTTGAATTGTGAGAAAATTAAATTTTTGAAAATTTTAGACTTCATATTAGTATGGCAATTACTAAGTTTAACTACTTTAACTTTGAAATAATCCCTTTTATCATAGATACCCACTAATGTTTTACGATAAGAAATTTTAATTTTTAAGTTCAGATAGTTAGCTTCAAGTTATTTTTTATTTGTTTGATTTAGAAATAACTCTTTTGGGTAACAATTATTAACTATATTAGCATTATCTAAATTTATTAAGAATAAATTATCAATATATCTCTGTTTATTAAATTGTGTTTAGTAATTTTTCTCATAGTAATTTAGAAAAATATTGGCTAAAGCACTTGAGAAAGCTGTACCCATTAGGTTGCCCTTTATTTGTTTATAAAAATTAATTTCATTAAAAATGTATTTTTCGGTAATATGAAAATTACATAATTCTAATAAGTTATTTTTGTGTAATAATTTCTTCATTTATAAAAAAACAGACCTTTATTAATTTTTCATAAGGCAGTTGGTGTATAAATTTTCAAAATCCTAGGTATTAAGATTAATAATGCTATTACTTTTTAGAAAATCCAAAACTTTTTTGTTACTATTATTTATAAAGTTATCTTCCTCTTTAATTTTTTAAAGGATAATTTTCAAGAATTTGAAGAAATGTTTTCTCTCGTAATAATTATAACTGCCAGTGTTACAAGTCACCAATCTGAATTATAATGGGGATTTTTTAATGAAATTTAACTATTGGAAACAAATAAGGAAAGTGTAGGGAATAGGTCTTAATTTTAGTTTTTTTAGACTTAGTTTTTCTTTGGATTAACTTGGTATTTTTCTACTTTCGTTTTGTTGTACTTTAGATGCAGAAGCATATGCGCTCTCATTGGCGTGATCATGCATACAATAAACGAAGCGATTGCAGTAAAATCATTGGAGATTGTATTTCTAAGCGCTTAAACTTTATTGATAAATCCATTTCACTTACCAATTACATTTTCAATAAAATCGATTTTTTCGCTTTAAAAGAAAATATTTTAAAGACCATTAAAAAGATTTCATTGAGAAACGCGAGAAATGTTTTCAGAAACATAGCTTGGCAACAGATAATCAATATTGACTATCTCACTATTACACTTAAATAGCATAGGTTATCTAATAACCAGGTTATCTTTCTAATTTAGGTAGTAACATTTTCTCAAAATCATTTATTAGTAGAAAAAACATTATTTGATTATGAAAAAAACATGCAATTTTTATTTTTCTATTTCGTATTTTTTTGTGGGAAATTAATGAATTTCTGGCATTTGTATCTTTTCTTCGGATTATTATGTTTTTCGTGCGTTTCTCCATAACATATTTCTAAGCGTTTCTTTATTTGAAGAGTCAAGTCCCTTCATTGGAATGGAGGAAACTCGATGTCACAACCATTTTGGTACATTAGATCTGCTTATTTATATTTCAAAACCTTTCATCTACGTGCTTGTAGTGCACACCATTGGGGTCATTTGTTTGATAAACACGTTCGTGAATTGATTCAGCTCTTATGTGAGGGTACATTGAATGGCATGAACAAATATCTATTAACTTAAAGAATAAAAATTACCTATATGGTATTTCTTGCTGGCTATACAGTTCAGTCAAGATGAAACTGAGTCGGTTAAGAAATAGAATGTATGTGGGTAGTTTACTTCCGTATGAAACATTTTGCTTTCTGGAGAATGTCAAACAACCTTGTATTCGTAAGAAAGTATAATATTTTGCCACAACGGAAAATATCCATTTCCAGAAAATAAAAAAGCAAAACAAGATTAGAACAGAAATTTTGTAGATAAATTTTAATAAGAAAGAAAATCCGATGCAATTTTTGTGAATAAAAATTTAATCTATATTTAGAAAAGAATTTTATTAAAAATTTTAATAAGTGTATTATCCACATATAAATGATGCATTTTCCATTAAAGAAATTTTTTATCTGTTTTTATGTCATACTTCTATACAACTTCAGAAAACTTTTACTTTTTTTTGCTTTGAAACTTTAATCAAAATATGGCCGAAGAGAGGCCGAAAATAAATGGAGAATTTTACAAATATTTTGCTCATTCATAACATTTATTTACACATATTTAATTCACTATATATAGCAATATTCGTATGTCCTTGTAAATATATTTATGATCATAAATCTTATTTGTCAAGATAATTTCTATTGAGAATCTGATATTACTTTCTAAGTGACATGAGAGAATTTAAGCACTCAAAACTGGCGATTGGAAGCATAGATATCTAAAGAAAATTACATGAACCATTGAAATAGGTAAATGTTTAGTTACATTAAAACCACATGTTAACGCAACACCTAACTTATTTCAGAACGGGCCTTGTAATTTTGTATCACAAACGGATGAGTATAACCCCGGAGCTTGCACCCCTCTCGCCAAACTTATATACCACACCAGCAGAAGAAGATTTGCATCTGATGGCTTAAATGCGCCACAAAAATGCTTACACGATGGTTCTTCGGGGTAATCGGGTCTCGAACCAGGAACACTCTGGCTCAGAGAGCGAAACTTTACCATCAGACTACCGTGTCTCACAACGAAGGCAGTTGTCTGCGTATAGGACAACTGCCAGTGCCAAGTTTTATCCTATTAAAGGTGTATGGAGGCTATGTTCAAAGGAAATTTATTGATTAGTGTTTTCTTATAACTATTAATTAATCCTAAGGAAGGAGAATGTTTAATACAGGGTGTTTCTGTGAACCGTTTCAGAACTTCTAAGAGGGCTAGGGTACATCCTGACGAATCAAATTCATATACCCATGGGCAGTCAGAAATGCTTTTCTGACGTGGTAGATGGCGTTGTGCGAAAAGTCCGAGCT
Source organism: Argiope argentata (assembly GCA_026289955.1). Lineage (NCBI taxonomy): Eukaryota > Metazoa > Arthropoda > Arachnida > Araneae > Araneidae > Argiope > Argiope argentata. The sequence goes on along the minus strand of JAOUZG010050771.1, from coordinate 489,842 downwards.
TTCGTGCAGGGAATCTTCATTTCGCACAAGAACGCCAAGTTAGTAGAATGGATGATTACACGATCGCAGAGTTAACCGATATGCATTTGGTACATGGGGCTGCAAATTGTAGTGGACTAACCGCACAGCATTTGTACGCAGAACGATATCCGATGGGACGTATTCCCATTCATAATTTCTTTGTAAGACTGCACCAGAGGTTAGCTGAGACAGGTTCATTAGAAAGAGCTCACAGGGCCAGGGTAAGAACAACACGGACTGCACACGCCAAACAGAATGTGCTGAAGCCTGTACAGGGGAATCCAAGAACGAGTACACGAAGTGTTGCAAACGCAGTCGGGGTTTCCCATTGCAGCGTCTGGAGGATTCTCCGAGCAGAAGACATGCATCTATTTTACGTGCAGCGTGTCCAGACACAGAAACTGGAGGATTATGTACCGCGTATTGCTTTCGCACAGTGATGCCTGGGAAAATGTGCTATAAATCCCCTTTTCCCTACTGAAGTGTTGTTTTCCGATGAGGCATCATTCACAAGGGAAGGAATTTTCAACACGCATAACGACCATATCTGGGTGGTCGGGAACCCGCATGCAATACGACGTCGTGCAGAACAGAATTGATTTTCGGCCAATGTATGGGCCGGTATTGGGGGAGATCACTTCATCAGACCTTACCTGTTACCAGGTTGTCTAACCGGACCTGCGTACTTGCTCTTCCTGCGGCAAGTATTACCACAACTTTTGAGAGATAAACAGATTTCTACATCGACGCAACAGACAATCAGACAATGTGGTTCCAACATGATGGAGCCCCTACCCATTATAGCGGAGATGTTCATAACTACCTTGATGTCACATTTGGTCAACGGGGGATCGGACGTGGGGAGCCCCGTGCGTTGGCCTGCTCGGTCACCCGAATTATCCTGTCTTGGTTTTTATTTCTGGGGTCATATGAAATCGCTAGTTTATGCCACACCTTTTGACACCGCTGAGGAGCTCGTTGCAAGAATCGCAATAGCTGCCGGAGAGATTCGATATGCTTAGAGTATTCCAGAATGTTTGGATGTCCATGCGTCGGAGATGTGAGACGGGCATTGTTGCCCGTGGAAAAAACTTCGAACACTTACTTTAGTTCATGTTTCTTCTTTTGCTTCTTTTCATGTATTATTAAAACTATTTCTCATTTACGGTCTCTTTTCTTTATGGTGCTACTGTGTACAACACCGCTTCAGGGAAGCATGTCCGACCCCACATAGCTTTATGATTTCGAGTTACCTCTTTTAGAAGTTCTGAAACGGTTCACTGAAACATCCGGTATATTTAAATTTTAGAACATATTTGATTTGAGAATTTCCTTCTTTGAAGTAGGATGATTTCTTATACAAATGATAGTTTTTTTTATCTGTATCTATTGATAAATTAGCAAATAATTAATTTTTATATTATTAGTAAATAAATAAGCTAGAAGGGTTAAAATATTTTTTATTTATTAACGCCATCGTGTTTATGTTCCTCCGATCTCTAAACATTGTTTGCTGAAAACTTATTAACTTATAAAATTCTTTATTCACTTGCAGAATTATAGTTTCTCTAAGTGACATTTTTAAATAAAGATTGTCAGAAAGTCTTAAACTTGGCATGAAACGAGAAACAGCATATGACCTTTAAATGATGGAAATCACATTTGGTTCTAAAAATAGATTCCGCGAATATAATAGTAGCAATAATGTATTATTTTGATTTGTGCATATTTTGTTTTGTCCAACAAAATTACGAATTTTAATCTTTTGATAGAAATCATCATTTTTAAGCCTTCTAAAATTATAGAAAGTTATTTATAAGCTTCTTTTATTTATGCATGATATTTACGAAATCACATCGATAGGGTATAAAAAAGATATTAAAATGTCTCTTCTTTAAAAGTTGCAATATAATTTCTTTAATATTTTAATTTTGTTTGGCTTACTAAAAGTAGGCATTTTACCCAGAATTTTTCCTTTTTAATTTCTGCAGCTATTCATACTCTGAGGATGCTTTCCGTAATCATTTTTTAATGTCCTTCCGTGTATTTTTGAATTTTCAATTTTAACTCCTACCTAAGTTTAGGTTACTTTATGAATAATTCAAATAACTAGTCAATCGTTAAAGCGGATATTCCTAAATACAAGTAAATACTGATATTTTAAAAATATCTTGCTTCTTTAGAAATGAGATAAATTTAGACAGATTTAGATTTTATTTTTAAAAGTTAAATTTAATCCATTGTTCACAGATCCGAGCATAGAGTGCTTCAATAGATATGTACTGTTAACCCAAATAAATACGGCGAATGTGGAAAGCCACCAACGCACTAACAACTAATTAGCATTTCTCCCACTTGTTCCAATAGCTCTTGTCGAGCTTGAAACAGCTATTTTGATCTGGTCGTGCATCCAATTGTTTGAGAAGCTCTGTAAAGCATTCCATACCCCAAACTGGGTATCATGAATCTCCGGATAATTATTCATCCAAACCAATATGCCGTTGTTTTGGAAAAATAAACCTTTTACCCGATTTCATTAGTAAAGCTATATTAAAATATTTTTGGAATTAAGAATAATTTCAGAAAAAGGATGTATTTAGCTTATTTAGTTAATTTCTTACATCTCTCAACAAACCACGGGTATCATAATCTTGAGTCTTGGACATGATGGCAGAAAAACCGATGAGCAGATTCAAAGATTAACATAAATTTTAAAAAAACAAGTAATATAAAAAATAATTTTTTTTAAATTAATTCCTACTTTGGATATTAGGAAATTTTTTATTTTAGTTACTTTTTATTAAATAATTACAATTGTTCTCGTGTTCCGCTTTACAGTGAAAGTATGGTTGCAGTAACGTCTGAGAGTATGGACCTTTCAGCCCCCGAATAACTATCACTTTTGACTCATTTCCCCCAGTGGTATAACTCTCAACATGGAGAACTTTGCGACCAGGTTCGAACTCGCCGCGTAAGGAATGCGAATCCAATTATCTACAAATGAGGATATCCATACATAACAACTGCAACTACTATAAAGGAGTGAAAATTAGTTTTTAATTAATAAATAAAAATTAATGAATTAATACTTGAAAAAACTGTATTAACATCAAATGTCATCCACTACAAATTTTTTAAAAATTTACTTGAAATTGATTGGATGAATACAAAGCATTTTATTAACGATTGAAAATTTGAACATGATATATATGTAGGGAGAGTGTGAGCTAACAGTAGGAATTAAATAAATAAAAAAGAAGTAGATGTAATATACCAATTCAGGGCCAATATCACGAGGCATTAATGAAGAATTTATAGATAGCGAATTGTAATATCTAAAAATTTTAAGAATACAGAAACCATAACTGCCCAAAATCTGCCATATTCAAAGGAAGCAAATTTCTCTCAATGTCACAGACTTTTCTTTTAAATGTATAGATATCGCATTCAAAGCGTAAACTTAAACACTGTTTTCATAAATATAAAGTCTGTTTCGAAAATTATTTATCCTCTTAACAAAGCTTGAAAACGAAACTCGCTGCCTTGACACAAAATATGTCCAGAAACAAGACATCAAAATATTAAAATAAAAGAAATGCGGTGCATTTTTTGGTACAATTAGCTATAATTGTGCCACTATCACCTGTTTGGAATGATTATAAAATGCATAAATACATTAATAAAATTCACGTCATTGCTGGTGTTCTTGCATAAGGGGAGCACGTCTTTCCCGTGAGCTGTTCATCCCGGGTTCGAGTCCCGGCTGGAGCATGGTTGTTCTTCTTTGATCTATCTGTGAAGTGTGTGAATACGCAGCAATGTAAAAAGGGCTTGTGCAAACGAATGTGGAACATAAAGTAAAGTCCTACCATTGACGCTACTGAAAAAACAAGACACTCACTTGCCTAAAAACACTGACAGATCTGTCAGCGGACTTAAAGGGCTATAACTAACAAAACATATCAGTAGCATATCAGTTTTATAAAACATCCATATGAAGGAGAAAAGTAAAGAAGATTCATACAAGAAAACATGTATTTCCAATACATATACGAATACAAGAAAATATATACACGTATATGTTCTGATTATCCCTTATATCAATTTAAAATTTTTAAAGTTTCATAATTTTCTATATTTTATCTATTAAATTTTAGAAAACCTATTTGATATCGCGTATTCCTTTGTTTAAATTTCATTATTGTAAGATTTGAAAGTTATGCAAGCTTCTGCAGCGTAATTTTTTTAAATAAAAAAAGATGCAATGAACCGACATTTCAATTTTTTTATTAGGAACCTAAAATGGTTGAACTTGTGTATATGCTTTTTCGAAGAAAAAAAATTCGTTTAGGTTTAAGCCAAAATTTTTTTAATTTCAAATGTTTCGACAATTTTAAGAAAAAAAAAATTATTTCACGTGTGTGTCATTTATTTATTTAACTAATAAACCTATTATATCATAAAAAGTAAAGTTGTCTGCAATTAATCCCACGTACCGCAGAAAAGTAACTTGTGGGCTGAGTCAAGATTAAGTATAAAAACAGCATGCGAAATACCCATTATTAAAGTAATATTATTATAACTATTTAAATTATTCGATTGATTTCTTGACAGACTATGTACCAAAATCTATTATGTACCCAAAATATTTTTTGTGAATCAAAAAAATTTAAATTTTGTTTTAGTCAGACAAGTTATTAACTTTCTCAATCAGCTATTTTTGATGAGATAGAAAGACATTTCTATTGCATAAATTCAAAAAGGGTGGAGCTACAACTGGGACATTTGCAAGTAAATAGTTTTTGGAAATTAAAGGTAATGGGTTTCTAAGCTCATTCTTTTAAAAATATAAGTTTTATGACGACTGTTTTCATTACACGCGTAATATGAATTGCAGTTTCGCTCATGAAATATAGATCGTCTAAGCGCAGAAAATATTTTCATGCAAACAAAGCAATCTTTACGTTAAGTGAGAAATCAATGCAGAGCGTTGAACTTTTTTAAAGAAAAGTAATGTTTTCATCTAGAGAAATATTTTTGTTGAATTAATTTGAATACATGATTACTAATATGGAAGAATTGAAATATTATTCCATTGTTTGCTATTTTCAGGCCTATTTTAGAGCAAACTTTTAACGAACTCAATTTGTATAATATCACTTTTATGCTTGAGTCCGATCTATTCTCTTTTCATGATTGGAGTTTAAAAGAAAGAAAAAAATGTCGCCGAAACGTAATATTGATCTGTTTGGTAGAAAACGCCTTTACAAGCGAAATCTTTCTTTTGTATCATTCATTCTTTCTTTTTTTTATTTGACCTGAATGATTCCTCTTGTTTCAGGAACTTGTTTGAAGTATCAGGATCAATAATTTCATATTAAAGGCAGGTCTTAAACGAGTTGTTTTGCCGATGGGTTAAACGATTCGACAAAAATTGTGCTCATAGTGCATCCGAAGAAATATATCAGTATGGAGCGTTTAGGCTAATCATTTTAATGGTTAAATTTTGTTTTAACTATCATAACCACATATGTGATAAACACGTTGTATAGAAAATACAAGGTGATAAACAAAGTTTCAGCATCAAATGAACTAGATTTTTTATATATGTGTTCGATACTGAAGGAAAACTTTTTAACTAATTTGAACGATTTTTAACGATTGAAAGAACAAGATAAAAGGCTTACGGAAAGTTGAATGGAGTATTTATTATCGTAATAGCTTTCAGACAATCAATTCGTAATTTCAAATAGAAAACTGGATCATTAAATTTTAAATATATAATGCTTATATTGCTTTTCGTAGAAACAATATCGTATGAAAAAATTTCCTAACATTTGCTATTGTTTAACGATGATACTTAGCATGTATGAATGCGCAATGTTCAAAACAGTTAGGAAATATTAAAAAAGAAGAGAAAAAGCTTTTGATTTTTTTATTAGAACACCGGAAAAGCTGTGGTGTTAGATGGTCGACCTTGTTTTTTTCTTTTTCATACTTTTTTTTTCTTTTTCATCAGCCGCTTGAAAATAATTACCAATTTGCTAATCGTGCCTCAGAGGTTCCAAGTGTTGTTGTTTTGTCATATTTGTTAATATTGACTGTCATATGCGGTTTTATTTTTGCTTATTTATGTTTATGACTCTCCAGATTTCGCATTAGGACAGATGATATTGCAGGTGCATAGCAAGGAATGTAAGATATCCCCTTTAAGATTAGGGATAATGCAGATCCTTCTTACTTCCACCTTTTCACTAAAGGGATAGTTTTGCATCTCATTTGCATAATTAAACCGTTTTCCTTGATTTGTCGCTTGCTTTACTAATCTTCTTATTTAATCAAGTAAATAATTAAAATATTAAATTTTCAATACCTTGATATTCATTTTAAACTAACCTTAAGTTTTGTGAGCAATATAATGTTGAAATTAAATAATTTCGTTACTGTGCTAAGATTTTTCAAAAAAAGAGCTAGCTTGGAATAGTAAAATGTAACTTTTTTTATACCGGAAGGCAAGATTCTGGAAATAATAAAAGCTGCGATTTCTAAATTGTAATCCACAACAACCCAATTTGACAAAAAAATCTAATGACTCTTATTATCTGTTTATAGTTAAATATAAATCCCTATTTTCAGGTCAAGTTCCATGAAATGAAACAGCATTTATCTCCCTACTAAATTATCTATTAATCCGGTTAAAGAAATAAATTCTTTTCAAAGTTATAAACTCTGTGAAGAAATTATTCCGACCTTATATTTATTCAGCATCTTATTCATTTTTTTGTTATTACAACACAATTTTTATGCTATTAAGCCAAAAATAGTTCTCTGTTTTTATTGCCATGAAAATTTGATGACAGATATTTTGAAATTTCTCTTACTAATTGTCTTTTTAGTTTGTATGTTAAAATGTTTGTGCTATCGAGTTAACTGCTAACCGATTTTGCTATATATCTCATTGAAACCTATTAAAGATCATATGCTAAATTGAGAACTTCATAGCATGAAAACACATTACTACAGAGAAGAAAGCTGGATTGATTATAAATGCAACAACAATCCACTTGCAGTTCCCAAAATCATCCTCACAGAAAGTAAGAAAAAATGCTAATGCTTTTTTTTTGATAAATTAAAGTTCAGACGACGAAAGTGCAACCTATGTTTAATCTTGTCTCCTTTTTACTTCATAAAGTAAATAATAAGGTAAGAAAGGAAATGAAAAAATAAGAAAAAAGAATTATTCCTTTTACTTACAGGTTTAAACTTGAGATAGAAAGGTTTCTGTTGAAATAGAAGGAAAGGTTAGTTGGTTACTTCATGCCTGTTCTAATATTGATTCTGTCGTAATGTCTGCATATTTTCCTCAAAACTTGGCATGCAGTTTCAAAAGAATCAGTTTTAAAGAAATCTAAATCATACGGTTAAAGAATTTTCTTAAGTTATATAAAATGGCATTCTTTATAAAAAATAATATATTAATATGAAATTTAATATAAATTTAAAGAGAAGAATATTTTTATCTAAAATCTTTAAATATATGAAATACCATTTTTTATTTTAAAATTAGAGGCAAAAAAATATCGAAATGATTTTCCCCCTAAATTCCTAATACATAACTCGATTTCCAAAATTTCTAATCTCATAAATTCTAAAAAAATAATAGCTACGTTTTTCTAAAATTGACGGGGTTTTCTTCATGTGTTAAGGGTTTTTTCCCCTGTTGATTATATAAATTGTATATTCTTTCAGCAGAACTTATTGTCATATTAATTCATTTCTTTTTAAAGTTTGTTTAAGAATTACCTCATAAAAACTTTATTTTTCATTTGCGCCAATTTTACTGAATTAAAAAAAACCGCAACTTACTACAATGAATTAAGTACGAAAATAAGACGAATCTGAACCTGTCATCAGTTTGTGATTTCAAAGTCTGAATGATCAATCAAACATACTACTACTTTTATTCCCATTAAAATATCAACTCGAAATTATAATAAAAATGTAGTAACACTTTTGGTCAAGTAATTTGAATCAGTAATTTGAATGAATGACCTTGACATTCAAAAAACCAGCGGGAATTATCTGCATATTTTGTAACTTACTCTAAATAAAGAAGTGATCTCTCTCCCATTGCATAAAACTGCAGACCTAGGGCAAGACCATGAACACGTGAGTGCAAAGATTTTTATTTTCACATATGAGAGTTGCTGTTGTCACGAATGAGCTTCGTAGTTGAGTTTATTATTATTGCACTTAAGCACTGACTGCTAGACACAGTCAAACAATATTTATGGGGGATAGTTCTAGGATTGGAGACGTGCATCCAGTATTTTTCCTGATTCGAAAATGATTCTATGATGACTTTTGGGGGAGATTAATCACCAGAAAATCGAATATGTATTTTGGATCCCTTTTTTCCGAATGAGTAGAACCACAATTGTATTCAAAAGATCACTTACCAGATTCCATTTATTTAAGTCATTGTATTTATGAGTTTTTGTAGTTACATGCATGTGAAAGTACAGACTACCTGATGAACTTCTTGATGAATTTGTTTCTAAATTTGATTCAGATCCATATTGTATATTCTACGCCTGTGTACCGATTTTTAGATATCTACTTCCTTACATTCAGTAATTATTGAGTTCACTTGTGCTAAAATAGTTGGCAGGCATATAATTACACATGGGAAATTTTTTTCAAAATTCAATAGAAATCTTTAAATTTGGTATTATGACCTTACACCAACATTTATCTATCAAACTAAAAGCTTGTTAGAATTGTCGTATTCACAGACAAACAGAAAGAGGGGCTGACATAATTCCAGAAAGGCGTTTTTTGGCTCGAGAAGATTTGAAATAAGGAGATTCTTCAAAATCTTGGCTTGAATTCTTTGACGATTACAATACTTTCTCTTTGTATACTTCGTACACGAGAAAGTAAAAACTATTATTTAAAAACGAAGATACTTACGTTGTTTGTTATGTTAGGAATTTATGTTGCTTATGTCATTCATGTTACTTATTTGTTCATATGTGTGATATACAAATTTTCGAAAAATTCACAAATTACATAATATGAAAATTATTTTCTTTAAACACATGCTTAATAATACTATTCAATGCGTCAGATATTATATAAACCAATCTTGACATAATTTACTACCTGTTTCGCTTTAATATTTTTTTTAAAAAAACAATACATAATTTAAATCCCAATAAAACAGAAGCTACATGTTCTTTGATAAGCGATGATAAATTCCAAGCCGAAATAAGAAACATCCATCTATATTTTCGTTGTCATAGGAACATCTTTTTGAGTATTAAAGTTAGAATTTTCCAGTAAACCTTCCGAAAAATCGATTTTCTCTCAAATACACTCTGAAGAAATTTGATATTTTCAGATCAGAACAGCAAGAGAAATTTTTTCGTATGTTCATTAATTCTTTTCCATTTATACTCGCAATTTTCTCAGTAAATATTAAAGAAACATTTAACTGTACATTGCCTGGCGCAAAAAATAAAATTATTTTTATTAATCCAAAGAAATTGGTTCTAATATGCAAAATCTTTTATTTAAATAATTTTTAATAAGGAAGTTTTAAAGTTTTCATTATCATGATTACCATATAAAACTATCGGACTATTTTGAGTAGTTATTTACATGAAAAAAAATCAAATATGTAGAAGCTATTTTAGAAAGAAGTGGATTGTTTTTAATATATAATATAATGTAAATAAATGATATAATAATTTAATGTAAATTAAAACTATAATAGTAAGAGAAAATTCAAAACTAAAATAGTATTTTTTACATTGCCAGATTCCAGAGGGTTAGTTCCCAACATACTTGCATTATGATTGACATAATGACACTTTTTAGGCACTTGAATGTTACTAAGCCATTAAGAAATTATAAAGAAATCCCGTCTTATACAGGAATACATTAAAACTGATATCTGTTCCTGTAAACATAGCTATTAACCTATTCTACACTTGATGGAACTAATTATTTCGACGATTTAAAAAAACCCTATCTTCTTCCGTTATAAACAATAGAAAGTGATGCAATGCACATGTTTGCAGTAAGAAGTCCATGACTCTTTAAGAAGAATAATTTCATCTAGGGTCATCCAACGATACTTGTAGATTCGTGAAGATTATCGTAAGAACTCGTTTAGGAGTTCATTTGGATGGCACTTATCAAATCTAGAAAGTGGATTAATGTTGGTTTCTTAAGAGCTCTTGAAAGCATTTTCAGTAGGATCAGCAAAATTAAGAAAGCTTTTATGTTGCTTGCCTTATTTGCATATTATATTATAGCCATTGCATTAAAAAAAATTCTGTTATTATTTCAGACTTTAATATAAAATTTTAGTCTCTTATTTTTTGCACTCTACTACAACATTTGTCCTTTAACTGAGAAGAATAATGTTTTTTTTATTTCTCAGTTACAGAAATATGTTTTAGATTATGCAAAAATATGCAAATAATTACGAATTTTTTTTAATTTAGTATAATTCTTTTTAATTATCTTTTTTTAATGTTGAATGTTTATATCATCCCCTGTATTTCATAAACAGTTTTTTTTTAAAAACATTTCAAGGATAGAGTGAATTTTCGTACTTACAAAACTACCGAAATTTTTGTTAAACCAATTCTATCAGTCTAAACTCCAAATAATTTGCTTCGCGGAAAACATTTCCTTCTTATATTCTCTGCGTTTCTTTACAAATGAAATCATAAGTAGTATTCTTTAATACATGGAAAATCAAATTCTAAGAAAAAAATATGATCCTTTTAAAACATAATAACATTAACTCAGAAATTAAATAAATATTTTAATTTTACTATTCCATGTGTCGAATTGATATTTGTATTGAGAGCGAATTTTACTTTCATTATAATATGTTCATTCAACAGTTAAGTTACCATTTATTTCAATTTTAAACAACGCCTATACTTCGTTATTCCTTATATTTACAAAAAAAAGAGACTTGCAAACACTTGTTTTGCTGAATATTTTCTTTCTTTCCCAGCAATTAGCATATCAGAAAACCATTCCTTTCCCAGCAATTAGCATATCAGATTGATGTAACCAATTTGACTTTATTACATACGAAATATAAAATTTAGAAAATTATTTGTAAACATTACATTAACCTATTAACTTAGAAAGTAAATGTATCGATGGATTTTATTACTCACGTGTCAAATCGGAATTCGCATTAAAAATAACATTTTTATTTCCTTTGCAAGATTTTCATTCAACAAATGGAATTTATTCTAGTTTAAAAATGCAGCTGTTCTTATTTATTCCTTATAATTCTTGTACATTTAAAAATATGTGGATATATATGCATATAAATGTTTTGTTGTTGCCTTTCCCATTTCTCTTGACTTAAGTTTATACATTAGAAATGACAAATGATGCAATAAATTTGAATTCATTAGAAATGGAAATATATAAATCCATAAATTCCGTATAAACATTAGAAATTGACTCTATCGATCGAATAGTAAATAAAAATAGTTAATTCAAGCACATGTGGCGTGTAATGTGTAATAATATTGGAGTTCATTTTTTATTCATGCGCTAGTAAAATTAATTGATTCCGTTATAAAAAATTTAAAATCGATAATACTTATTGATATTCGTGAACTCACTATGTGGTTGAGAAAAACAATTTTACGTTTATGTATTGACATGAATTCCTCTGCTTTATGACGATTTAACGACGATATGACGATTTAAAATGACGATTTAAAAATTTGCAGTCAGGTTAGTAGCCAAATAAAATTGTAAAAAATATGAATTCCCTGAACTATAGAATATAATGATAGTACTTGCAGTATGTCAGTTAAAATTAATAAGGTTTCTATCTGTTTCGTTTTGGCCATTTATTATAGTAATATTATAGCCATTTATTATAGTAATTATAATGCTAGCATCTTGTTAAATAATATTGGGTACAAACGTGGTTGAGTAATGTATTGAGTAATGGTAAAATAAATAAAAACGTATACAATTTTACAAAGTTAATGGTACTTTTAATTTAATATTGAAAACTAATTGTGGTTTTACAAAAATTCATTTTCAAAGATAATATTACAAAGCTTAGGTTAAAAAAACTAAAATAAATATAAATATATTTATTAGAATTAAAATATGTATATACGTGAAAATATCTGACCAAAAAGAAGGAACTCATAATGCTCAATATTTAAAGCCACGTAATAACAAAATCCGCAATAACATCAAGCCAATATAATTTTAGATTTATATCATGTATTATTCGAGGAATAGGAAGAAGGTGATGTCACATAACAATACGTGACATCACACAAATGCCAGATGACTTACGCAATTCCGTTTGTCATTTAACTGTGACGTTTCGTAAATTAAATATTATAATTAAGAAGTTTATTAGTTATTTTTTATCAAGTAAAAGAACAGCCGAAATTAATTGAGCAAACTAGTGTTTACTCGGAATAATTTCTAATGCTCTAATTAATTGTGCATAGTTTAGATATCAATTTTTTTTACTTTCTTATCAGTTATTTCCCCAAAGCTAATATTCACCAATTAAAGCAGAATAATGAGTTAATTAGTCCGAGAAAAAATTGTTTCACCTGCGGCTGTGACGAGTTAACATGTTGTTTTTCACGAGTTAACACATGTTTGCCTTGGCAAGTGTGAAAAATTATTTCGCTGAATGAACTCGCGGGCTAAAGAGTTCATGATTATTCACTATGCGTACGTCATTAAGGTTTCATTTGATTGATTTGATTTGACGTGTTGGACTAACGTTCATTAAATATACAGTGAGCTATTCACAACGAATCTCATAATTTAAACAGAAATCAATGCTTCTTTTTTCTAAATAAAAGGGATTTTTGCTTCGTGCAAGAAACAAATAAGTATAGGAATATTTTCATCACCAAAATCAATGTGCAAGGAAAAATCGACAAATTCTCAAACTCTAACGAATAAAGTGTGATTAGACAAATTAATAAAAATATTATAAACGTTTTAAAAATTAAATCTACGATTAAAACTAATGTATTGATTATTATAGTTTTGTATACGCCTTTGACAAAATAGTATAAATCATAGGTTTATTGAGAAAAGGAATATCATAATAATAAATTAAACGGCGACTCATATTAAGTGGATGCTCGTAAAATTAAGAAATTAGCTTGGAAACTGAATATTTTATTGTTATTTATAGATAATAAAGAATTATGTATATATAGATAATTATTATTTATTGATAATTTCAATGAAATCAAAAAGACCACAAAGAATAAAATAATAAACTCGATATCTAAATCTGTATTAAAAAGGAATAGAAATTTTAAGAAGAATAATTTTTAAATATTTTATGAGCACTTTACCGATTCCTTATTTAGTATTTTAAAGGAAAATATAGCATGTTAGCTCATAAAATAAATGAATCCTTACGTTTTTTGGTTTAAAAATTCTTGTTTGTGACCTTACTATTACGTCTTTGGTACCATAAAACGTCATTGACCTTAATCTATGATTCGAAAATTTCTGTCTTTATTTCCTCTCATGGAAAAAAATATTTTTGGAAAGCTTAAATGCTCTCATAGACAATATTTTTAACCAAAACATATCTACTTCTATCAAATAAAGGGAAAAATCATGATTTTGAAGTCAATGCAGCTTGGTATGCTAAGTCCGTACAAGCATGACGCATGTAATGAATTGTGCCAAACACAAACACCAAAATAAGCTGAGTGTTATTAAATCGGCAATAAAATGAATAAGTTTATGTAAACATTTCTTCAAATATTGCAGTAAGATTATTGTATAAAAAATTAACCTATCCCAAGAATGATAAAATTCAACTACGAAAATATTGAAGTACTTGTTTAAGTTGAAATATTTTATGTATGTTTATATTATGAATCAGATTTTAATAAAGTAAATCGTTAAAACCTTTATAAGATATAGGATTTGATGATATTATATAAACCTTATTCCTTGTATGAGGTATGCAAATGCCTTAGGTACACGAATCTGATGAGTAAAGGTATCAAATACCTGGTAATAGCATTTGGATTCCACTGATATTGAATGGAACTTCATCGACCTCCTTTTTAAACGGGGGATGCTAAATCAATTTGATACAATTATTTGATCAATATAATCTAGCAGATCTGATGATGAACGAGAGTGAAGAGTTTAACTATATATATTTCATTCGTAACCATTATTGTTCTTTACAAAATATAATAATGCACATGCCGCTGAAGAATCCTCGCCTTCTCCTTTAGATCGGAAAATAATTTTGTATCCTTTTCTGCTTCACACGTCAATCACTGCCAAAATAAATAAATCTCTTGAAGAAGTCAAATCTCAATTCAGAATCATATTTCAATCAGTTTAACAAGGGCAGGGTGATAATGTTTCATTCTGATAAAAAATATCAAGGAGACGGCTGCATCAGTTTAAAAAGAAGTATCAAGGTGATACTTGTATCAACATGATGTAATGCCTAAAGTTGATATCTGTATTAAGGTGATCTTGTATCAGCATGAAACAAAGGATCGGTTCGTTAGAGAATTACTTAATCCTTGTTTTCCGTAGTATCTTGGTGACACTATAGGCCTATGTTACATTTTTCGACTACACATATATTATATATTATTGGAAATATATATTTCAAACGCCTGGAATAAAAATATAAACTTTCCTTGCAATGTTTATTTAGTAACAATATAGAGGACATTCTCAATGAATAAATAAATGTGAACTGCTTTAAACAATTATTTTTACTCAAAACAAATAAGTAATTCAAACAACAGAATTATTATTTGTAAATTAGAAAGTCAGTCAAATTAAACGTTGAACGTGATAGAATTTTGAAATATAATGTTTCGAAAAATATACTTGAAAATATTTATTGTTTTTAAAACTAAAATTATAAATACTTACTAAATGTATGCTGAAATAACTTAAGAAAATTAAGATCTTAGTTCATTATTTTAAGTTTTATAAAAGTCCTTACTTTTTAAAAATGTAAAACAAAAAGCTAAGAACAAAATTACCATTTACAACAAAAAAGATGTGTGAACAATTTATAAAGAAATAAGTGCCTGTTATGATAATATCTATTAAGAGGTAGTGTGAGATTTAATACCATATGACTGTAAAGGGATCAGTAAATTCATCTGATTGTAAAAGAATAAGGTAAAAATGTTAGATACAATTGGATATCAGTGTCAATCTGCTCCCGATAATTACTGCAAAACAGGGTATGAATTCAGTTTTAATCAGGACACAAGCACCAGAGCCTATACCCACAGTGAACGTGGTTCATTTTGATAGAAAAAAATCGGTTACTGGTTGAGTCAAGTACAAAAATATCGATTAAATGCATCAGTATATATATACATAATACTGCGAAACTGGATATAAACCAATTCCTAATCAGCGAACAACTTTTACTTTTTTTAGATGTTAAAATAAAAATACAAATTAACAATTTACCTGATTGAATTTGATCATCAAAGATATACTTTTAAAATTTAAATAAAATCTGCTTTATCCTTTCATGTAAGTCACCTATTCATTGAATATAATTAATTCTCAAATATTAATTATATATAAATATATATAAATGTAATTGAAATATGAAGGTTATCTATTTATTAAAAAAGCTACACTTTATTTTAAAATACTGTGGTGAAAATTTTGATTCATTTGTGTAATAGTTCGTTTCTTTTTATTTCAGTATTCCACGTAAGTCCGAAGTTGGCGAACTACTGCCCAGAGAGCTGCATGCTGTTAATTGTTGGTGTGGCCCTTGGACTGGTGCTATTCCATAGTGGCATGATAGTCGGCCCCCTGACTCCTACAGTGTTTTTTCTCTTCATGCTGCCGCCAATCGTCTTTGACGCTGGATATTTCATGCCAAACAGACTATTTTTTGACAATATCATTTCTATTCTTGTATTTGCCGTTATTGGTACCGTCTGGAACGCACTGAGTATAGGTGTATCCTTGTGGGCCGTCGGTTTGACTGGCATATTTGGATATGAAGTATCTTTGATTGAAATGCTGCTGTTCAGTTCAATCGTGTCCGCAGTCGATCCTGTCGCAGTATTAGCTGTATTTGAAGAAATTCATGTGAATGAAGTTCTCTACATCATAGTGTTTGGGGAATCGTTGCTGAATGATGCAGTTACAGTGGTAAGATTTTAAAGATATTCTTCCAAGGGAATAAAAATTGTTAAAAAAATTGATATGGAATGATATGAATTGTGAACTCAAAAATAATCATTTTTACTAAAGTTTAATACAAATGGATATTTCCTTTTATTAAAAAACTTATTGTAATTTCTGAGCTTTAGGCAGGGATGCTCTAAATTTGAAGAAATAGGTATAAAATAGAAAAGAAAAGCATCAAATAAAAATTAATAATAGAATTTCTCTTGTTAATAAAGAACTATTTTATATAAAATACAGGATAATTGATTATTTTCAAGGGTGGATAAAGAGTGTTTCAATTAATCCGGGAATCTAATGTTTGGACACTTCCTTTAAAAGCATGATAACTTGTTATTTCTAAAGTTTTCCTTCAACCATAATGTGTATTTTTCAGTTTCCAAGCTATTAAACAATCATTTCCGATAATAGGGTGAAAATTCTGGAATGCATTTTCTTAATTTATAGATGCCATAAAATATGGTTTGAGTTGAAATTCGAAAGGATTTGGAGTTTGCTTCTTTTATACATGGTTTTTTGCTCAATGTATAAAGGAAGACTTTTCTTTTAACATAATCTTCAGTAGACTTCTCGAAAACTATTTTCCATTGGCGCATTAGGATTAGAAGAATTTTTGTAATTGAATTTTACCAATAAAGAGAGAATAATATTTGTAAAAGAGGAATAACAGTAGGATTTCATAATTTATTAAATAACTAGGCAGGTTACCAAAATTCTTTCCGTTTCATGATTCTCTTTCAAAATTCTTCACTATCTTTCTTTCTATTAGTGCCCCGACATTTCAAACACCTGTTAATATGCATACTTCAGATTATAATCTGACATATGAAGGACTAAGTGTCACATTATAATCTGAACCTTAGTCTACATCAAAAGGTTTCGTTGATTTTATCAATGATCAGCAAAGAAAAATAAATTCCTAAAAATTATTAAAAAATCATTTGAAAAAGAGAGCCGAACACGCTAAACATTTTTTTAAACTATGAAATCTAAAAAAATGAATAAATAAGTTTTGGAAATGATATCATAATCCGTAATGTTTTTTAATGATTTGAAAAACATAATTGGCTTCTCGGATGCTACTGTTTCAAAATGCAATTATTTATAAACATGCCATATTAAAATTTTTGTTATTATTTGAAATCTTGTTAGATCGTTTATCTAGGGTAGTCTACCAGATTTTTATACTGAGTCACCATCCTCCCCTCAGGCTATACGTATATAAAAATATGTATATATTAAGGGCTTATTTTACAATGATAATAAACTTTTATAATGACACAGAATCATAATTCAATATGAATGTTGCTTTTACCATATTATTTTAGCTAATACTTTTTTTTCGTTTCTGAAATGTGATGGATATAATTAACCCGCCAATAGCAGAAATTTTTTAAAGTCACGATTTCGACGCAGAGTTTGTAAAGGTTGCCGTGAAATTTTTGAAACAAAGATAACAATTATTCATGTGCAAAGATTTATTATTAAGAAGTAATTGTATTTAGACAAGGGAAATGGAAATACAGTGGAAAATGAATAATCTTCGACTTGTTTCAATAGCAGTATATACAACTTCACGTTTTTAGAGTAATAACGTTACAATTTTTTTTCTAATTACCTAAAGAATAGTTAATAACTTTATCTACAATCAAAAGCAAAATTTCGGATGTATTTCATTTTCAAATGTTATCATGTACAAATAACCTTTTCCTGTTTACGCGTTACGCCTCTATTCAGATTGTTCCTAGTATGCAATCGGTAAACCTCTTTATAAAAGGTTACAAAGCTCAGCTAAAAGTCAAACATTGTTATGAAATTTGATTGCAAATATTATATATTTTGCTTTGAGTCAACTGAAACAAAAGAAAAGAAATTCTAAGGAATCATACCTTTAAAACGCCCTTTTTCGAACTCCCAACCACTTCAGCGTTTCCGGGCGCACACTTCTAGAGTATACTCTCCAAAATGACCTTGACATCGCTTCCACGTCTCTAACCTTGGCTAGAATCACTGCGTAGATGACTTTTCGTTTTTCCACTTGCTCTAAATCATTTGATGGCACAGAGTTTTTTTGTTTTTTTAAGTATGCAAAAAAAAGTGGCCAACCTAGTTAGTCCGGTACATCATTTTATTCGATATAAAGGATTAATTATTCTTTTTTGAGAGTACTTATAAATTTAAATGAAGATGAATTGTTGAAGGAAATTCTGATAGAATATTTACGGATTAAATTTTAACTTGTTTGCAATGGAAAGTACATTAAATTACAAAGCGCTTTCATTTTGAAAGATCATTTCTAGCTATTAATATGATGTAGAACTTGATTAAATAAGAATATAAACCAACTAATTTATTTTAATTTTGAACTATGAATATGTTCCCAACTCAAGTGGGTGCGATATAATATTTAATAATAAAAATAATTACAAAATATCCCAATGCATTCGTGAAAATTTCTTTATGTCAAATGCAAAGAATTGGCGAAAAGATTATTCTATATTACTTTGTCCTTTAACTCAGGATATTATGAACACAAATATAATACACATTTCTTATTTATTCAGTGAGGTGGGAGCATTTAACAAACTTAGAAACTTGCTCCATAGAGTCACTAGCTTAAAAATAAACTGTAACTAGTTCTCAAACAAATTATGTACCAATTTTCGTTCTATTATAAATAAAATAAATAATAAGTCAAATATTACGCAAATTACCATCAAAAAAGGATAATAGAATTTAAAAAAAAGGAAAGGAAGAAACGGATAGGCAGCATTCCTTTACTTGTGATTCTTAAACGAGATGGAATAATTGCTAATAATAAACGCTTTTTAAAAAAACTTTCCAAGATTCAAAGCTGTGTACGAAAAAGTATAATATATTTAAAAATAAATATTAATTTTAATAGTACTCGTACAATATTAACATTACTGTCTCTAAAAGTTGCTATTGAAACTTTGTTCTCAAAATAATATTTTTATAATGTTCATTTATATCAAAATTCACACCTCAGATGAGAGTATGAGAAACTTCCAAAATAATGATTGGCTCGAGCCACTCTCGTGGGTACAAAAAGGGTAGCGGTCCTTTCTGGAACAATCGTCACTGAAGAATCATATCTCTGTACAAGAGGTTGGCATATATGGGGCTCATAATGAGAATTATAAATGTGCCGGCCACAGTGCCCAAATTTATATGTCGGGCCGGTGTGGTCATTCAGTTCGACCCGCACGCTCTGGCAGGACGGCAGTTTATATATATATATATATATATATATATATATATATATATATATATATAATAGTTACACTAAAATTCATGCTAGAAGAACAAATAGATTAAAATGCGATTGGTAGGAAAACTGAATATAAGTGGACCTTGATGCATCAAATAATAAAAAACGACAAGTTTTTTATTCAGATATACTGGAACCTTTTTTCGATGCTAATCTTAATAAGTGGGAATTACAATTATGCAATTTTTAATAAAATAATTAGTTACAACCAAAAATAAAATCTTGGAAACACCTGAAAGCATATATTCTTACAGAAAAGGCGATACGCATATTTAAATCGATTAAAAATTCAATATGCACAATTCCTTCAACATTTGCAATTATGCTTTCCAAGAAGAGAAATTAAATTTTTTGAACAAAGCAGAAACAGAAATGCAATCTGATAAACGGGCTCTGGAATACAAAAAATATTGCTAAAAACATTAACATCTTTCGCCTGAATAATATAAGAAGGAAATATATAGAAATAGTATAATATTCCTCACTAATAATTTAACTAACAAATGTGGAATTTGAAAAATCTTTTTCTATGGACAGATTATTTTGTATAAAAATTAGACCACTTTCGTTTTACAATTTATGATCAAAATACAAGTTATTTTCATATACATTTGTCAAAAGAATAATATAAAATTTCATGATATTCAGAATTTGCTTGAAATTAATATTAAATTACCAATAACAGAAAAAGTTAAAATTTATAATCATTAATCCAGAATACTTCATTAATCCAGAATCCGGAGGAAACATTGCGAGTTCTGTGAACCACATGTAATTGACTTTTCGCAAGGATAGAATGAACAAAATTTATAAAATCTCTAAAAGGCAAACCAAAATCATAAAAAAACAAGATACATTCAAGTCTCCTAGGCTCACAACCAGTTTGTTTACATTTCTATTTTCAGCCTTTAGAATTTATTAAAACTTTTCATTTCCTTTTTGATTTTTTAAAAAGTAAAATAAAAGGAAATTTGGATCTTATAGGAATAAGCTTTCAAATAAAGCATTAAAAAAGGCTTCATTTGCTGCCCAAGATATTTCTGAATGTAGGCGGATGAATTTAAATTTTTCATTTGCCGAAACCTATTACATCATTCTCACGTTATCTTGCTGTTATTTTTAGAATAAGAAGAATGCTCCTAATTAGAAACGAGGTAGCGAAAAAACCGAATTTATAGGGACAAGAAAAAATAATTAGAATTAATCTTTGATTGATATTGGGACTTATTTAATACTCCCAACTAAGTTGGAATTCTTTGAGTTCTTTAATTACAATAAATGTTACACAATTTGGCAATCTTTTGTGAGACAAATTTTATTCAAGTGTTTATCTTTGCCCCTTTTAATTTGAAAAAGACTCTTTCTTTTTTTGCTTGAAAATTAATGAAATTTACTCAATAACATGTTTTGCTTCTCGTTTAATTGATTATGTGATTTTCATAAATTTATTTTTAGAATTGATTGCAGCTTTTGAAATTAGATTTGAACTCCTAATTAAATAAGGACAAGGATTTGTTCTTGACCTTTCTTTTTATTTTATTTTATTTTTTCACTTTAGAAACTGGATCGTGTTTTTCCCATTTTATTTGAGTATAAGAATAGTTTCACTTGATTGCCTGTAACATTATTTTATTCTTGGCATTTATTTATTCTTCTTACAGTAGTTTAAATAATTTATCGTTACTCTTTAATTATCCAATAAAGAAATGTCATTTCATTTAGTTAAAAATTCTTTTTATAAGTTTCAATTCTGTTTAATGGTAAAAAATAAAATTATTTCAATAATCAATGTCATTTTTGAATATACTTCGTATTCGTATTGGCAATAAATATTTTTATCGGCATTTATGGAGTCACAGCTGATGAAATCATAGTCACATAATCCTAAATAAATCTACGCAATAGGTACCTGAATGACCGGGTCAACTCAAATAATTATAGGGGTAATATGATATAAGCGATAGAAGCCTAATTCCGAATAGCCTATGTATAAATCTATACTTTAGAAGATGCATCCCATCATCGATGGGCCCATCTGGACAAAGATTATACACTACTTGCCCAACTGAAATATGCGGAGGATGTGTATCTCTTATTTAAATTTTCTGTGTTAGTTAAATTAAAATAAAACTTTAAAAAAGTTTAAAAAATATTTTATTAATAATAAATTGTGATCAATGTAACAAAAATTAATTATAATAAAAAGTTAGAATTTTATAATAATTCAAATGATGAATGTTGTAAGTAGCCAATGCAGTTTCTTTAAATTAATAAGTAGAAGTGGAGCTAATTAGGAGAATTAGCGGTAGAAGAAATAATTATGAAATCCGAAATAAATAAAAAATTTAAATTCAAAAAATTTTAACAAATTTCTGGGGTGTACATCCAATTAAAGCTTTTAAAAGAATATAGTATTAAGTATCTTCGAAAGATTATTTTCAAATAAGACTTATAAACGCTGATGTTAAGCAATATTTTAGATATTTTAATAAAAATGTTAAAATTTATTTTTCGTAAAAATAAATTTGTGTTATTTTTCTAAAGATGAAACAAGTATTCATTATTAGTAAATCATTTATGATGACTTAGTTACTGAATGAAAAATTAATTTCTAAAAAAAATTTGTTCACATATTAATGTTCTCAGCGTTATTATGTTTCAATATTAATGTAAGCGTATTCATATTTGATTTCAGCTTCGTTCTAAAACTTATGAATAATAAGAACTAAGCTTATTCATTTACATTGGAATTTGACTGTTCTAGTTTAATTAATGATTTTTAAGTTTATAATCCATATTTAAAAATATTTGATATTAATTATTCATATTAAATTATAACATTTATAAAGTAAAACCGATTTCCATATCTATCGAATTAATATGTTTACTTTACTATCGAACATATGTTCACATTACTATCAAATTAATATGTAACATTTTTGTCGATAATTGGTAATATAATAAAATGATTTGCTTCTTTGAATTTGTTGGGTCCCCCCCCCCTTCTTTTCTTTCTTCCTTCCTTCCTTCTACTTAATTTTTTTATCGCACCTTCCTTTTTACCTCTCGAGTAACTTCTAAAGAATTAGCCCAAATTTTAATAACGAAATACAAAATAGAGAAATGTTTATTCTCGTAACAGATGCACTTCGCCAATTATACTTTATAAGTCTTTTTATAAATTTTGTTCTAAGTATATTTTCATACTTTTTTTTATAAGTATAAGTATTTTTTAATTCCTACTATTAGCTCACTATATATATATATATAATATAAAAATGCAACTCGAAATGCGTTGCTAAGCGCAAAACTGGAGAACGGCTTGGCCGATTCGGCTAATTTTTTTAAAAATATTTTCGTTAAGACACGAGGATGGTTCTTATGGAGAGAACAAATGAAAAAACTGTGTGGAAAATAGTTAAAACGACACTTTTCTTACTTTCCCGCCAAAAATCTTCATTTCCTTCCCCCCCACCAACTGAGTAAGATAGCAGGAAGTAATATTCTATGATTTGTTTAGAAAGAAATACGCCAAGTCAGTTGGTTTTCATTTATATATAACTGGATGTTTAAAAAATAAAGAAAATATTTGCTTTTATTATTAGTCTGCATGGATATTTTATCTATGACTGCTCAAAATAAAGTCTGGGCAAGGAAGAAAAAAAATAACAAAGGAAAAAAGGGTTTGTAGAAAGAAATGTAGTGAAGAAAAAAGGATAGAAAAAAAAAGAAGAGTGTGTGTGTGTCAACATTATTTCCTCTGTGAGCGGCATTTTCCCAGCTGTTTTTAAACTTATGCATCTCTTGAAAACCAATTGTGTCTTTATTTGTTTAGTGTGTTTACATTTATGAGAATTTGAATCTCATTATTCTATAAAAACGTAGAATTTTAGACCTTTCCCTCCACCATTTAAGTTAAATATCAATTCCGGGACAATCATTGCGCGGATAGAAAGAGAAAGGTGAGTAGAACAATGATATATATATATATATCTTGTTCAAATTTTCAATCGTTAATAAAATACTTATTATTCATCTACTCAAGTTCAAGTAAATTTTTTAAAACTTGTAGTGGATGACATTTGATGTTAATACAATTTTTTAAAAAATATTATTTCATTAATTTTTATTTATTTATTAAAATTAACTTTCTCTCCAAAAATCTTCATATCTCCAACGTCAAATAAGTAATGAATTCAGTTTGTTTTTCCCTGTTTTTTTTTGTTTCCCTGCCACTGTGGTTAGGCTTAACATGTTTTCGACATGAGTATTTCAAACTATTTTGTTTAATATCTTAATGTTTGATGCATTTAAAAATAAACATCGTAAATTAATCAATTTTTCGGATTTCTTTCGAAGTACTTTAGAATTAAAATAAAAAAGAATAAAGAAAATTTGAAATTTCTAATCTGCAATGCGTTACCCCAACTGGCATAGAAAATTCCTGAATTTTTCGTCAATTCAATTGGCAGTAAAAATTCTACGCTAGTTTAATTTTTTGATCAATTATTTATAGTAAGTGTAATTATTAGGCCGGGATAGCCTGGTTGGTAGGACTTTATATTCGCATCCGTTGGGCTGCGAGTTCGAGCCAGCCAGCCGAAGACTGTATGTGCACGTGTGGTAAACGCTAAATTTGTCGTAATCTCTTAGTCCTTCATGTTGAGAGTAGTACCATTGTGGGCAATAGGTCAGAAATGATCATTCTCTGTTCCAAATCTAAATTATGATCTGCAGTTGAACGAAGGACTGAAATATATAAATGAAGTTTGCACCATAAAAAAAGTTTTTGACGTGTGTGAGTTAGAAGTCAGATTTCTGGTGCTCAGGGCTCGATACCCTCAGAAGCTACTGCATTTCTTTTTCCGTAGTAAAGTGGAACACGAGTACGACAATTTTAATGATTTAATAAAAAGTAATTCTAATAGAAATTTTCTTTGTTGACCTTAGTAGGAAATGATTTAATTTTTTATATATTATTTATTATAAGTATTGTCCTAAGTATAATTTGATGCTTATACTTTTATAATTAATATTATACCATTTATTAATATTGTTTATTATTTTCTCCTGTGTATTTTCAAAGTGAAACATTCCATATATGAGCATGGTATTTTGCAAAGATAAATTGATGAAAAAACGTGGTTGAACAGACATGCATTACGGTACCAATAGGCCAATTAGTCTGAAGTCTGAACTTGACCCATCGGCTTCCATTAATCGACCTTTAATAGCAAAATCAGTATCACTGTTTCATTAGTATATTTCTGGCTTCTTTTAGATTTATTTTTCAAGTTTATTAGACTGTTTAAGAAAAGAACCTGATAAAGTTATTTCCAACTTCGTGCCAAAAATCAAAAATAAATCTGGATAAAGTGTTTTTCAAGCCGAAGTGGGAAAATGTGTTTGGCAATATGAGTTCCTGTTAGATTCTTTTACATTAGCAGTAAAAAAAAATTCCATTAATTATCTCAGTTTAAGAAGATTAAAAAATCTCAAATGAAGCTTTTGAAAGAAAAAAATATATGTTTGATTATAATTATTTGATGCTTAGTTAAACTGTATTACTTTGCTGTTTCTGTCTTGGGATAGCGAGAAATGTTTTGCTTAGAAGGAATCGTGGAGTTTTCTTATAACTAAAACGCATGGCGAACGGAAAAAAATAAGTCTTGTATATAAAAAAAATCATATGTATTGCATTAACTTAAAACCTGTAAAAAGGTTATATCTGAAATTTTGAAAGTTTTTCGAGATCTAAAGTTTCAAATCAGCGCTATTTACATTTTTACTGTCTCTTATATGAAATATTGCAATCTTTTCAAATTTCGATCTTAAAATTTTGAAGAATCTTCATGTTTTATACTTCTCTGAGCCAAAAAAAATCATTTATGGAATTCTATATGTCTGTGAACTAGACAATTAGAAATACTTTAAACTAGAAGGATGGAATATTGTTACTTATATTTGTACCAAAATTTTAAAACTCTTTTACATTTTGAGTTGAATATGTAAACGGCAAGTCTGTCCGCTTGAGTGCATATAAACAACACAATTAAGCAGGCTTACTGGCACATAGTTAGCGCGTCTTCCTTGTTTTCTGTGAGTCCCGGTTCGGGCATGGTTCTTCTTCTGTGTGTTACCTGTGAGATTGGTGAATGTGCCCCTCTGTAAAAAGGGGCTGCGCAAGCGAATGTGTGATAGAGATAAGTCGGTCCTCCACCCATTTCCAGGTGCTCTGGTCCTTGTGACTAACAGAGGCTGCAATCTTTCCCCATCCAGTCATGGGCCTGGTCTAACACTCCTGGCCAATGGGGGCATACAACAACGACAATTAAAACACACAACTTATAAAGAAAAGATATTTAACAAATGATCATATCACCAGAATTATAGTAGCTTAATAAATTTTGTTAGACCGCATTATTGCATTTGCTGTCTACTAGTATATCTATAACTCAAAAAGCGACAGCGATAACTCAAAAAACGGGAAAATGTTAACAAGTGATCATTAAATAAAAATTGTTGATTTGGAAACAGATTAATCGATGGAAAAATTATAGTTCGTAAATGATACGCTATTATCTTCAATATAAGAAGAAACTAAAACTCGAAGCTTGTCATATTGTAGAATACGAGAAAAACTTAGAAGAAGACTTACTCTAGTTAATTTCCTATTTCCATACCTTTTTGACCCAAAAAGGCTTTGTATATAGGATAAATAGAAAACAGCATATTGTATGAAAGAAAACTAGTCATTATTTTGTAATTTATAACGACTCGGTATATATTAACAAGGTTTTCAATAACTGCTTTTGCGATATGGTGTATAAACGGTCTGCTGTCTGAGTATTTGTGTGATCCGTAGTTTAAGCAGTCATGGTTCAAATGACTATCTCTTAGTGAATCTGCATTTTTTTATTTGTATCTGGGCAAGTGAATGATTAAATTATAATAATTCAGTTCGATCAAAAGGGAATTTATATAAAATTTTACTTTGAAAGTATATTCTTAAAGAAATAAAATAAAATTTATTTAAAAAGTAATCGAAATCTTGAATAGAAGAAAGTCGAAATTTTTAGAAAATTTGAACGTGGTTAGAAATTGCCAGGTAGGAAGCAAAAAAATTTTTGAGTCATTTGTTAAAGTTTTTTTGAAAGTATCCTGTATATTTCTTGAATGAAAAATCATTTTTAAATCTAGAAAGTTTGTCGAGATTTAAAAATTTATAGACGCTATTTGTTGGAATAATAGAAACATAAAAGTATTCAATAATATATCTTAAGATTATACATGCACTTTTGAACCAAATAAAAGTCAGAGGACAGAGAATTCCAGTTAAGATTTTTAAAAAACCTTATTACCCGTGCTTCAGATTAAATAGAACGCAGACTGAAAAATATCTTTTGAT
Source organism: Argiope argentata (assembly GCA_026289955.1). Classification (NCBI taxonomy): domain Eukaryota; kingdom Metazoa; phylum Arthropoda; class Arachnida; order Araneae; family Araneidae; genus Argiope; species Argiope argentata. The sequence continues at coordinate 462,864 of JAOUZG010050771.1, read as the reverse complement.
AGAAACACTGGTACTGCATTTTTTCTTGAAAATGTCAATTTCTTATTTTTCACCCTTCTTCAGTTTTCAGGCAAGTTTTGACACAGAAAGAAGACGGGTGATAGCTGTTTGTGAAGTATGGAGCAGTGAGTAAAAAATCAATGTACACAAAAATATAATTTAAGGATTATTCAAGGTAAATTTGTGTCATGCTTGGAGAGACAGCGACAGTTGATTCCCCTCAAAGGTTTCATATACTTATACAATATGTTTTAATTTCTGTTTACGTTTGTAGAATAGTCCTATTTTACATTCGTGAAGAAGGGGGAAAATCCAGTATACCAGTCCATTTATTTTACCAAATAAGTCTGTTATTTAATGCAAGTCTTGTGGCTTCAAAACCATATCGACAATTCAGTTCAATTATTTTGCAGTATTTTTCAGTAATAATGTTCACATTTACACGAATACGTCAACTCACCAAATCTGCAAAAGGTTTTTATCCAAAATTTTATGCAGGCCTACAGTTTTATTTATAAAGCTTGATATCAAATGTTATCAATGGAACTCGCTGTGAATTCAAACAGATTATGACACACATATTTTCCTTTTATTAATACAATATTTATTATAAATAAATTAAGAAATTAATACAATATATATTAATATATGTGTTAAATGTAATTCTATGACACATGTTATTATGTATATGTAATGTTATTACGTATGCCAAACTTCATCAAATCAAATTTCATTTATCTGTTATGTCTTTTCAATTCCTACTATTAGCTGACACTCTTCCTATATATATAATATATATATATATATATATATATATATATATATATATATATATATATATATATATATATATATA
>JAOUZG010050771.1:446316-460923 GCA_026289955.1 Argiope argentata | reverse complement strand
TATTATTTAATAAAAATATTATTTTTCTAAATATTATTTAATAAAAAGTAACTAAAATAAAAAATTTCTTGGCTGACTTTAGCAGGGATTGACTTAATTTTTTAAATATTACTTGTTCAGTTATTCTTTTTACAGGAATGGGAATATACAGACAGATTGCTAATAATTTGAGGTGTCCGGGTCAAAGTGTGGTACCGATTAACACTTTTGACGTTAAATCCGCGTTTCAAATTTTATTCATTTCGTTCTATACATTTTTTTTTATTTATCACGTTCACATGCACATACAAAATGTCTGTGAGAGGATTTCGTTCAATATTTTTAAAGTTCCAAAAATGTGATGTTTGACCCCCATAATAAATTCCATTCATCTGACTTAGAGCGTTTTTAACTTAACCATCTCACAGTCAGAGAGACAAACACAAATCTAAAAATGTGTTTTGCGGCCTCTTATGTCTGAAACGCAGAAATTCATTCAAATCTCGAGATACAAATTATTTGATGATTACGATATTTTCTCTTTATGTACTTCATGCACTAGAAAGTAAAAAAAAATGTGTAGGAAAAGGACTTTCCACATGATTTTTGTTGACTAGGATTATATAAGCAGCCATTCAATATCTCAGATTTTTTTTCTAATTTCCAATCATACACCCCAAGCATAGTAAGGAACAAATGAATATAAAAATACGTTATTGATATCATAATATAATTTTTTCTCTTTCTATACAGAGAAAACGTATTGAAACTGGAAACCTTATAAAATTACCCTCATACAGAAAAATAAGATAGTACGTTTTCCAAACACCTATAGTATATATTTATTGTATTTATTATTATATATATGGCTTCCTCATTTATTTGGTTTCTCTCTTTTTCAAACATCTTTTATATTGGCACAATAAAAAAGATCGTAATTGAAAAATAATGCTTTTTAAGAATCTTTGAAATATTTTAGCGATCTTTATTTTTTCAATCCGCAGTGCATCTTTTGAAGCAACAGCCTTCTTTTGAGAAAGTTTTAGGTCAAACAAAATACCTTTCTATTATTGGCTTCAATTTTATTGGTTTCACCATCACGCATAATTTCTATGGATTTTTTTTTGTTAAAACCAATATTAAAATTTACTAATCAATTAACTAATCAATTAATATTTTATTAACTAATCAATTAATATTTTATTTTCAAAATCATAGGCCACATCAAAGGTTTGCTTATGGAATAGGGTCGCAAAAATATTTAATATTCTTAAAAGAATCCAGAGTGGAAAAAATTTAAGAAAATCAGCTCTATTGGATAGAGATTCAGATTCCCATTAGTTATTCCTTTATTTCGCATTTCTTGAATGATTTTTTCTTCGTGAGTTTTGGTAACAAATAAGGATTTATGATGCTCTTAGAAAAACAGTATTATATAGGATGAGTACAAAATTTTGAATACAGTGGTAGAAATTTTTTATCTTTGCTTAGTTCTGTTCTTAAAGTTGTAAAAGTGGCGTAATTAATCCGTGTATGTTAAAGTGAATTAAATTTTGGTTTTTAATGTAATGGAGTTGAGAGAAAAAGTGTAAGGTGTGTGCATTTCATAATTCCATGGCATGAAATCTTTTCAAGAAACGTTTAGACGTTGTGACGGCTATTTACCACACAATTTTGTTGCAATACAACCTTGAAAACTTGTACAACATATGATGTGTCTAGTAGTACATGAAAAATAATGAACAACCTGTGGCGAGAATAAAAATAGCATCTTAACATTTTTCGAACCACAAAGGGGCCACAGGTGAAATGTGCTAAGCTAATTGGTTTAGTTACAAATTTAATTTAAAAATTTATAATTTATGAGATGAGACACTTATATATATATAAAACTTTTTGAGCAAAAAAGCTTTACTTTCTTGATTATAAAGTATACAAAGAAAACAAATTATAATTGTCAAGATATTCAAACTCGATATTTCAAGGAATCTACACATCTCTGACACTCCTGAATCCAAAAAACTTATTTTTGGAATCGCGTCTATCTGCTTGTGAACTTGGAAATTCAAAAACTCTTTCAGCTAAGTAAATTAAACTTGGTATATGAATTTTATACCAAATTTGTAGATTTTTATTAAATTTTGAATAAAGATTCTTCTGAGGAAATATGTCTATCCTGCTGTCTGAGTACAAGTGATAATCACAACGCGTAACAAGCTGGAAAAATAAAATTTGGAAGTGTTTGCATGTAAAATATAGATCAGTACAAAATTTTGAAAAAATTTGCCAAGGAGCTGACACTCTGTCTGTCTGTCTGTACTTTTCCCTGCATGTAATCGTATTAAATCCAAAATATAACAACATAGGTTAATAAAATGTCATCCAAAGTTTTAGCATTCATCCAAAGTTAGGCGCAGATTTTCCCCAAGTTCTGAATGAAATCTGACTAAAGAGTGACCGTCTGTAGGTCTATAATTTTCCATGCCTGTAAATGAAATAACTCATAACTCAGAAACTTGAATATATGAAATTAGAAATAGGATTTTCTGACAATAATTATAGTTCTATATCAAATTTTGGTTTCAGTCGATTTAAATAAAAGCCATCCAAATTACAGATCGAGTTCTCGTGAACCTGTTTTTAACTGCATGCCAGGGATTAATCACTGAAAATAAATTATCAGAGGCCACAGGTTAGGTTTGGTAAAAATGCTAGATTCTCGCCAAAGATCTATATTTTACAACTGTTGTTCGCCAAAACCATGCAAGGCATTCACCGTTTTACACAAGGTCTACAATTTTACCTCGAGGGAATGAAGTAACATTTTTTTACAGATCATAGGAGAAAGTTTTATGGAGACCATTCTCTCAGATCATAAAGAGGGAATGTTTTTGTGCTCCTCTGTAAATTGGCAATTCATTTATTAATTTACAGATCCAAGTTTCAATGCCTTTTCTTTGTTTCTTGCAGGTGCTGTATCATATGTTCGAAGGCTATACCGAAATGGGTATTCCCAATATTCTTCCAATCGACTACTTTTCGGGAGTGGCCTCCTTTTTTGTAGTCTCCGTTGGAGGAACAATGATAGGAATTCTCTTTGGACTGTTAACGGCATTCCTCTCCAAACACACGACTTCGGTGCCAGTCATCGAGCCCATGTTTCCATTTATTATGGGATACATGTCCTATCTCTTTGCAGAAATGTTCCACCTCTCTGGAATTCTGTCGTAAGTATTACGTTCTTTCTCCTTAATTTAAATTGATTTGTTTCCAATTTCTCTAGATGGAATTTTGTGGTAGATTATTAACTATCTTCCCGATAGGATAGAGTTATGAAACTTTTTACATTTTAGAATAACCTATGACAAAGCGATATTTTAACTATTTAATGACTGTTTGATTGAAATAACTTCTGATTATATATGAAGAGTGCAACTTGGTAGTGAATTTGAGTATAGTAATAAAAATATTTTTAAAAGGTGACCAGGGACCTTTAAAATGATTTTTTGCAATTTTCACCTTAGCAATTTGAATTTTTAGAGGCATTAAGAGTAACATTATAGGAGATGACGCAAAAATTTTTAAAACATTATACTAACTTATTTATGAGTTAGGGGGGTTAATATAATATAATATTAGTGATAAATATCGTTAATGAAAAATGTCCCAAATGCTCCAAATTTGTTCGAAAGCACTCCAAATTTTGTTATTACTTTTTCTAACCGTTTTGAAACAAAAGTTGGAATTAATCTTGAAGTTTGTGTAGAAACATCAAAATTAACCAATATAATAACTTAAAACTATTGATTTTTTTAAAAAAGTTTAAGTAGTTTGGTTAATTTTGATATTCCGAGTTCACATTGATTTGCGATTTCACATTGACAATTAGAAATTAGATCCTGAGAAGGCGTAAGAGAACTAAAAAACTGCGCAGTTCAGAAGTTTATATTAAAATTCTTTTTGAATTTTAATTTAAGTTGTCAAAAATTAAGTAATTTTTTTTTAAAAATGGAATCCAAGATTTAAAACGTATATATATATATATATATATATATATATATATAAATATATATATATATATTTACAAATAGCACATCTATTTTAATAAGCAAAATCGTTAGAGACAAGTCTATGTTTCTAATCAAAAAAATTTTTTAAACGAAGAAAGAATGATAATTTATGTTGTTGATGTCTATACTTTCAATCTCAATCAATAAATGAAAAAATTATGAAGTTCAAATTTTTATACTATTTTGACTTTTTCGTTTATTTACGGTTCCGATTGATTTTTTCGTATTGTAATAAAATCTGAGAAAACTCTACCACACTTAAGAAGGAGAATCAAAGAAGGAAAACCGACCTCATTTCAGTGTTTATCTATAAACCAAAATCTATTTTACAAAGAATGCCCGGTGACGTAAAATAAATGTCAAAACATCGCTTTATAAATTTCAAATATTATTTTGTAATTATAGTACTCTTTCAATTACGTAATGTTTTAACAAACGCGGCTTCCGTCAAGTTAAGTTTCTATGTCTGTTTTCTAAAATGGCATTTCACTATATAAACATGTTTTTTTAATTGGTTTTGAGGATTGGCCTTTTGGTTTGAAATCTTTCCATACAGTTCTTTGATTCTTTCATTACTTTAAGAAAATAAGACTGAATCTTGAAACTCATTGAGTTTGATACTGAAACCTTTTACAAAATGATAATTTTTACTTTTTAAATTTTTGATTGAATGATATAGAGCATTTTTCTTTAAATAATTAAAGAAAGCAACACGATGTTGATTTTTTCAGTCTTATCTTCTGTGGAATCACAATGAAAAACTACGTAGAAGAGAATATATCAAGCCAAAGCCATGTTACTGTCAAGTACGTTACGAAAATGCTTGCAACAGCGTCGGAGACAATAATTTTTGTTGTGTTAGGAGTATCTACAGTGAACGACAGCCACGAATGGAACACCTGGTTCGTCATCTTCAGTATTCTGTTTTGCAGTATTTATCGAGCCATTGGTAAGTACTAATTATTTCGGGATATATATATATATATATATATATATATATATATATATATATATCCTAATTTTTAGCTCAATTCAACATGAATTAACTTAATACTGAAATACTTTTTTGAAATTTTCTGATCCCATGCACCTTTTTCTATTTAATTAATACAACAGAAAGCTCAGTAATATGCTTTCGTTTGCGGTTCCCACTCTCAGAGTGAAGGGATAAAAAATTGCTGAACTAAACAAATTCTTCTAACTCCCTTACTTAATTTCGACACGTGTAGAAAATCCCTACTGTAATCTCACAGTATGTATTCACAAGTATAAAATATCCATTGGCTTTTCCTCATTTTTCTCTGAGTCGTTCTATGTTGTTGTGCTCGTCGCTTTTGCTTGTACGTAAATCATGCCTCCGGGGATGAAATAAAACGAAGTTAAAAGTCAAAGTGTCTTACCTATCTTCGACCACGGTTTTGCTTGAAAAATTATGCGCTATTTAAGGAGTAGTAAAATACACCAGATCTCATAATATTCTATAAATGACATTGAGTTCAGGAATGGAGCCAGAATTTGAAAATCAGGCACGTTATCAAATGTAATCAGAGATACACAAGTTGTACCATTAAACATATTCCTAGCTTTAGAAAGTTGGAGAACAAAACACATGATATTTTTATATATTTTAAAGAGATATTTCTATAAATCTTTCTTATTATTACCCTATATTTGAATGTTTATAAATATATATAAAACCTTAGTTGTTTATACTATCACTGCATTTACATTCCGGACATCGTTGTATTCGACATCATCAAGACGTTTGAATCATGAATTAGGGGCTTACAGCTTAATAAAAATAAACATTCTTATATATTATTATAAATTATACTGAAAAATAAAAATTGAGTTTTTTTATAGTATTACGTATTTTTTATGAAACTATTAGATGGTATTAAGTGATTGATATCATTATCTATAAAAGCGGTAAAAATTTTCAGAAACAATGATAGATTTTTTTTACCAAAAAGACTAATCTCGTTTTTAAAAAGGAAACTTTCCTTGTTAGCAACAAGCATTGTCGTGAACACACAGATAAAATTATTCTTTGCGTGTTGGAACTAATCACCTGCTTCTGCAGTGTGTTTAATGTATTCTTTATTTTTAATGGCATCTTTCTGAGTATTCAAAGAGAAATTTGCAATTTCGATTCAGTCAAGTCCGTTGAACCTTCGTTTCTGCACAGCTGCGATACGCATATTGTGGTAAATAGCAGTTTGTGTTATGATGTGTTTGTTTTATTATTATTCGTACAAAAAAGCACCTGTCGATAAAACGCTATAATTTCATTGCCTTTTTAAATGGCATTGTTTCGTGCAGTTGATGATTCACAAAATAAGTTAATAGTTTCAATTTTTTTAAAATTCTTACCGTAAAAAGTAGTAAAATTGTCCATTTCAAGTACCACCGATGTCAATGACTGAAGGTTTGAATCGTCAAAAAATCATAATTCCTTAATATTGTAATAATTCCTTCTACCTAGAAAATTTCCACATGTAAATACATATATGTGAGATGGTGTCTTTATTTTAATATTTTTAGTTTAAAAAATTCTTTTTGATAAAGCTATATATTTTCATTGCCTTTTGATAGTGACATACTTCAGTGTAGTTGGTGGCTATTGTATTAATTAAATAATTTTAATATCTAAAATTATCATTATAGAAAAGCAATACAAAATATATCCTTTTTTAATGTAATTATTGATGTAACTACATTAAAATACTATTCATCCGAAATATGTGATTGAATCCGAAAAATATGATTGAATATGCAAAATATCAGAATATAACAATTCCCCACTATTGTAAGGATTTTATCTGGTCATATTATCCCCACAAGAAAATTATTCCAAATAAAAAAATTATTGTAGAAAATTAACAAAGTTTTCATCTTTGAAATGTCATTGATTCTGAAATCAAAAATATATATTTAATCATTCCCACTAAGAAAGATACTTCCCTCTTATCTTATTTTTGACATCTAATTGAAATCAAAAATAATATTTAAATGGTCACATTATATGAATCGATCCATTTATTTACATATTTGAAATAATCAATTCCCTTTCCAAATTTGACTTAAGTTTATTTAATTCTATCAAAAGCTTGATGTGACAAACTGAATATATCTAAACTATATCTTATGACAAAAGATCCATCCGTTATAAGCATATAAATTGCTCTTTTCGGGTAGGAATTGATTTGTCCTCCAGGAGTTTTATCAACTAATGAAGCAGATCTGTTACAAAATTAATCAAAACTGTAGCAGATAAATGTCCGAAAGTAATTTTAAATCAAATATCCATTCACTTATAAACACATCTCACTTTATACTCACTAACTACTTTACCAGCGATTTTGCTTCGTACATCTGTTATATATGTAGGCATCTTTAAAATAAGATAAAAAATCCCTTTATTTCTTACAATTTTTATATACAACTCCTTAATATTTTATGATATTCAGCTATAATTAACTGCTAATATAAAGATCTCGGTATCTAAATAGTCTTAATCTTATTTTCGGCACATACTTGTAAAGATTGCTTGGAGTTATTAACATATAATTGGTCATATGCGAAACATTTGGGGTTTTAAGTTGATACTAGCGTTTTAGAATATTAGATTTTATTTTGAGATATAAATAATTCTTAAAAAAGGAACTTGAAAGCACTTCAGTTCCGGTAATAGGCTTTAATACTTGTTATAATAACACATGTAGGCGCCTTATATAAACTCCAACTATAAAGGTAATTCAAAAAATTAGAAATTCAGATAATGAACAAATAAATGATATTTACTGAATAAACTCAACAAGGCTGTTTAACAATTCAAACCTTTATATAAACAACTATAGATTTGAAAACTAGTTTTGGTTATGCTTTTTCTTTTACAGAAATTTTTTTTTGACTTGGTGCAAGTTTTGCGTTCATACCCGTTAACCAAATTTTCTATAATGTGTATTCAAATACTCAAAACTCCTAGCTTAGGTTTTGAATTTCACGACATGGCAACAATGGTTAACAGGTATAAGAAAGCATGAACTTTAAATATTACGATGTTAAAAAAAGGGCCAAAGTACGTAGTTAGAAAATGGAACACGAAAAGGAAATTCATATTAATGCATTCTAAAAAGTGGGACATTGAAGCAGGTGTGATGAAATATATATAACAATACATTAAAATTCGCAAACTTACCAAAAGAAACAAAATCTCCCTCAATGAACTCAAACACATAAGAGTAAAAAAAATTATTAAATAAATATGATCTATGTCATCTGGACCGCATTAAAATCTCAAAAGTGCTAAACCATGAAGAAAAATCAAGCCAAGCTGTTATAGAAATTGTAATTTTTTTAAATATAGTGTTTAATGGTGAAATGTGGCAGGGGCATATCAAAATTTTACCTTTACTTTACGTATTAAATGTTAAATTAAAAAATGTCTGCAGAAAGTAACTTAACATTAATGAAATCCCGATAATGGTATATGTGATTAAACTGGGAAATTGGCTCAATATTTCGACAAAAAAAAGGATTGACAAAAATTATATTTGAAAAATTGATTAAAATCAGAGAAAAACAGTAGGGGAATGAAATTAATATTACTACAAAGCGAATTTTGAAATTTTAAAATAGTGTAAAAATATTTTTGTGCAGGTCTTTGCTCAGTAGTTTTGATTGTAAAACTCTCATTTCGCCGTAGAGCCTTTTCAATGCACAATTAATCCTCTGAGGTGCGAAGAAACGCGTTCCAAATTTTGTTCGCATGTGTCAAGCGAAGTGAAATTACATAAGCTTTACCCAAACAAACAAAAAGATTTTAATTTTATACATTTAGTTAGATGAAAAGGGGTACAATAATAGCCCACTGACTGGTCAAAGGAAATCGATAAAAAATAGGCTTTGGATATAATAATTTTTTGGATATTTCTTCCCTATAATCTAGATATCATTAGTTAAATATTTCTCTACTTGAAATCAAATATTTGAACTGATAATTTTTCTGTCCATTGTACGAAACAAGATTCATGGTGCTTTGTAAATATTGCATTTCTGCCAAGTTCTTTCATGTATAGATTTTGCAGTCTTATTTTTAAAATTAATTTTCAGGCGTAATTGTACTGAGCGCTGGTCTCAACAATTTCCGTCTTCACCAATTAAATGCCGTGGAACAATTCATCATGTCTTACGGAGGACTGCGTGGTGCTGTGGCGTTTGCTCTTGCTTTAATTATTGATAAAAACATCGTTCCAAGTAAAGACATGATGGTAACAACTACCATAGCTGTTGTGTATTTTACAGTATTCGTTCAAGTAAGTTTTCAACTTTTAATTTTCATCTTTTATTAAATTCCAGAGAGTTGTAAAGTGAATGGTATAAAGTGCCATGAATACAATAATTGCTCAAAAATTGCCCTTTAAAAATAGAATTTGCATCTTACGTGTTTAAAGATTTTATTAAACTATTATTGCTGGCTGACTTCCATTCTTTGTACATTAGTAAACTCCACTCGATTACTAATGGGCTCCTAAAGAATTATTCACAAAAGGCAACTGAGAACTGTACAGACGGGCAACAGAAGATATTATTTAGCTAATGAAAATAATTCAAAATAATCAAAATTATTATTTACAAATTGTAATTCGAATAATATAAAATATTTTAGAATTATACAAAACTGAAGAAACCAAAATTAGATTCGGAAGCCTGATAAATAGGAACTATCTAAGTTACACTGTCTAATGAAATTACCAGTTTTCAAATATCGCATAAATGATACATAAGACAAGATTTAACACTATTAATTTAAATTTTTAGAAAGGAAAATAATAGAAAAATGAATGAACTTAGCATCTAGATGGATAAACAATGAACAAATCAAATGTTTTAAATGTTTCAGTGTTGTGAACTTATATTTTCTCTTTTTAGCAAATTATTTATTTTCAATGCGAATTTTGATTATTCGTTACAAAATCAAAACCTTTGAGATATCTGAAACAATATACCAGATATATATTCTTTCTGTCAGGCTTAAGATGTTAATAATTTCAACGCCAGATTCAGCTTAATAAATGGATGGTAACCTTGACAAAAATGTGATTTTTCTGTATTCGAAATGTCACCAATTAAATATCTTGATTAATCTAAATTCATGGAAATTTTAATTACATCGAAAAAAAGATTTTAATTAAATATATTCATACCAAGGAAAGGGAGAGTTTAATTGATAATATTTCTACAAAATTAATTTTCAAAACCTTTACCAACGTTGACTTAAAAAAAACATAATTACTGAAAACTTTTATTTAGATGTTTAGTTATTTATTTTATTCTTAAAATCTTTTGATTTAAAATCTATTTCCTAAAACATTTTTTGATCTGTTGCTGTAATTAATTTAATCCTTTATGCATTAAATTCTTTTATATTTTCAGATGTTGAATATTTTTTACTCGCTGGAGTAATTTTAAATCAAAAAATTTACAATACTTAAATAAGTTGGAATATTAAAAGTTTTCAAAAGCATTTTAGCGTAATTTAAATATATAAATTCCAGTTTGTTAATCATCTGTCACAAACAGAAGGGTTAATGTTTTGCTTGCATTCTTTTCTTCGAAAGAGACGGTCGTTGTAAATTCGGCAATTTTTCACTGAAAACATTATTTTTTAATCTGTGAAAGTATTTTTATTTTTTTTTGTCTCAAGTTAGAAACAAAGCTTTTTCTTTGCGTAAAAAAAATTAAATAATCTACAAAATATTGTCGTATTAACAAGTTTTTTAATTCCTTAAATAAAATATCTAATCTATAATTCTTTTATAAACATTTAAAAGGAAAAAGATATCACAAGTTTGGTAAGCAAATTTCATCTACACAATTTTAAAATGGAACGTTTTAATTAATCTGTAGAAGTTAATAAGTTAAGAAGTGTAGAAGCTTTTTGAAATCCATTTTAATTAATTCCTTATTAAATATTTTCCTTTCTATTTACCTTTATTTGCTTGTAAAGGTAGAATTTTGTAATCAGTTTTTCAACTTCCTTGCATGCTGGTGTTTTGAAATTTAGTTCAAGGGTATTCTCGATGAAGATACACTATTTTTTTCAGGTGCATATTGGAAATTAATCACATTAACTTAATTAAATTTTACAGGTGGTGCCACCGTTTAGAGAATTTATTTATAAATCATATTACGTATTTATGATATTTGAAATGAAAGATATTATATTCTTAGAATAAAAAAAGAATTAATATTAAAAAATCTTCATTTTAATACATTTATAAAAGTGTCTTTTAAAATTGGTTATGATTAAATTTATTTTGCAATTTATTATAGGGCATGACCATAAAATTTTTTGTGCGGATTCTGAAAGTTCCTCAGAAAAGTGAAAAGGCCTTAACAATGAATGAAAGGCTTCATAGCACAGTAAGTATCTAATTGTTAGCTCGCAGCTTTAAAATTGCTTATTGTGGCGAATGCGTGCCAAAGGATGTTTGCTTTGGTAGTCCACTTCGAGTCAATGCAATTCTAAAAATTGCTCTATTGATATTTTGTCACATTTTTTTTCCTCTCATTTTGTCTAAATGAACTTTTGTGTTTACTTTCGAGTGTTGTTATGGATGACATTGAAATCAAGTTCAGCGACTTCGGAAATGCAGTAGTATCGATCTTGTATGGAAAAAACAGAAAAGAGGGGATGTATTATAATGAACAATGATATAAGTCATGCTTTATATTTTCAGGAAGTTAAAATATTGAAACTGAAGACAATGAAATTATTTATTCTGTTAAAACATAAATAAATATTATTTGTTTTATTCTGAAAATCAAAATCATAGAAACGAAATAAATTATAGAGATCATGTGACTTCCCAAGATAGTAATTTGAAATTGGTTCCTGATAAATTTTTAGATTTTCCTTTAATTTTATTCAATAAAAATAAAGTCTGCTTTTAAATTCTTAGAAATGCCGGCGTCCTGGCACAGAGGTAGCGCGTCTCCCTCGTGATCTTGGCTTTCCGGGTTCGAATCTCGGTTAGGGCATGGTTGTTCTATATTCTATCTGTGAGGTGTATGAATGTGCTCCCTTGTAAAAAGGGGCTGTGCAAGCGAATATGATGAATGTGTAGTCGTAGGCTTGACCTTAGTTGACTCTACTTTAAATAAGAGAAGCTTATTTCGCCATAAATCCGCTGATGCACCAGTGGGGCTGTCCATCAGCAAGTGCCATTAGTAATAACAACAACATATTATAAATTAAATTTTATATGCAAATACGAGATTATTTTCAGCTGTTAAAATTATTTTCGCTGTCTTCAGATAGGGATGAAAAGCCATTTTCATGAAGAAGAAAAAAACTAATACACTTTTAATGTATAGTTTAATAATGAATTAATGAAGCAACATAGAAATTGTTTATCAATCATCCCAGACGTTTTACATCTTATAGCGATGAATATAAATTTTCCTTTGTAACAAATGTATTTGAACATACTCGGAATCGTTGCATATAAATAGTGATTATAAACTGATTATGATTATGCGATTTCATACATAAAAAACAAAAATTCGTACTAAGTTAGAAAATTAACTATTATTTGAATAGAAACAATAACAAAATGCACGTCTATCTTAAAAAGTTCTATTCATGAGAACTGTGTAAAATGAATTACATTTAAAAAATTATGTAGGTATGAAATAATGGACCATACACAATCCGGATTTATCACAGAACTCAAAATAACTCTTTAAAGCAATGATAATAACGTAATTCATCTCTTTAATCATATTTTGAACTGCGTAATGAGTTATCCAGGTTATTACTTTATGTATTATTCAGAATATTTTCTTATAAATAATAAATGTAAATTAGATTACTTCTCTTTCAAATTTATTTTGTATATTGAAAGAGTTAGGGAGCTACATTTTCTCGTTGGCGATACAAGTATAATTTTTGTCGTGGATATTTATGGCATGAATTAATAATTAGTTAGGGCAAAGATGGGAGAGAATTTAAACGATTTACGAGCTTCTGAACGAAATATTTTGCCTTTAACCTTTAGCACTCCACTGGCGCGCTACAATAATAATGATTTAGTCTTAAATTACATGTAATACAACTTTTTTTATTCAAACAATGCAGACAATCCTTTACTGTGATATCAACAATTAATTTGGGTTGCTAATAAGAGTAATTATAATGTCTTTTACGGAATTTAACCAACAAATGCGGCCACTAAAGCATTATAAACATCTAATTAATTTTGGGATAGTAAAGGAATGTTAAGGATTAAAATTCATAATTACTTTGCGTAATGAAAGAACTCAGTTCGTGGAAATCATACACAACATAACAGAAATGGAAGATTAATAGCAATTCGGAACGTATTTATGTTATTCTGAGAAAAGCAATCACACGATCATTCCACGCTTATAGAGAGCATTTGGATTATTAATAATTTTTCTATGTTTGATAACAAATTAATGAAAATAAATCTTGAATGATCTCAAAATAACTACTACAAAGAAATGTATATGCATTATTTTGTTAAATTCCAGTTTCAAATAGCAATTAAAAATGAAGTATTTATTGAACGATTCCGCGAATAATCCTGGGGGAATTTAGTGAGTTTAGATCATTAAAATTAGCGGATTTTTCATTCACAAAATATCCGTTTCCAATATCCTGTCTCTAAAGACTGAATATCTTCAGAAAAATGTTTTTAATGTGGAAATAATTCTATGAATTTCAGTAAACTTTCTGTTATTGCATTTTTCCAGTATAATTGGAAGTATTCAAAAAATAATTTCATTTAAGCACTAGTAATTAGAATTCAAATCAAATACGGACCATTAAACTGAAGCATTAATATAAGCAATTAAATTGCTGAAACTTACTATTTATATATTTAATCATGTTTAGAAAATATGTGTGATGTTATTTTTGGAAAATATTTCATGTTTAATTTGAAAAATTCATTCATCATTAAATTATTATGGTTATCAGTAAGTAAAATACTGCTTTTTCTAAAGAAGGGATAAATAAACATTTTGTTCACGATTTCACCATTTTAAAAATTTTCGTTATAAAACTAATAGTAAACTTGTAATTATTAATTTTTGAAGTATCACGGAAGTATTCCGTTTTTTATGCAGCGTTACTTTGACACTTATAATTCTTTCTTTTTTTATATCACAGGTTATAGATCATGTGATGGGTGGCATTGAAGAAGTAGCTGATCAATTTCTCGGAAACTATAAAATAAGAGACAGGTATTTATCAAATTTTCCTCTATAAATTTCACTTTAATTTCTAATATATTTTTTTCTACCGTAATCAATACGCGGTAATAGCAAACATTTATATGTTTAATATACTCTCTTTCTTGCATTCCTATATCAATTTTCCATGATGCACTCATAGTGACTTTTAAAAACAAATCTTTATGAATGTTAAAGGGTGGATATGTTATTAAATAATGAAAAACATAAAAAGCTCTCAACCTGTTCACACACACACACACACACACACACACACACACACACACACACACAC
>JAOUZG010050771.1:407662-446306 GCA_026289955.1 Argiope argentata | reverse complement strand
CACACACACACACACACACACACACACACACACACACACACACACACGGCGCTTCGTAACATCACACAACATATGCGCGCGCGTGCTTGTATGTGTGTATTTCACTTTATTATGTGTCTTAAAACTTGGTTTTATATTTAATCTCTACTTTGAAAGGAGTCTCAAAAATAAAAGGAAAATAATTTTTATTATTCATTATGATAGCTTAGAAATTAATATTCTACGCAACATATATATTATTTTCATTAAGGTTATTTTATTAAGTTATTTTTTATTATTTTCATTAAGTTATTTTTTATTAATATTTGTATAAAACCGATAAATATTATAAACATCATAATAATATGTCACAGTGAATAAAACTGTATTTTTTCTGGCTCATTAATAAAAAGTAAAAACTACTGTAAAACTAATAATAATATATTTGTAATTTTCATAGGACTTTCAAAAACTTTTATGTAATTAGAACAAAGTTTCAATTATAAATTATGAAAAAGTAATTCTATATGTTGCGAATATTTAAAATAGATAAGCATATTTCATATCAAATGAATTTTAAAATTCTTACTAAATTTTAAATACTGAAATCAAATAAATACATTTCCTGCAATTTTCGTTTTCAGATTTTAAAATATTTAAACAGTGTTTGTAGGGTTGAATGGCAGAAAAAATGTCCCTAAAAAATGAAAATTGTACTTAATTCTTTAAAATTTTAAATTTAACAGTAAATATTGAAATAAGCTCTTTCAGTATTTATATGGAAAAAAAATTTAATCATCCATTTATCTCTTAAAACATCATTATACATTGAAAAAAATCAAACGTTTTAAATATTTCTTTTAAAAAAAACTAAGGATATGAAGGTGCGATTTGTATTAAAAGCATTGCCAGAAAGGAAAATTTGTAATCAATAAAACAAAGAAAATATAATAGAAAAATCATTGTAGAGAATGCTAGCACGAATTATACAAAAGTTAATAACTCGATTGAGTAATCATTCGACTGAATCATCGGCTAGGTGATCAAAATTTACATTAAGCCAATATTGACTTTCATGTAAAATCACACATGCGCAGAAGGAGTGGGAAATAGCAAATACATGTCAAAGTGGGAAAATTATATATTGTTTATGCACTTGCAGAATAACTATACAGAACAGTAATGGCTTAAATTAAATCCTGCTTTGCTGAAAGAATATTACTCATTAATATTGTGATGTTAGAGCCAATGAATGTCTTGGCAGGTCTACCAATTCCGACCACATGAATATTGGTTGAGGCGGCTGATTGAATAAGGAAAGCACAGATAATTAGAAAGTTTTTACAATACATTTATTGAGAAGGTTGATTTCATGAATGCCAATAAATTTTCTGCACTTACTGGTATACTGTTACTATGCCTAATTTAAGTTGCCACAAATATCGTTTAAATTTGTTTAAAAGTAAGAGATATTTTCAATCGGAATTTAGTTTTGGCAAAATGGCAATCCATTTTCAATGAATGTGCATATAAATATTTTTTTTAAAATTCCGTGGTTGTTTTTGTAAAGCGCAATATTGGTGCCTTTTTTATTACATCACCGATCCATTTACTGCTTATGTAGAGTTTTGAATTTTAAGGTTGCGCTACTATAAAATTTAATTGAGTGATTGATAATAAATATTTTACCAGTGCAATTTTAAGATCATTAGTTTGATTTTTTCCTTTATTTCAGATTCAAATATTTTAATAACAAGTACCTTCGGCGTTACCTCACCAATCATTCCGAAGTCAATGAGCCAAAAATCTTCGAAACTCACTCCAAATTAAATTTGATGGATGCAATGAACATGGTGAACAGTGGTTCAAAATTGACTCTGGAACCAGGTGTTTCGTTTTCAACGCTTTTGAAAAACTATACGGCAGCTAATCTGAATACGTAAGTAAACAGTTTGAAATATGAAAACTTACTCTCTGTAAGTAAAAAATAAGAGCGAAACCAAACTAACAGTTCGTTCGGTATGTAATTAACAATTCGTTCTTTAGAAAAGTGAGGTGTATGACTTTGCATCAGCTACAAGTCAACCAACAAAATAAAATATTGCATGACAAAGAAGTATTAATCGCAGGGAGAGATTTGTGGCTTCTATCTCCTGATAGCATCATTCGGAAAATGATAAACCATCCTATTCTTTAGAAAATAATTGCCTTCTGCGAATGACCTGACAATAAAAAAATTTCATGATTTTATTCAATATAAAATATAAATGTGAACTACTTTCTTTTGAAAATTATACGGAATTATAACGTTTTAAACATATATATGAACTAAGTATAGTTTCACCTCAGACGTTACATAGCCTTCAGACTAGCTCTTAATGACCTAATTACGTCTGCGATAACAGGAGGAAAGATAATGATCAGTATTTTTTTTTAATCTGATATTCAAAATATTTAAATAAAGATTATCGTAAATTAATTCGTAAGTATGTTAGGGTTTAAGATGATGGATTCCAAAGAACAATTAATATTAAAGACGTCATTTTGTTGAAGCATTATAAAGGTGGCAAGGATTTCCTTCGAAGAAAAATACAAGTATAATAATATTAGATTGGATGGCAAAATTGATAAAGAGAATTTGATTGCTCATTTTCAAAAGTAAGGAAAGATAATCACATTCAAAAACTAATTCATTGATCTTGAAGGAGGAAAATTCGTTTTAAAAGGGTAAAAAAGTGTTTTCTAAGATGAAGTGCGTATATTTAAAAGGATGTTTACATCATTGCATAAAAATCATCTTCTCTCTGTGTGAGATTATAAAATGCAAACTAATAGTTCTGGAACATAATGATTTCACAGCTCAGATTTAGAAAATATTGAAACTTGAGCAGATTCGCAAATTGAAATAGAAATGGCATCGAATTTCATTAATACGACGCCGAAGGGGAAATCGAAAAGTATTTCGCATTTTCAGAATGTGTTATGTGCAGGTTTTAAACTTTTTTATGCGACTAAAAGAAAGATTAAAAGTATATAATTCATAACTAAACGAACTATGTCGAATAAGAATAATTTATATACAACGCTTTTACATAAATTCTTTTAAATTGCTTTAATAATATCTGTAAAGGAGGTAATACATTAAATTACTGAAAAAGGGATTTATACAATTAGGAATGAAACTAAATCTCTTCTTATAACAAAATTTTTGTTAATGTATCGATATTTTGAATTGATGATTGGCGTATTAAGAGTAAATGCATTGCCATTTCGCCAAAACATTGGATTACCATATGAAACTACCATTTGAAAACGGTCAATTGACCATTCGATGTAGTTTTTGTGTTAATCGTACGTTATCAGTGCGACTTTAGTAATAAAGGAAATACAAAATGCACTTGTACAATTATGAGATAAATTTTTGGTTTTGTTAAATTTCTAATTTCTAATGATTTTTAACAAATACTTAACCATTTTTCAGTATTTTTAAATATATAAAATGTCGTATATTTAATTACACAATTAAAAATAATAACCCCATACTTTTACATAAAATTAATATTCATGTAAAAAGTATTTAATGTACTACAAACAAATATATATGAAGCATATGATGCAGCATCGAATGATATTTATCATAGCAAACCGTTACTTCTTTTCAGTGGAATATATAAGGCATTATTTTGGGAAATGCATCAAAATTAATGAAATCTATCTGCATCTTGTTTTTAAAATTGCCTTATATAAAATAAGAGCTTCGTTTATGAATAATAATCATACAATATTTTAATAAAAAAATTTCTTGTTTATTCCGATTAGTTCACAATATATACTGCTCCTTTAAGAACAAAGTGTCGTTCATATTTTAATCTAAAGAATTGTTTTCTAATCAGATAAGAGTAAATAAAGTAGATAGAATTAAATTACAAAATTCTCAACATACAAATGGTCCTCTCAAAATTGAAATCGCATCGAATGGATTATAGAATATTTGAAAGAGCAAATTAGCTTAGGTTCCTTCTGCTTCATTATCAAAAAAGTAGATACTGAAGAAATCACAATCTATATTTCTAATCTCGCCTATTTTACCTCATCTTTTCGGAAAAAGGTATTTAAATTTTTGCTCATTTCAATTTACTTTCAATCACCATGAATGCTTTTCAATTCAAGAATTAATTAAGGAAAAAAAAACTACTGTAATGTAGTTTTAATGTTGACATAGGTGTCAAATACTTATACATTAAATTCTAAATTGTGTTTTTAGACCATTTTTTGAGCTTATGGAAAAAAAGCCTATCATTCCGCATTTACTATATTCAGTTGCTGTGTTCCATCAGTTGATGAACCATCTTCCTTCCCCACATTCCATGGAAGTCCTTGACCCTTGATATCGGGATGAAAGGCACTAAGGGCAATTGGAATGATGGAACAACGTGTGGTATTCTACTGTTATTTTTGGGTCTCGACGGGCCGTCTTCCTTCAAGTCATGTTATTTGATTGATTTGTAACATAATTGGATCTCATTATATTTTGCGATCAAAACATCCGAACCTCTATTACATTCTTATCTTTCCTCTTACGGAACTTAATTTTTGATTTAATATATAAATATCTGGAACGAATTCACATATGGAAATGAAACTATAATAATTCTCATTTTTTAAGATTGATATTTTGATTTTTTGAGATTTTTTTTAATTTACCTGAAATTATTAAAATCTCATCTTTTTCTTTAATATTTCTAATACAGAGTCAAAGAACTACAAAACAGAACGCTATTTCGCTTAATGAGATTAATTGTACAGCTTTTTCATGTAGTAATCATTTCATATTAAGCCCTGTTGCTTCAAACAATATTAACACCGCGTCTAAATTACACCATACAAAGTGGAGAGAAACGATATTCTAACGTGCCGTATAAATTACTATCCGCATCGTATCTAAAATATTTGAATCCATTCACAACAAATAATATATATATATACTAGCGGACCCGACAGACGTTGTCCGAAAATTTCAAAATTTCTTGAATAAGTTATAACAATCTGGTGTTCGTTTTGATGAAAAATTGTATAAAAATGTCATTATAATACCTGACGTCATCAGGTGTACAGTTCCCACAATTAAACCTATCGATTGCTTGTGAGTATGCATATACTATGAGCTAAGTTGAATAAAGAAACTTAAACTGAACTGAAACTAAAACTTTACTGTTTCTATTCTACTTTGTTGAATAGAAACTTAAACTTGTTTTAATTAAAGGGTAAAAAAAGATGAAATTCGACCTAATGTTCTTAAATGTATATTTTTTTTTGATGTACAAAAAATAAATTTATCGTAATGCCATTTCATGCACGATATTTTAGGGTAATCCTTGTGGGGTAAAAACAAACTAATTCGATGGTTTTTCCAACCTCCGAACACGCAACATATAATTGGCCGTGCGAAAAGCAAGGATTTTCTAAATCTAAGCCACAAATTGCCATCGTTTGACCTTTTGACTTATTAATAGTCATAGCAAATGCCAAGCGAATTGAAAATTGCAAACGTTTGAATGGGATAGGTGAGTCTGAAGGAATCATTGGGATCCGTGGTAAAAGTACAACTTCATCTTGAAATTTGCCGTTCAAAATAGTAGCCTCAAGAATATTTCTCATGATTTTTTTAATGACTAATGACTAATTTTGGTGCATTCAAATTTCGAAGCAAAATGATAGGTGAGCCAATCTTCAGTCTCAAGTTACGTGGTAAAGTTTTACAAATGAGCTCTGCATTGAAAGTTGTTTTAAAGCTTATTAATTGGGTTAATAATGTATTCGTTATAAATGCATGTTATCATGAAATAGCAGGGTCGAAAGAAATCAAATTGAAGGCTTTGGCAAAGATAATCCTAATACTCATTTCTTATACTTATGATTGATGTCAAATGTTTGACAGTTAGAAGGAGTTTGTTTTAAATTTTTAAGCAAATGCGTGAATTTTCTACACCAGTTTGGGTAACAAAAATTGGTTATGAATTTTTAATTCCTTTATTTGTTTTATTTTAATTCAAAAGTACTTCAAAATGAATCCGAAAAAAAATCGATTAATTAACAATGTTTAGTTTTAAATGCATCAAACACTAAAAAAATAAAAATTGTTTAAAACATATCCTTTCAGGTATAAAAAAATCGATGAAATTTGCAATATCTTTATTTTGATATTTGATGTATATTTAAACTGTAAGCTATCGTTTGGGAAAAAATTATTATGATATATTAACTCGTTTGCTTAATATCAGCATTTTTTTATTGTTATTAGGATGCCACGCCCACTTGTTTCCATTTGGACAGCTGCAGTAAAAACAGTTTCGTTTTCCTCCAAACACTGCTAGTGAGCATTATGCGTAATTCTGATTTTAAGCTGTTGATTTTGCTTTGGCAGATGTTAAAAACTTCTACCTTTTCTTTCTTTCTTTCTTTCTTTCTTTTTTTTTTGTATGTTCATTCATTCGTCATACATTTCATATTCGAATGGCTCGTTTCAGTTACTTTGAAATTAGATACAAAAACCGTTCTATTCAAGGTTAAAATTGAAATTACTTTTAATTACCTTTTTTTTTCTTTCTAAATTTTGTTTTAAACATTTTTTTAATCAGTTTTCATTACCGAAAGCCTAAAGGACGTCCAAATAAAAGCAGAAAAAGTCTGAAAATGTTAAGATCTGATGGACTAAGAAATCCTTTGATTCATAACCAAGCAATTCTAATGACATTTTGGAAGCTTCTACCAACTGCAATAAACCTGAAATAGTGAATTCATCATCAAAAAATTGTATATAATAGTTACATTGTTTTGTGCAATCACTTTAGTATTCTTTTTTGAAGAATATTCTTTGTCATGAATGTCAGGAAAAATTTCTTCAAATCCTTCAAGCAAGGTTTTTTTTTTTTACATCAAAAATGTGTCTATTATGTGCTAAATATGGTAAAGAATTTATTTCTGTATTTACTGGTGAAAGGGAACTTACATAAAAAAAACACCTTTGAAGTGAACAACAAAGTTATAGAGGCCTTCTTGTCTCCACGAAGAAAATATATCAAAATTTGATTGCTGTTTTATTATAACTCAGAAAAAAAAGTACATTATATAAAATAAATTGTATCTTATAAGCATGTATCACACTGTCATCATATAAAAACAATGAATATGAAAAAAAAATTCAAAAAAATCAGTACATGTCAAATTAGAAGAAAAACATGAGCTCATAATTTATGAAAAAGGGGAATTTTGATTTGCTTTAAATTTTTTATTATACTTGTTTATGGCTGCATATATAGTTTAAAAATGTTATATGAATATAAATTAATCTTTGTGGCTAATGAAATGCTATTAAGAAAGTCTAATTTTTATTTGAACTTTTTTTTGGAGAAAAAAAGGAGTTGGTTTGGTTTCACCAATAATATTTCCTTTATATTCTTTGAGAACTCTTACAAAAATATTTTAAATTTATAGATGTATATATTTCATAAAATAAACAATTATTTTAATAAATATGAATATTTAACAAATTTAATTTATTTCAATTATATTTTTGGTCTGTAATTGTACATTTAAATGTATTTTTAGCTTTTCCTCAAAATGAAATTTTGTGATGCTCTTGAAAATTTCAAATACTCTATGCATTCTACTTTTAGTTACAAATCTGAAACTTTATGTATTTATATTTTTTTTATTGAAGACCGCTCCCCTCAAGGCTCAGCTCCCGTATACGGCCTCCGCCAAATTGGCGAGAAATTTGGCGATAAAGGGAAAGTCACATTTTGAATAAATTCAATTATGCAAAATATGAAAATTTCAAAACAATATTTGTGTCTACTAATACAAAGATTTACAAATTGGTCGTTGGGTCCGGATTTCAATGAATACTCTGCATGAATTAAACAATTTTGCTTTCATGAAGTTGATTTATAAAATTAATAATATAGATACTGTGAAATAGAAAACTATATTTTGCGTTTAGGGTGATTAGTAGTTTAACTCCCTTTTTCGCCAAGTTGGCGAGAATTTGCCAAAGATGGGAACTTTATGGTTTTCCTATTAAACTACGATCGCACCTGCGTTTACTTTTTTAGAAAAATATATTTATTTATTTCATTTCAAAGAATCTTTTGCTGAAAATTACATATTTCTGGATTTAATTTGCATCAAAAATTTTAATAGAATATAAACAGAATCTTGAAAACATGTTAAGCCGAACATTGTTAGCATGGGGAAAAAACCCGAAGCCTTATTCATTTGGCAATTACTTATTACTACGACTTAAAATAACTTTTTTAAAAATATGAACTTAAAAATATATAACTAACAGAAATGCTGTTTAATTACAAAAGCAACATAACTAACCTTTTAACAGCTTGTATCCGAAGTAAAACAAAACAGCAAACCAATAGTTTTGTCTCCGTTTAAATAAAGTGCTCAACAAAATGCGCATGCGTTAAACTTCCTCAACAGGAAATGCATTTGTTTTTCCTACATAAGTTGGACAGATTAGAAATTTTTAATTTCCTATTCCGTTTTATTTTAATTCAAAAGTACAACAGAATGAACCTTAAAGGCCGATTAATTAACGATGCTTAATTTTAAATGCAATAAATACGATGAAAATAAAAAAAAAATCGTTTGAAATAATCGATCGGAAACATGTTAAGCCTAACCTCATCGCTGTTAGAAAAAAAACCCTAAATCCTTGCTCATTTCGCGATGGGGGAAGGAAGTTATTTTGTCGGGAAAGTTAGTTTTTAATTAATAATTAAAATTCTACAATTTGTAATGGGCTGAATTGTGAATCTAAACCATTCTCGAATCCGCTTAGACACTAACAAAAAATTTTCATTAAAATCGGACCAGTCGTTTAGGAGGAGTTCAGTCACATACACACGCACAGAAGAATTTTATATATAAAGATTTTATATATATATATATATATATATATATATATATATATATATATATATAATCATAAATAAATAGTGAATAAATAAATTGCATTTGAAAAAAATCTTACGAGAGCGGAGAATGAAATCCTCATTATTTATTACGCATGTTGCAATAATTTAGTTATTTGTAATAAGAATTTAGAATCATAAATTGAACTTAAATATCTGTTTTAAGCGCATTCTTAGCAGATTTTTCATGGAATTTTTAACTTTTCCAATAATTTTTGGAATGTTTAATTATTAGTTTGAAAATATATTTTTTGTTCTTGATGTAAGGAATTAAGTAAATATTTGCTAAAGTGTACCGTGTAAGTATTTGTAAATATTCTTTAGGGTTTTTTTTGTCAATAATTTTTTAGGTTCTTTTTTTCATATATTTATATATTTTAATATGGCCAGTGCATCCAGCTAAGTTTACTGTTTTGATGTTGTTAAATAACTAATTTTAACAGAGCCTTTAAATTTAGAACTGTGGTTAAAAAACGTGGATGGCATATGAACTGTCGGGTCAATCCTCCTCATTCTAAAATTCTACATTTTAGTGAAACTCCAAAAGGTCGTGAATCTCTTGTTTCAGGTAACTTTACAAAAGTCTTTTTTTTATGCTTCTAAAATGGTCCACCAAAAAAAATATATTTTCATACCATATCTTTAAGAATAAGCACATTTTAATACAAAAGTTTTTATTTGTTTATATAAATAATATGTGAGAATTTCTACCCATTTCATTACTAAAATGTTTCCTTGAAGTGATAAACTTGAAATGAAATTTTAGCATTCTTTTAAAAAAAACCATACCCATATTTTGGGAATATGAACTAGAATTGTTAATTTCTTTTGTTTCACATGAATATTTGCTTTTTACGAGTGAAAGACATACTTTTCTTTCTTTTTTTTCCAAAATTTTCCTTTCTTGTTGCTTATTTATTCAATATGCTTACTATGTTTTTAAAACGTGCTTTTCCTCTATAATTTTTATTGCTGTTTGCTGTCATAAATATTCAATATGAAACCTGAAGGGGAGAAAACCTTTAAGAGTGTAACAAGATGATTCATATTATGTATATGATTTTTTTTAAAAAAAAAGTGAGAAAGCAACAGATTTAATTGTCATGGAAAAACGACTCCGATTTCAAAGAACTCTCGTTAAAATAGGGAGCATAGTGGTCCTTTTACTCATTATTTAGGAAGTTTCCCTTTTATTTATTATTATGTTTATCGAATATGAGCAAAATGCTTCTCTATAGTTATTTTCAGTAAGATACCAGTTTTTAGAAAATTCAGAAAAAAGAATTGAATCTAAATAACCAATAACTTTCTACGTAAAATACATACTTTTCTGCATTTATATTGATGTTTAAAAAAGCCAATTTCATTGGAGACGAAACCAATAATTATGTTGATGTTCCAGAAATCGTGTTGTTGATTGTACTTGTCATTAATAATTAATTTCGTTTCATCGGTTTCCGCCTTACTGTCTTTAATTTATGGAGTTTGGATAATAGCATTTGTACAAAAGATAGCATGAGAACAATATCAATCGATAGAATATGTCCCACTTTTCTATAGATCTTTAGTGATGATTTTATTGATCTATCTATTTCTTGAAAATGTCATCCCAACAAATAAGATAATTGTAAACCAATGGGTACATTAATCAAGCATGAATATTGTGCACCCTGTTTATAACAATAATAACATTACTTATTCTTAACAAAAAAATAATGAATCAAATATCACCAGAAGTGCATACGATTCGAATGAAACTGCAGTTTCCTTCTTATGACATTCTCCGAGTCAAAATTGTTCGAGTTCGTACTTTTCCTCTTAAAAACCTAAGATCCGTGCGACCTGGTCGTAGTCTTAGCTAGGGGAGCCAAGAGCAGAGCCAAATCACAGAACTGGCATGTACCACCTCTCCATATGCACTCACAAGTGAAACTTCCCCAGTATCGCCATCCCCTCTCATCCCTGATAATACCAAGTTCTGTACACTCCCTCCTTTGCCTTGGGTCATAACCTTTAGAATTTTGCATCCCCTGTACCAAACCCAACTAGGAGTTGAAAAAAACTGCAGATTCGAGAGCCGGTTTTGTTAAAGATTTGTACTCGATCCAAGATCTTGAAATTTATAATAGGAAAGAAGTCTGTAGAAAGAGGATCTCAGCTAGGATACGGGCAGCGATGGTCCAGTGAATAATGTTCCGGAAACAGTAGGTTGCAGGCTCGAGACCTGCTTCCTGGAAAGATTTATCATGTATGTGTCTTTCCATTGAAGGAAGTGCTAGCCAATGTGTAGTCCTTGCCATCCAGCTTCATTTAAAATTCCTATATCGCCCCAAAACAGCAATCATTTTTTCCTTCAAAGCAGGACATAAATATAACCCAACTAAATCAAATGCCTACCTAGAATATTAACTGCGGTTCCAAATTCAGAAGTTTTATTCAACATAACCTTCAAGTTGCTTCTAAAAATAGAACGTAATTCCAGTTACGTTTATTCAACTCTAAGTAGTTATACATTTTTAGGTTCATCGTACAGCAGTTTTATATTTCCTATTGGGAACAATTATTTAATTCCATTGCTGAAAGTTTAAAATTTTATTCTTGAGTAATAATATGAAATCTCATGTTATTTTCAGCTACTATATTTCTAGAGATCAATTAGCTCCCGGATGCTCATTGAGCAACCGATAAAAACTCGGAGGGAAGGGGAGAGAAGGATGAGCAGAAATTTTAATATTTCGTATGTCATATAAATGTTAATATTAATTATTTAATTCAATGACGGATATATTATTTCTTATACTTACAATAAAAAAAATAAGTTGATTTATCATGCTTATAGTTATTTCGAATTTGTATTCTCTAAAAGGATAATTCAGAATTTTATTTACTGTGGTTTATTAATACTCGCTTAGAGTAGAAATGTTTTCATAATACAAGTAAGCTGACTTCACAAACTAAGCAAATTATGAATGAGCTTAGTGGTGAAATATACCAACAATTTATCTCTCCAATTGGAACTAATTCTGGGGTGTTTTCGGTTTAAATCTTTTAACTGTTACTTATATGCCATGCAACAGAAATGTAGCTGCCAAATTGTATGATATAAGGAAGGCTGTATGATATAACTATATGATATAATGAAGGCATAAATTTCTCATCTTGCTACTGAGGTGTTCGCAAATACTATATTAACATTCAACGTGCATCACATTGCTAAGCTAAAAAATTACATTTGATAGAAGATGATCCTTTCCTGACAAGAGAGAAACTAATATTGATTTAAGGCTCCTTTTCTTGATAGAATATTAGCCTCAAAACAATCTTATGGCTGTTGCCCCGTATTCTCAAAATCCTCCATTGGTCGAAACAAGGGGTGTCAGTAGTTTAACGGTTAACCAAGAACTTTCGAATACTTTGTTTAAGATTAGTTAAATTAAGGCTCTACTGAGACTAAATTAAACATCGATAAATTTAAGATAGTCCTCGAAATTTTTGAGCAGTAATCAGATGAAGAAAAGGCCAGCGAATTCTCTTTCCGAAAATGTCACAAATAAGGTGTATCAAAATTTCGAGGCCTGTGTGCCGCTAGTTCATAGTCAGTTGCCTGCTTTGTTTGTTTGAAAATCCAGCCCTGCCTGAATGATACATAAGGCAGAATTGTAAAGACAAAATACATCATTTTATATGCTCAATCTCTCAAGTGAACATGAAAAAATATTATGTTCCTTTCAGTTAGAATATAATAAAATCAAAATGCTAACATTATTGTTATTTCCAAGAATAATATTTCTTACGAAACCAATATTTCTTATTTAACTGAAAATTGAACAGATTTTTTTACCACAACTGAAGTTGAATTTATGGATCCATACTTTTTATTTATTTAATCCACGGTTTCTATTTCTTATTAGGATTAAATTATTTTCTACTCTTTTTAACTTAGAGCATCTCCACTAAAAACTATTCTCAAAGCATCGAAATTCGCGTCAGCTTTCTTCGAAAATCCCATAATCCACCTTTCAGACATGTTGTTTTCTCATAACTGCTTTTCTTTTAGCTTCCAAAAATCGGTATGTATTTCATTTCGTAACCGTTCAATAAGTATTTCTTGAAATTCTCTTAGAATTCGTCTAAAACTTAAAAGCATGCGATACAAGTACTTCAAATAATTGAGATTTGTAAAAAAGAATTTCTCGGCAATACATATATTAAGTTAGCAAAATTTAAATTATTTTGAGCAAAAAACGTTTTATGAAAAATCTTCAAAAGAAATTTAAGAGATTCATATATTTTGCGTTTAATTCCTTCAAAATATTTCATTATTCTTGTTTTAACTTATAAGATTTTGTTGTTTTTTTAATTTGTGTTTTAATATTTTCAGTAGAAAATAAAAATTTATTATTTACAAAACCAAAGATGTAGAAAAAAATTATTTTTTAGAGAAATATCTAAAATATATTCCTTAGAACAAGAAAGTGCAATACATAGAGTTTTTAAAATCTTTTTTTATGATTTCATTCAGTCGTATGTGTTTTCAATTTAGTAATTTTTTTTAAAATTCTGTGCACATTTTTCTTTTTGCATTAATGGATACCCTGTATATGTTTTCCTAAAAAATTTCGGTGAAAAAATATTAAAAAAAAACATTCGAAATTTAATGAAAAGAACCTCACTTAATTTTTTAAAAATTTAAACTTAATTTTATAATTAAATTTGAACGAGAATTAAAATTTAATTTGAAGAAATATTATGCAGACAGATGTTTCTGAAAATTGTTTATAAAATAGACTTCAAAAGTGAACCAAAAATGGCGTCTTGATATATTTTGGCAATTTGTTGAATGGTTTGTCGGATATAAGGGATTAAGAAAGAGGTATTTTATGACAGCAGAGATCTCTGGACAAAGGTTTCAAGATCTAAAAGAGGTTTCTAAAATTTAAAGCAGGTATTTGAGAAAATATTTTTTTCTAGTATGCTTTCAAACTTCCACATATGGGTTTTAATATTTATTTCAAAGGATTTCTAACTTCACTGATCTTACAGAAATTTTTTCTTTCATTGTTCACACAATAGTCGTTAATAGTTTTTTAAATGATTTTTAACGTTTTCATTCATTTTCTTTCCAAATAGTTAACTTTGATTAGTTTCAGAAAAAGAACTGTAATTAGAGAAACAAAATCCAAGGAACTTTTTGATTTTTATAAAAAAATGTTTATAAAAATCAAAAAAGCTTCAAATAGTTAGTGTGTCAAAATATAGAAAATATTTTTTAGAATTTTCTTTTTTTTAAAAAAAAAGTGGAAAACAATGATATAGATACTTCTAAGTGAGCTGGAATTTTAATAATAATATTTTTTATTTTTTAATAATTGTTTCTTAATTTCTTTTTTTCGATATTTATTGCGGTTTCATTTTCTCGGCGTATTATTTTCAGCATCTTATATTTTTATTGTTTTAGCCTTGATCTCCATATTTTTGATTTTTTATGCAGTGTTTTAGCGTTGTAGAAATAAAGCTTACAATTTAAAAATTTTATTATTTAATTATTTTCGAACTTTTAATGATTAATATATTTCGTAATTCAGTAATAGAAATATTATAAAATTTTGTAGGGATTTTTTCTCAAATTTCTTACCAGACGATATCTCTTTTATTGAATTAAAATTAAATAAGATGTGAGTGATAATATATAGTAAAGTTTTCAAAATTTTAAAATGTTTTATTGCGATTTGCAGCATACAGCTGTGCAAAATTTCTATACTTCTCCATATCAACATGAATCGATATAAAAATCAATTTTAAAATTCTAACATGAAAAATGCTAGTTTAAAATAAAAGAAAGCAAAAAAGCTTAGTTAATAAATTATTTATTTTTTAAGTAACTATTTAATGCATAAATATATTAGTTTGACGCTGAGGGAGAGTATTTCTTTCTTATCAGAAATTTTTATACCAAAAGAAAAAAAATTACTTTGAGAGTTAGTATACATATTTCTTAACCCTCTAATTTATTGTTACTGCATTAAATGCAATTCTCCTTGAATAAAACGGAAAAAAGCTAAATCTGCCAAAAGCCAAGGCAAACGAAAAAAGTTCTGCCTTATATGTTTTAATTAATTTCCTAAAATTATCGAATAAAAGAAGTTTATGTTATCAAATCTTGATTACAGTAGAAAAACGCTGCCTTTTTATTTTAACTATTTTCAATTTTTTTAAGTTTATAATTTATTATTACAAATTTTTTGATGTTTTCAAGTTCTCTATCCAATGCCGTTTGTGGAAAATTGTGAAATTCAATTAAATTCCACAATTAATTAAAAATTAAATTCCGAGAGCATATTATCGTCGATAATATGTAAATTTAAACAATCTCAAAGCTCTAGCATACTATAAAATGTGTAAAGTATCGATCATCAAAATTCATCTTCAGTATGTGCAACAAGTCTGATTTACTAAAAGTATAAAAATATTCCCTTCAAAGCATTTTAATATCAATTAGTAAGAATGTATGTACCGTATTATACATTAATTTACGTTCTGTATCCTGCTTCACGTATTTTCTAATGTATTTGACAAAATTTAATTTATATATTAAATGGCTTGCTAGTAAAGTTATACATTAGTTATGTAATGCTATATAACAAACACTCATTCTAGGATAGGGTATATAATGTAAAATTTGTTTTGGTGGTTTCAGATGCACATCTATATCGATGGAACCAAGATTGTTCATAAAATATTAATTAATAATTTACAAAATCAGATTTTTTTAATGCTGGCCTTCTAAAAATTATGTTTCCTTCTCTCAAGAGAATTTGCCAAATTGACTAAGTGCTGTGATCACGAGAATATAGATTACGGTTGCGCTATATAGCTTTTACTATATTACTAAACAAAAACCATCTCAAACTTTTTTTCATAAGTTGCATTAAAAATTATTATATAGATATGATGAATAAGTTTCATTATTTCAACTTCAAATAAAATTTTTTTTTATTTTTTTGTATAGTTATGTGCACGTATGAAATCACAAAACTTTTTTTATACATGACGTAAATAAAAGTAAATCTTTCATAAGTAACTAATAATTTATAAATTTATAGAAAATGAATTTTTCATAAGTAGGCAGTAATTTATGAAGGTATGTAAATAAATCATTCATAAGTACATAAATCATTCATAAGCCAGTCTATATATGTGCTGACTTTGTTATGAAGTAGGAAATCATCATTAGGAATGAAAGTTGCGATGAAAGTTTCTGTTGAATAAAACATTCCTCAAAATAAGAAGCAACGGATACATGAATATTGAAAATAAACGTCACACGGACGTTTTACTGATGCTTCTAGAAAAAAGCAGAACGCCCACAATTCGTAAATTTGTTGCTTGTTGATACAGGCGTGCGTTAGGAAGAAATGCTAAACAGTCTATCTATTATCTTTTACACTTAAAATGGTTGAAATATATAAAAATACTTCTAGAAACACATTGTTATATTAATAACATTCGCTTATCAAAATTAAATATATTTATTGTACTAGCTAAATGTCCTCAGAATATTATTTCTCATTCCTAGCATATCAAGAATTCATGGCATAGTACATATTTAAAAGCATAATGACGTTTAACCAAGGTATTATGCTTCATCTTCGTCGAGACTGAACTTTACATTCAAGAAAAGCTGAGTAAACACTTGTAATTTCAACACTGCATAAACGATCACGCTTCAAAACTCTTTTGTGTAGATCATATTTTTTTAAAATTTCCATGAATATATCATATAATTTGAATAGTTTGTCATAAAATTTAAGTTTGGGGAATTAAATTTCCATTAATTCTGTGAAATAGGCGTAGGAAATACAATTCGTTTTTTGTGTTTGCTTTAAATAGTTGAAACGAATTCTCATTCTTCAAATCTTCAAAACCTAGAGTAAGAAATATTCATCTTTCCTAAAATATAAGCTCAAATCCTTCAAATATTTTTTTAAAGTATATTTACTATGCCGTATTAATTCCTGAAAAATTCCATTCTGAAAATTATATGAGAGCTCGCCTGTTATGTCGAAAAATCAAATTAACGGCTGAGCATTTCTACTTCAATTTAATAAAAAACAGCTTCAGTCATTTCAGATATGTATTCATTCAATACATTTTCATTTATATTTCACCTTGAGTTACAGAATAAATGCAAAATTCTTTCATTGTAGCCTTGCTCCAGATGAAGTGAATGGTGCTGCGAATCACTCTCCTCTTATGAATCTTGATATGGGAGAAATAACCTACAATCCCAGTTTCAAAGATTTGAATGATTCAGAAATTCATCACATCTTGGAGGATGCAATGTTCAAGCCTATGAAAAGGGTAAGCTTTGTTTTATTTCTTTTCCTTTTCAGCTTTAGTAGCTATATTGTTAAGATTATTTATTCTAATATATAAGGTCCCCTAAAACATTGAACAGGTATTTATTTTCTTATCGATTGTAATCAGACATATACAGTATGCGCTAAAATATACAGTACTGAAATGAAAAGATGCACAAAATTACATTATTGTCATCTGTAACTTTATTTTTCCTGAAAAGAAATTAACATTCATGCATACATATAAACATATACACTATTAGCGTGTTGCATTACCACGGTATGTGAAATGTAAGTATACAGCCTCGCTGTAGACGGTGTTCATATCATTCACGTAGATTAACAAAAGTTGTTGCAGGAACCTGCAAAATGAAATGATTTTTCTCAAGTAATGAAGGCATAGTTCTTGGTAAATCTCGTCAGTTTTACACACTTTCCTTTAACATTCCCCTTCCGTTGACACAGTACACTACCAGAGTATAACTTTGCATAACATACCATAACTTTATTACTAGGTGCTGTCTTATTAAACTTCTCTTGGAATTGTACTGCTGCCTTTTTAAAAATCGGTCCACCTTCACGATCGCTTCCGTATAAGCGGAAATAATGCTTAGCTATAAATACTTTTTTCTCTGTCGAGAGATTCATTTCCAACAACAAATGTACCACATAAATTCCTTTCAACTATGGAAAATACGTGTAGCTGGGGCTATGGATCATCGACAAACGCAACCACATGTTCGAGATGCGCGAGTTTCAGGACTGTATACTTTGGCACATACAGTACTTCTAACTGCAATGTTTCATTAAATAAGGTAGGTAACTGTATGGCATTCCTTTGGATTCTATATATGATAAGAAAAAAACGATAAGTAAATTTTTAAATGGCCTCCAAAATGAAAAATATCAGTTAGTGAAATAATTATCGACATCCATAAGCCCAAGCATTTTATTTTTCTATCTGAAAATTTTTCCAATTATTTAAAGGTAAATTTATTGATGGTCACTCTTTCATTCTAAAAACAATTCATACATCACAATAGGTTGGAAGGACTGAATCAGAAAATAGTCATGCATTTATAAACTCTTATAAATTTGAAAAATAGTTAAATAACACCTTAACTGAAATGTCAAAAAAAATCTGTATGAAGTGAACAACTTTCATAGCAACTGAAATTTACATTTATATAATGATATGTACACACAATTTTGTTCATTACATAAAGCAGGCTTTTTGAATTTATTAACAAAGATCTGTTACATATTCGGGAGGAATGTCACATAATCATATCACAGAAAATAAGTGATTCCATACATAAAAGTCAAGATGCGTCAAGTCAAGCAGTCTAAATGAAAATTTGACTTATCAATTTATCAGAAAATTTCGCACGCATCAATCGTCGTCTTGCAATTATGGTATGATGAGGAGAACACCAACTCAAAACAAATACACTTGCGAAAGTACAACAACTTGCAACAACCCAAAGGTAATTCATCTATTATTTTAGACACAATGTCATTCATATCGAACAGAATATTATATATATATATATATATATATATAATCGAAATTCCTTTATCGATCTAAGTTACATTTCTCAAGACAGGTTTCATATTACCTGAAGTAGGACCAAATTGTAAAACTAGATGTTGGTCATAACCTTATTGTAACAGTCTGTAGATTCTATAAGTGCTGTATGTTTGCCAGTTATTTTATTCTCTGCACTGCCATTTTCAGAAAGTTGACTTCTTAACAGACTGTTCGTACACGAGCATAAGAGTATATTAAAAAATAGATCAAAATATCATTTTCTGTATCACATAATGCCTCATAATCCTTGGTGTCCCAGAAAAAGTAAGAAGTCAGAGTAGTTTTCAATTACTGAATCTTTCTGTAAATACGAAATTACGGGAAAAGTGCTGGAAATTCAGAAAAGAAACGTTTGAATCTTATGTTGCTAGGCCAACATTGCGATTGCATGCAGCATATATAATACGCATTTCAAGACTTCTCTTTCATTTTTTAAATATGTCATTCTCAAAAAATTAGCTTAATATTAAGCACATAACTGTAAGCAAAGAATTTTATTTCCTTGTTCTGTAATGTATTACTTCTCTAAAGTATATTTAATTACTTAAGGGTTTTTTTCTAAATTTCATTATAAAATTGAGTTAGCAACTGTAGATCAATCAAAGCCAATAACAGTATAAATAATTAACACACTTTTTCACGTTGATTGGATGATGTATTACTAGACAAAATTTCCACTGAATTTTTTTTCTATCTTGAATAAATTTGTATTTCTAAAATAATGTAACCATCTAAATTTTTTGATAACCTGTGTTGCTAAATAAATTTTTTATGTGTGTTTACTTAAACCTTTGCTCTATAGAGTCCCAGATAAAGTTAATTTTTACCTTTTCTATTATTATTTGTCTTCCCAGAAATTAATTACTACTTTTGAGCACATTTTTTAAAGAAATTTGATAATTCGATCTAATTATAGGCTGTGATCAGATAGTAAAATAATTGGACTATTTAAAGAATTAATCTTTAAATTTAGAGAAAGGTAAGACCCCAGAAGAAGCCTGTCGTTGTTCCTCATTTAAGTCTTTTTTATGAATGGAGTTATGAAATTATTTTTTCTATGTAAAGAATAACATTTTTGAAACATTATATTTTTTATCTACAAGTTCATTTGATAAACTTCTTTTTTCTATTTTAGTTTACCCATTGTACTCTGGTAAGTATAATTTTGGAAGTTCAAATATATTCCGTAATTTTATCATGTGTTTGAACTCTAGACTGTCACCTCTTGTAATATGGATCACGAACACATCCTGTACTATAGTTCCCTGATTCACTGATGGATAATTATCGAGGCCTTTACCAGGTTATAAGGTCATGCTACAAAAAAGGAGGCCAAATATTAGTCTTGAAATTAGAAAGTCTTAAACATTAAGTTTACTATTAAATCAACCTCTAGTGGCTTTTAAGAAGTCTGAGTGATGTTTGGTAAAACAGTAGAAAAATATTTTCTAAAAAATAAGAGCTCAGTTGAAGTTTGAATGAATGAAACGGAAAAGATGATCTACAGAGAAAAATTCGGTGTCCAGTTTACAGCTTTGCACAGGTCAATAATAAAATTCGACCTGTTTAGCGGTATGAAGGCAAAATCAGCTGAAGGAGAATAGTTGACGTTATTTATGAGCATACACCCTGCAAACTTATTCAACAGAACGACCGAAAGGTCGATTTTATTAGAGCAACATCTTTCAACCCTACAAATGTTTAAATAATGTTTAAAAACATTTGAAGGTATTCAACTCAAATTGGAGCTTTTTTGTTTCTTATCGCTTCTGGAATCAAGAATTGGAAAATAATACAGATAATGATATGATCCAAAGTACAAGAGGATGAGATCCAAAGTACAAGATCATCTTGCACCATGGATCACTCTGCA
Organism: Argiope argentata; assembly: GCA_026289955.1. Classification (NCBI taxonomy): domain Eukaryota; kingdom Metazoa; phylum Arthropoda; class Arachnida; order Araneae; family Araneidae; genus Argiope; species Argiope argentata. The sequence continues at coordinate 425,516 of JAOUZG010050771.1, read as the reverse complement.
TGCGATTATAACCTTCTTTCTTTTTTCGTATAAATATTCCTTTCCTCATTGATTATGTCTGGTAAAAACTAAATCTTAATAGTTGTTAAATATAATAAATTATCTATAAATTTAAAAAGTATATTTTTGGTTTTTAGTACTGTGGTGAAAAATTGATGCAAATTGCAACAGAAACCACATTTTTATTTCGTAAGGCGGTAACATATCCGAACGGTATTTGGTTTATAAGTACTTGGATTTTTCAAATCCCCATTCCTAAGTTTATGTTTCTCCAAAGATTTGTTTTAAAAACATAAAAGCACATGTAAAATATTCATACAAATAGCTAATTTAATGGCAGAATTTTATATATCAACAAATAAAGTAAGACGGTACTAAGCTTTTAGAAGTAATTCTAACCAAGTAACAAAAAATTTAATTTTGTAAGTAATTGTATTCTAAAAACTCAATTTTAAAACAGAATTTTGAACCGGAATTATTTTTTAGTTGTTTTGTAATTACAGGAAAAACGAATATACACTCTGAATAACTGCTGTAAAGTAATTATTAAAATATATCAAAATCTCTTATTCAAATTAATCTCTTATTAATTAACGCTATTACAGAATATTGTCAGATACTGGAAGCTTTGTTGCTTAATCTAATTTAATTATTCTTCATTTTATACCATTATAATTTCTAACAATAATATCTTTATCTTTAATAAATAATGGTTCAAAAAATACAATCAATCCAGCTGCTTGGCAACTGATAATATTAGTTAGATAGCGGACATGGATACATGCCATATGAGCTGATCAGGCTTTGATATTTTTGGGTAATGCGGTAGTGTAAGGATTGGTTGATAAATTGTCTGCTTTAAAATGACTGTTGATGTTAACCAAAACTTAAATTACAATCAGTTGCGCCATTAAATAAAGATATGTTTGAGATATGTTTACTGGTACTTTCACTCATAACTCCACATTATTATTGCATTATGTGGATCTATTTTGATGAGTTATTGGTCATCAAATGGTTAAGATAATGATCTATCATTTAACTCTCATTCTCTGGATTTCAATAGGATGTAGTTTTTTTCAGTATTTATACATGAATAGTTTATAGATGAAAGTTTATTTTAATCAACTGTTCAAATCCTTACTGAAAGTGAATGAGATTATATGATAACAGTAGCAGCAATTAGCCAGTCACTGAAATCACGTTGGATGGTTTTGTGGTAACTCTTTAACTATTACAATCAAAAACTCGAATTATTTAGATAATTGAGAAAATTGGGTATTTGTAAAAATTAATTAATTGATGTACTTTCGTATACTTACAGTTTATACATATTTGGATAAATGTTGTATTAATATACAAATCAAGATTGTGAAAGAGTAATTTAGTTGTTAGATCAACTTTTTACTGCCATTTTTCTGCAGACAGTTATTAATCTAATTTTTAATCTAAACAGTGATTTAAATTTATATACTACAGACTCGGTACTGGAGACAATCGTGCTATTTAATTAATGTTGTCCCGTCAACCTGTAACGCTCAAATTTCCAAACTTTTTAAATTTTATTTAATATAATTAAGAATTAAAAATACACATCTCATCATAAAATATATCAATCTTCAAGAGCTCGAATATAATAAAAGAACAACACATTTTATATTTTTATTCCTAGATGAAACGCTTACATTATAACAAATAATAACTGTTCCAACAATTGTAATTAATGGTGAATAATAGTTTGATAAAAAAATATTAAAACTTATGATTGATGAAAATTAATGCCACAGATGAGCCTTATTTGTTACGAATTTCTTAATGTCAGTCTTCGTCTTTACTTATTTCAAGCGCAAGTCTAGTTCAAATCGTAGTCGTGTCTTAAATTTATTTTTATTTAAAAACGTGACTCAAAATACTGTTTTGTCAAAGATATGATGCGTTGAAAGGTCTTAAAAATTCAACTACTTTCACTGAAAATTTTTTATCTTCTGTTGAAACCAAATTTGCATAAATTATTTGTTTTGAACTTATTCATGAGATTTCTATCACGCAAAATGTCTGAAACCTGATCTCTTTCTTAAGATGAAATATTATCTAGTATATTGTTCGCAATAGAAAACGAATCTTCATCCAACTTTCGTTTAAAACTTTTCAGAAAATAGTTAAACTTGGAGCCACAGGCACATATGGTTAATAAATATGCGCCATAAGCGTCTGCTTAAGGGGAAAGAAAGTGTAAAAATGAAAAAAAATGAAACTGTATAATAAAGATTAAAACAAAATCTTGAAAGCCATGTCATTTTATGTTTATTTTGAATTCTCCTTCAAAAATTTTGTGTAAAATTTATACCATCAAAAGTAATATAATAAAAAAATATGACTTTTGGTACATTAACTACAGTTCAAGAAAATTTTAAAATCGTTGTTATGCAACCTTCACTCCTTTTATAAACCTTTGTAATCTAAATTAAAACTTCTTGATTATTTATTGATTTTAAAAAGAAAGGTAAGTTTTAAAGATAGAAGAAAATTCTGTTTACGCATTTAAAGAATCTACGACAGTTTTAGTTCATTTATAAATAAAATTTCCAATTCTCAATTTTGAAGAGAGGATTGAATTTATAATTAGATGGGAATAATTGAAGACCATATATAAATGGACTAAAAAAAAAAGAGGATTCAACTACTGCTTTAAAATATTTACCTATTAATATATATTATTTTTTTAGATTGTCACATTAATTACTACATATTATAATCATTGGAACATTTATTATAAAAAAATTATGCTTTTTATCTAAATAAATGAATTTCTTTCAGTCCCGCCGTTATAGTCACTCACAATTCGATGAAAATGAACCCAGGCACCCACCGTTTCATCATCATATGCGAATGCAGATACGACGATTGGTCAGTGAATCTAAAAAACGTCGAAAAAGAAATAGAAATCTGACAGTCAATAATGGCCCCATGAGTGACAATAAAATTCAGCCAATAAGTACAATTTACCTTCATTCCTGTAAGTACCGCATTCATTCAACTCTCAAAGTTTAATCATTTTATTATGAATAATCCTATCATATATTTAACCCCATAATCTGCATAATTGCTATCAAAATATGCTAATTTTCAACAGTTTTCCAAAATACTAACCATGACATTTAAAATATATTATTGGTCATAATTTCTAGTAAAAATTCTTTATTTTTGGTCATTTCTGTATCTTTTTATGAATATATTATTACGAATGATCATGCAATGAATACATCTTTGTATAGACTTGTATAAGTGCAAATTAGCTTTTATTTGCTTTTCGATGATTATTTAATTCGAAGTATTTACTTTATGATAATGTCAAGTTTAACTTGTAAGATTTGTGAAAAACATTTGTTCACTAATGTAATTCGGTTTTCAAGAAATAATTCCCGTTATTCATTCTTTACATTTTGTACATTCTTTTAACATAAAATACATCATTTTAAACATTGGAAACGGATAAATTGTATAATATTTATCTTCCGCAATTACAAATCAGTGTAATATTGATAGAATTTTTATAGAAAGGATTTACATTAGTAAATCCGATTTCCAGAAACAATTCTTTAGAACCCCAACAAGAGGGAATACTGATTGACCTGCAGTCTTGATAAAACAGTATGCTTAGTAACATTGTTGTGCTATCATTAACGATTGTTACGGGGATCAAATGGCTGCAATTAGCAATGCTTTGTGAAAACATGAACAGGATAGTCAACAACTTTTATTGAATCGATTAATTCCTAATGTTAACAAAGTTATGCCACTGTCTCAATAGTCATATCGAATTTGGAAAACTTTTATTGTTCCATGCAAATTCTTTAACTGACATCTGTTGGTATTTGAGGACATTAACTATAAATCTTTTCAATGCAACTACAGTATCAGAAACTACCATACAGATGTGATCACAAGAAACCCACTATAAAATTTACTACTATAGTTGTAACTTAGAAGTCTATGTAACTTGGAGCACTGTCTCATTAATATTTCAGGTCACTGAATTCAGATTCCCAATCCAATACTGCATTTTGCAACAGCACAGAGCTTGCTCAGAAATAATTAAATATATCATTATATTTTAATGGAATAATTTACTTTTGTTTTAATAAATACAAAACAGAAATTTTCCAGTCTGTATTTAATGATTCATGAAGACAGTAATTTGAAGAGCTTTGGAAAGATGTTCAACCTTTTATTAAAACACCAACAATTAAAATGATAGTTTGCTCTTTATTCCTTTTTAATGCTTTTTTCATATATCACCATCAATATATTTTAATGTTTGCTTAATCTAAACTTACAGCTACTCATTTTAAATTTAAATGTCTAATAAATTTTAAACACTATTAAATTAGTCCATTTTAATTTTCCCCCTACATAAGCAACCTTTTTATGCTGTATCAGTGTATGTTTATAAGCATTTCATATAATTCATGTTTATATTTATTTCTTTATAATTTTAATGTTTTTAGCACCAAATCACCCTCAGGTTACAGTTACAACAGCAGGTGATTCTGACAATGACGAAGGAGGAATTACTTTTAGTGCTACTAACGCAGCATTTGAAGGTAAATAAATTTGAGTATCGTCTATTATTACAATTATTTATTTCATATTTACTTTCTGAATTTATTTTCAATTTTTATGCATTTTGTAATATAATTTTAGATATCAAATACAGTAGTTTTGTATTTCTAAATCAAAATTATCATATAATACACTATCTTTTTAAAAGTTTATCTGCGAAAGCTTTATCTTTTCTTAAACAATCAGTCATTTGCAGAAGTTTTCCAATAATATTTTTTTCCGTTTGCAACAAGCAACTAACCGAATCTTAAATTATTATTATTTTGTAAATTTGAAGTTAATAAGACTATCTACATTTTGTGTTCCGAGCATTACAAGTTTTTGCTCTTATCTGTGTTTAAAATGAGCATTCCGGCATTTATAAAGACGGTCTTCGCTCCTGTTCTGGCGAGTTGTTACGCCACAGGTTTGATCCAGAATGTTTGAGGCATTTTAATGAACAATTCCAGAAATGATTGTTCAGTAAGTTATTGCAACTTATTTCTCGAGCTTTTTTATTTTAATCTATCTCTATCTGAATATAATTTTAGGATCTATTTTATTGAAAAATAAAATTTGTATTATCCTCTTACAGACGTAGAAATAACTGTATTTCAAATATCGAAAATAAGTGACACCTGTTGAATAAATTGAGATGTTTTCCTTTATTTTACTGAATCACTATTTCATATAAATTTGTAATATAATATTATTATAAAAATATAATTACCTGAACTATTTATAGAAATTTATATTATTTATTTTAAAATTGAAAATATAAATTTTTAATCAAGTTATCCATTTATGGATTCACAAACATTCCTTGTATTTCATTAGCATTTGAAAAAGTTATTAATTTATAAATACCTAATGTTTTGCCTTGCAAACAAAAGTTTTAATTAATGGAAAAAATTTTGCTGCGAAATCGCAAAAGCTTAGAATATGAATAGCATTGATTTCGAACTATTGAAATCCAAGTTGTAAACTTCGCTTGATGATACATTCATGCGCAAATCCATCACTGATTAAACATGGATGACAATGGGCAAAGTACATTCTTAAGACTAGATAAAATCTAAGGTAAAGAAGTACAAAAGTGGAATTGTATAAAGTATATTAATTTGGGCTGTGACAGAACATATCGATTCTTGATTTTAAAAGCTCGAAAAATATCTTAATAATTTTAAAAAATAAATTACAATACGATACGAAATCAATGAATTAACACGTTAAGGAGAGAAAGAGGTGCAAAAATCTGCAAACAATGATTTTTTTACTGTAGTTCTAAATAATAAATGAACAAGTTTGAAGTAATAAGTATATACTGCTAAGATGCCTCATCTTTAAGTGAATTCCTGCATTCTGAAGTGAATAAGAAAAACCATGCATTAGATATTCAATTTTAAATGCTATAGTGTTCAGAAAATGCATTCACAATGCATACTTTTCTCGTGAAACAGGCTTAAATTTAGAATCCAAATTTAAGATTTAGAATTCACCATCACTTCTGCATCGCCGATCAGATGAGGGTCTTATGCGAAAAATGTATCCATATTAAGTAACTAAGTTGTCTAAGTGTTTTTATAAGTTCCAAATTCTTTTTTCTTTTTTGACTATGTATAAAAAGGAATAACATGATTGATTAAGAATTATGAATCTAATTTAGACTTGTCTTTTGATAACCGTAATAAACTTTCAAAGAGTTCATTCAGTATCATATTTATCGATAGTAATAAATGAATATTCTTAAAGCTCATACTCAGTTTAAAATTGCTGTATCATTATAGTCGAATGTGATAAAAAGAATATGAAAAGAAAATGAGTTAGCGAGATATTTTAAGTTTACTTCTCTCTCACACACACACACTTGAAATTTAAACGATAGACTATCTATTTTTCAGAGTCATTGTTGAGCCATTTTTCTCCAACTTGGATGTATGCTTGTTATTTATTGGCAGATACAACTCTGAATAGTTTAAGAGACTATTTATCATGATTTTGTAATGTTGGATTTTGTTAGATTACAAAACTGTGTACCCTTACATACATGCACTCACAGTCTTGCATGCTATTCTTCTGAAAACTAAATCTTCTTTCAATTGTAGCATTAAGGAAAAATAAAAGAAAATCATTTATTTTCTATTACATGAAAATCCTGTGATAACAATGTTTCTGGGAAAAAGTTATTTTCAGGCTATGTATCTTAAAATTAACTTTATTGAGGGGAAAAGAAGAGATTAATGGATGATAAGAGAAAAACCAAAAAAAAAAAAAACCTCAACCCTTCTAATTATTTTCACAGTCTTGCCCTTCAATTAAACTTTCAATGATATAATAGAATAAATTGTACATAATCTTTACTTAAAAAATGCATGAGAAAGTCTGTTATTTTAGAAGATAGTCTATACATTTAATTGTGTTACAGCTTATCGAAAAATTGAGATTTCTTTTGCATTATTTTAAAAGAATATTATTTTTAAGAAATATTTTTCCTTGGTTCATTTAATTTATGTTTTTATCTCTTTCAGATATACCACCACTTGAAGAGCATCAACGCACTTTAACTGAAACCGTTTTACCTTGGAAAAGAGATGAGGATGTGAATGCTAATGATCCAGCAAAACCCCAAGAAGAATTTCCCACTTGGGTCAACAATCGTGATTACTACCCTGGATATTTATCCCCAACTCCCACTTTTTTAGAAAGTATTAAAGATCATCAACCAGGCACAACTGTCATCACTGATCCTATTGAAGAAGAAGATGAATGTTTTGAGCCTGAGATCCCGAAGCCAAAACCTGTTGATCCAACCAAAGCATTTGATGAGCACAGTTTCGGGCAAGTTGAAGAAGATATCATTAAAGAAGTAATGAAAGAAGCACAGCAAAACAGAAACCCATCTATTACTCATGAAGAGAGAAGAAGAATGTTCCGTAGTTTGGGACGAAGATCGCCAGATCGATTTTCTTTGACCAGTGTCCCTTCTGAAGATTTTTCAAGGCCCACTTCAGATTTGAGCATTGAATGCCCAGATGTCGTGTTGGATTTAGAGAATGAAGAAGAGAGCAAGAATACTAAACTCTGACTTTAATTTTTTCCCCAGTATTATTCTTCGTATTTTAAGAGCAACGAGAAGACCGCATAATTTGGTCGGTGTATATAATATTTGTTGCATTTGTGGTGTGACCTTCAGCTTACTGTCAAATGTGTGTCTGGTTGCTTGTCTTGCCCCCTTTAGTATCATCGAAAAAGGCGTAATGCCTCTCTGTTTCAGGAGCTTAATGGTTCTTAAATTTAATTTTTTTGCAGATAAAATTAATGAAATCGTATCTCTAAAAAACAGAGAGAAAATTTGAATAACGCAGGTTTTAAAACAAGATAATTGCATTTGTCTTCAACAGTTCCTAAAGGGTCGTTATGTAGAACTCATTTTAGAAATGATTTTGCATTTTAGGTAGTTTTGGAAAACTCCTTGCCAAAGAAGCAGTAATAGAACAAATGACGTTTAATTATTGCGGTGATGTATGATAGGGAATAAGTAGGGCATTACATGACCCGAATATTGTCTTCCATATCATTGAGGGTAGTTTAAATTACTTGTTGAAGTTATTCTTCCTGAGTAACTCGCACATTTATAGAATGGAAACTGAAACGAAGAATATAAGAAACAAGAAATGGAAAGATTTCAAATATATCATCTTTGAAAAAAAATATTTAAATGCATTCGAAATCAGAACGTTACGTAAGCCTAATTTTGTTAATCCATCATTTCAAACCACCTGTTTTATAGTGCCATGCATATACATGCACTCATAACATAACATTTTCCTTCTTTAATTCCTTATTTCTCATTTTATATCATTTTTAAGTATATATATATATATATATATATATATATATATATATATATATATTCAGTAGTTCATACGTTACGAAAAAGGGATTATATTTTACAAAACAATTTATCATCTTTGCATTATTTATTGCTCCATTTTTATCATTTCAAATGCATTTATAATTAACTCACTTTTTAGTATAGAGCTCATATCAAACTCATATTCTCTATGAAATGTTTTTACCTATTTGGGGTTATTTAATGTTTCCTGGAATATTTCTTATGTTCTTTAAAATATTTAATTAGATTAAACTACTTGGAATGATCTTTAAAATAATAATCTACACTTATTTAACATTAATATAAGTATTTTATTTGCCAACTTTACTTCAATCTTTTAATATGTCTATATAGTTTGATAAAAAATTTTCTGCAAATGATGAGCATAAACAGTATTAATCTACAATATCTTCCACTTCCTACTGTACCCAACAGCAAAGCTTCCTTTAATTTCGCCTTTCTTTTCCTGGTCAATGGTATTTGATACCCCTACTGCTGGTATGGTATGGAAGTTTGTATATGGGGTGCCGAATCTGGTGTTATTCTCTTCATTTCACCGCCGTTCAAATTTGCGAGGTTCGCACCTAAAAAGTCTTTGTCTTACATCAAGATGGGATTTTAAACAAACAGTACTCTCAGCAGGTGTTGATAAAATTTAAAATACATGATTCGCATGTCGAGAAATAAATGGTAATACTGCTATCCATTTTTAATACCTTATGATAATCAGAAATCATATATTTTTTGGAGTTTTAAAACATAAAGTTTATTTCAGAAGAAAATTAACAAAACCTTTAACGTGAAATTATTGATTTGTCAAAGTCTACAATTTTATCTTCGTTAATTTTTTTTAATTTTTCCTTTTTATTCTCTGATAGCAAGGAAATGGGGAATTTTCAAGGTATTTAAAAATCTTACAAAAATCACTTAAGAAAACGTTAAATATTTATAATAATTGTAAGATTTGTTAAACCTTTTATCAATACGTAAGTATGTTATTATATTGCTTTGAAAGAAATTTAGATAATTTAAGAGTACTCACATGTTCTGTTTTCAAAATAAGTGACATAGTTTTTAAAAATATTCTCAAATCACCCTTTATTATTTTATCCTTTTTTTTTAATTCTTACATAAAATTTCTTCAAGACTGAAATCATAAAAAATAATTACAAATTGTTAAATTAAATTTTTAAAAAATTTAAAGAATTAAGCTTTTGCTTAATATAACAATTCTGACGTTTCTCGAAGTGCAAACATTTAAGCTGTTTTCGTCCATAGTAGTAAAAATCAATCCAGTTCCTTTTATACAAAGTTTGAAATTTCACCAGCCTGTTGACTGAATCAGTAATTTTTTTCTAATAAATTAATTAATTATATCCCTTCTCCAGTGTTTAAAAGATAACTTTAAATCTTATTTATTTAAAAAATTGAGTATCACCAGTTGCAAATCACAGATTTGTGCTTTTTAGAAATCTACTTTTCTAAACATTCATTGTTTTCTATAAGAAATACTGACGTTATCATTGTTGTAATAACAAGTTTTCCTGAAATCTTCCTTTTTTTTAGTTTCAATAATTTAAAGAGATTTTTTCATTCATTTATAATTCATTTTTCTTGTTCTCATACCTGTCCTTTTTCAGCAATTTTTTTTTTCGTATGATAAATTCATTAAACTAGAACTTACCTTGATGTACAAGAATAGCTAAGATAAATTCTGCATGAACCTTAATTTTAACATTTTGAGGCAAAGGGAATTTTCTTTTCGTGTCACGGTATGTCTATCTGTAAAACACTTAAAAAGATATGCAATGGAGTCATGTCACGTGATATCAATCACATGATAAACATACTGCGTATGCCATTTAATAGTCATCTTGCATTTGATAGTGCACTGTTCTAGTTCCCCTTCATATCCACATTCTTTTCCTTCCTGAAACTAGCAAAGTGAATTCTGAAATAAAACTGGCACTGCACTTTTGTCATGTGCCACTTAAGCATGTATTGACTCCATTTCATTTCATTAAACCATTAGCAAAATGAAAAGTGTTAATAATTCACATGCTAACTTATATTTTTAAATATAAATGTTTTTTTTAAATGGTTTTTCTCACTTAGGTATTTCCTGAACATGTGAGACTTAAGCATGTATTCCCTTAAATGTCTTTATGCATGTATTGATGTATTTCTTAAAAACAATTTTTTTCTGTCAAAGTATTATCTTAGTGATTCATACTATAAATGTAATAGCAGATAAAAACCATTAATGTTGTGCTTGCTATATCGTATACTTATTGTCTTATGTACTTAGTAAAAATAAGGCATATTATGGATTCTGTAACTGATTTTATTTGACGGAATTCTATGTTCTTCGTGTTGGAGGAGTAATAATATTTGTTTCAATACTATTCCAATAATATGGTGAGCATATAAATTTACTTATCATATATTATAAAGAATCAATATTGACTTTAAATAACCCTTTTTTTTAAATAGTTACATATAACAACCATTATTTATTGAAATTTACTTACAAATTAAAAACCTCTAGTATACTACTTAAAGAAGGAGAGAAAAACAATTTTATTTAACATGAATATTTTAATGAATACTTTTTGTATCAAGATATTTTATACCAAATTCTTAGTCATGTTCAGTTCGATGTACTTTGAAGACCAAACTTACATAAAAATCCATTTAAGATGTTGTATGATTTTTAAAATAAAGTTACTGTGATAAAAAGAACAGTGTCAATTACAATTCCTTTTAACTTTTGTACGCAAAATATTCGTATTCTTTTAAGATAATGATAATTTTAAACAAATTTTATAATAAATCATGATTCAAAAAAAAATATTAAAAAATACAGAAAATGAATTTTTTTTCTGGAACTTTTCTTTCCAAATAAATTTCAGAAGGTGGAATGGTCATTAATTGAGACTCGCCATTTGAAATAGCCGGTATTATTTGCCGATCTTAACGCAAGATAATTTATATCATTATTATTTTATAAATTTTACAGTGATATGAATGTTTAACAATTAGCAAAACACATTTCATAAATTAAACCATTAGAGACATTTTAAAATATTAAGTAGTATTATTTCAAATGATAATTTTTTATATCTTGATTCACACAAAAACGATTCCCAGTAGTTGTAATCAGTAACAGCAATGAATAATTTTCTTACTCTGAAAAAGTTTCTTTACATCCTTATAGAAATTAGTAGTATTTAGTTTAATTATTGCAACTAGATGTATTCATATTTATAATCGTATGCAGCGGAGTGAAAAATTCATTTTTCTTTGAGAAGAGGAAAAACGAACAGAGAGATTTTATATATATATATATTGATTTTAAATTTATTTAATTTTGATTTTTATTAATTAATTAATAAAATAATTAATAATTTAATAAATTTTCGACTAAGTTGAGCTTGAGTAAAGCAGTTTTTAATAAATAACCTAATCAATGACTGTTTTTTAATTAATTCCAATTTATTTAAGTTCTAAATTTGAATCTAAATTTTAAAATAATTGTTTTGTCCATCCTTACATCTAATAATATCGAGTTACACAACAATGGTTTATACGTGACAAATATGTCAGTGAAGCAAAATTCCCTGTTGGCATGTTCCCCTCAATGGGAATGAAATTATCTATAAAGGGATCATGAAAAATAGGTAGATTACCAATATTATAAAATACAGGAACATGCTAATCAAGCTCGTGATACCATTCGCAAAGAACGAAGAAGCAACTTCAGATATAAGGCAGTTTTCTTTCATCAAGGTTGTTGTTTTCTTTCAACAGGTTATATGTTAGTAGGATGACGCTCTACAAGCAAGAGTATTACAAACCCGCCCTACAGCCCAGATATGGCTCTTTAAATTCCTGACTGTTTTCTCATCAGTAGATGCATTTTGATGGCACAAGCTTTAATTCAAAAACGGTGATCAAAAAGGAAATTATTCTAGTATTTCTTGACTTAGTTCTTCGCAGACGATTTAAGATCTGAACAGAGATAACTGTTCTCATCAGCTTTGCCATTTTTGTATGCACATAAAAAATGACGAAAAACTTTTCACCGAATCTGATAGATTATTTCTATCATTTTCACTAGCTTAAATGCACTGTACAAAATTGTTGCGATTGTCTTGTGACGTCTGTCAAATAAAATATAATAATTTGAAGAAGATCCTTAATTACCTTATAAGTTATTCTATAACAGCTTTCTTTCTTTTAATTGCTGTCACAATATCATGCATGTATTCAATTCAGCAGTTTACAGTCAACCACAGTAATAAATGATCGATTTTACAGTCTAAAGATTTTATTTTCTTATGTCATATTCTACAAGTTCTTAAAAATCTGGTTGAAATATTTACAAAAAAATAGTGCAATTTTCAGACAACTAAATCACAAGAAGTTAAGTTGCAAAAAAAAATGTATAATTTATTCTTAAGCCAACTTCTAAAATATTACGGTTTTAATCAGAAATAAGTTATTACTTTAAATTCAAAGGCAGCCCTTTCATCAGGATCAGTGATGCAATTTTACTTTTTTGTTTTTGATAGCATCTCATTATTTTTTAAGCTGAAGTTTTGTAAACTCCGAGAAAGATAGGTCAAACAGTAAAAGCACTTTTGTGGAGGCTGGATAATCATTTCTGGAGAAGTTTTTTAGTTAGAAGTCCTTATTAGAAAAAAAAAATAAGACTTGGAAAGGCTTTAATTTCAAAACAGTTAATATTTTCAATTTTGATACACAGGAGCCGCCACATGTAAATAACCTACGAGTAAAAACAGGAGAATTCAACAGCTGAAGGAACGCTTACTTTATTATGATATACTATTCCAAAATACGTAATATTGTCAGTAAAATTAACTTGAATATAATGATGGATTCTTAACTTATATGAGATATTTTAAAATGATTAAAATTGTGGTACGTTCACTTATAATGCAGTTATAAACTCACTAACTTTTATATAATACATTTCCAATATTTAACATGGAATTTTATTAAAATGTAACGTAACAAAATTTACATTATTTTTAAATAAGGGAATTTATTTTATAATTGTTACGATCAGTTATTTGTTGCTGTTAATAAACGTCTGCATATGTTGCTGATTTCAATATCCCCCCATATAGACACCTCTATTACAAAATCACACTGATAGATGGCAGCACATATTATGCTTAGTAATCATGGTTTCATTTTTCTAGTACATCCATTATTACTTGATCTTTTGAAAGCTTCTATCGTAAAAAATATATCAAAAGACATACCTAACATTTATCTCCATATATTTTACTGTCAGAAATTCTTACGATATCAGTTTAAATAAACAAAAAAAATAAACAAAAATAAAGAAGGCTATTTGAATTCAGAAGTATGAAATAAATGTATCAAGTGAAACAGCTACATTACTTGGTTTATACTGTTAGTGGTATTGTGTAGGGCCATTTGTATTGTAAGATAAGGTTTTGTGCTTATATATAGTTTTCTATTTTAAAATTTCTTTACTGCATATGATGAAGCTCTACATAACCATGATGAAAAACTGTGCATAGGTATAAATTTTAAAAACTATTCTTACGATGTGAAGTTTTTACTTATTTTAATTTTTATTAATTTAATTTGGTAGCATGCGGTTTTATTTATGAAACTTCAAATACTTACATTGTCCACTTTCCATTATTTTAATGAACTCATTCGCATATAAAGAAGTTAAATAACAGATTAAAATCAGCATAAAGCGGCATTTACCATAATTGCGATTATTTGGAAACTTTTAATAAACCGATTATTTAACAGTGGAAATGATAAAAGATAAAGTTGGTTTTTATGCTACTCTTTAAAATGCTAAATCGAAAGTTATTTTAAAAGAAAGTAATTCTAAATAAATGAAAAACAATATTAGACGTTATACTAAAAGAATTTTATAAAAAACATATAGCAGAATTTTTATGTAGTAAAATTTAAATGTGCTGTATTCTAAAATATGAATTCATTTTAACTATGAAAATATATCTTTTATTTAAGATATACTCATTTCAACTCAAAAATGAAATCGGATTTAACTTAAAATACTTCCAACCTTCAATAGTATTTAGTTCTCATAATAGATGGCATCCTAATAGGAAAGGAAACGACGATTGATTTGTTCATGGGCGAATTCAGGAAACAAAATGTAGCATATTAGTAAGGCAGTAGATATAAAATATTTCATGAAACCTTTTTTTCGTTTTATTCAAATAATTTAAAAAATATACACTATATGATTTTTTACGCAATGCGTTAGAGAAAACAGAATGTACAATAGTGCGAATATGAGAGGTTAATACATTATTCTTAATATTTAAAAAATATATTGACTACAGCATTGCTATCTCTATTCTCTCTTATCTCTCCAGACAAAGCGATTCTTTGAGTTTCTACACCTCGTAATTATGGGTAGTTAAACTAGTATTTATGTCATTTGGGAAATGGTATTATTTATTCGCCTCCTCATACTTTTCTTAAAATGCGATATAAACATGCTAACATTTGGGCTCCTTGGTATTTTCTTAAAAAGACAAGGAGCTCGTATTTGCCGGGGCACTGATATTTTTCCGGTATTCCGGTCATTTCGGAATAATATCTAGGATTTCATTTCTCCATCCCACTATTTACGAACTCTAAGAGAGTCATTGTGTCTCTGCGCTTGGTGTACGCTGATGTCCGAAAAATGTCTAATAAGCAAACTATATATTATATTTCATATAATAATTAATATATTGCAATGTAATTTTGTTTTACAATTATCCAATATTTTAAAACAACTAAAAGTAAAACGACATTACAAAAAAATCTTTTTTTATATATTTAAATTAGGTTTTAAATGACCAGAACATAGTAGATGATATTCTAAGAATTGTATAATTGGTATAGAGTATTGCGTACCTCACAACGGTTTCATACAACTCAGAATCATTTTTTGAACGTTTTAATTATATGAAAATAAAGTCAAGTGTCATTTTTCATCGCTGTTTTACCATTGCTTTCGAAAGTATTATTGCACGGAAAATATTTTAAAATCATCTTAAAGTGCAGTTTTTTCCCATGAGTTTAATTTCCGTAGAATACTTTGTCGAATTAAAAAGAAAAAGAATTCTTGTACCCTCGCAACTAGAGAAACCAGTAAATTGACTTCACCTCTCCGCTAGAAACTCAAGGGATGTTGTTCTCATCTTGTAGTGAAGAAAGAGGGTAAGCTGTCGTGTGCGCTTTCTTTTCCCATTAGAGAGACCAAACGCATTTGAGAGACAATCTATTATTCATTTCGGGAGAGGAGAAAGTTCCATATTCACTTAAAGAAAACGTTTTATGCTCCGAAATTGTGTTTTTAATTAAATGAGTTAAAATAAATAATGACTTCTGAATAATTTTAAAACAACTTAAGTGAAAAACAGTTATTTCTTCATTCAATCATATTTTCGACCAAAATGAAATCTTACGTTCTTAAAAACATTTCATCTCATTTCTTGATTCTTTTAATATTGTAAAGTTTATTATAATAAACCATTGAATAGAAATTAAACCTTATTCTTGTAATTACACTAGAATTTGCGGTTTTTCCGGTTAAAATCAGCAACAATTATTGGAAAGTAAGGAAGCAACTTAATAAAATAAACTTAATTACGAATTAAAGCTCTACATAATTATGAATAAAAAATAAATTCTGAAAACATCTACGACAGAGAGAGACTCGCTGATCTCGAAAACAGAAGAATGACAGTCACATGAATTTAAAAACTTACTGAAAGGAAGATGACAGTATATGAAAATATATCTTGGGTAAACTTCTAGTCAATTTATTATAAAGATTGTCCATGAATCTTTCCATTATAAGTGACTTCCTAAATACTTTTTCATATCTTCTTGACCATGAACGAAAAGTGATTTTTGGAACTTAAAATTCCGCTTTCACGGATCACGTTTCTTTGTGAACAAGATAACTAAAGTAATTTCCATTGGATTCGAAGTGAGGAGATATGCTGATAGTGAGGTGAAATACTTTGCCAACTTCATGATATCTAAAAGGGAGAAGAAATGGTAAAGTTTTCATTTTTTTGTAATTCCTTAAATACTGAAGATAAAAGGATTATTTACATAAAATTCAATATTACCTCTTCACTCTAAACAGTTTATGTACTAAAAGAATATTTACAGCTACCTACCCTTACACAATTAGTTCGTTAACTCTATACGTGGATAAAAAAATTGCAAGATATATTTAGATTCGGTAATTCTCCGATTCCTTGAAGTATTGTCGCCTATTGGTAGAGTGTTGGGTCCAAGAACCGAGATTTGGGAATTTGAGGTTCATTTCCACAAAAAGAGTTGAATTTTCTGTGGAAAATTTTAAATAATATACAATATAAGTTTCATTAAAAAATTATACTTTTTCCTAAATGAATGCGCAATCGGGGAAAAGCAGAGCCATGCTAATTTATACAAGTTTTGTTCATCGCTTAGTCATAGAAAGTATCATTCGAAAGGAAGCAATATACTATTGATAAATTTTGACAAAGAAATCTCTTAAATAGTATTCTATATATTAAAAAGATAAGTTTCAAAATTTCTGAAGAAAACATCCATTTTTCCATCAAATTTAAAATTACATCAAAAGTAGTTCTCGGAAACCAAGTTCCATTAGCCTAGATCTATTCGCTTCGGAATTACGTGATAACAAAATTTTAACTTTCTAATGTTGAAATTAAATTTTGTTTATTCATCTATGAAAAAGTAAATGAATTATTGTCCCAAGTTCTTTCTGTTATGAAAATATAAGGTATTCTACAAATTTTGTACAAATATTTATCATTAAAAAGTAATTTTTATCATTTAAAAACTAGGGTTTAGAAATTCTTAAATGACAAAAACGCTTAAATTCCAGTTAGGAAAGGCCATTTTATGAACGCATTCAGAATTTTAGAACTAAGAGTAATTTTTCAATCACATAAAGTTTTTAGAATTGCTTTTAAAACCGTGCATTTAGGGACAAATTTACAAATTTCAAAATGGCGTCAACATTTCATTTGGAATTCACATGCTACTGATCACGCTATTTTTCGTACTTGCATTTTAACAATGTTACAAAATTGTTAAAATGCAAGTACGTATTAAAAAAATCAGCGTCAAAAGATATACAATTAAAGAAAAAAATGTCTCCATTGCCATAATTTATTAATAGTAGTTTTTTTAATGGAGTGGATAACTGATTTCTTATAGCCAGCTAGAATTTTTACTCGTCGACTCCTATTATGACAATTATATATATATATATATATATATATATATATATATATA
>JAOUZG010050771.1:384206-407562 GCA_026289955.1 Argiope argentata | reverse complement strand
TAGATAGATAGATAGATAGATAGATAGACAGATAGATAGATAGATATAGATATATATATATATAGAGAGAGAAAGAGATGGAAATTTTATTTTTAATATATAATTAGTAGAATTTAACTGTTTAATTTCAATATATTCTGATTAATTGTTTCTATTACGTAATTAATCCGTTAAAAACTTCATATTTTGTAACAAGAAAAGAACCCTTTGCATTAGTTTAAATTTATTGATGTTTCTTTAAGTGTTTAATATTTCTTACACGAATCCCAAATTTCGGAAGTGTAATCAGTATTATAAAATAGTATATAATCGTAAATTGAATTTAAAAAATCAGGCATCAAAATATTATTAGATATAAAATATTATTATTAAGAGTTCAAAATATATGTCACATTTATTCTCTACACAAGTGGAAACGAAGTATTTCAAATAATTTCTATCATTTAAAAAGAACTGGTTGATATTTTAGTTTCCTGATATTTTTGTCAGTTTAAAATCACTATGTTTTCTTAATATTTAAAAGAAGAACAGAAATCGGTAAAATGAAACTGAAAAACAATGCCTTTTAATTATTTACTCATTGAAAAGCTATTCTTATATCCTTTTTAAAAGA
This sequence comes from Argiope argentata, assembly GCA_026289955.1. Classification (NCBI taxonomy): domain Eukaryota; kingdom Metazoa; phylum Arthropoda; class Arachnida; order Araneae; family Araneidae; genus Argiope; species Argiope argentata. Next base: position 406,949 of record JAOUZG010050771.1, on the reverse strand, counting down.
ATTTAAAACTTTTAAGGAGGAAAGCAAAAACTTAATCAGCATATATTTTCAAACTTTGAAAAACAAATATTCTACTTTTTAGTAGATTATATTCATATTTTTTACTAATTATAATGTTTCATTGATTTTATTACTCTTTTTAATATAGTTTGTAAATAAATGCTGCGTTTTTTTCCGTGTCAATTTTTATTTAGTTAACTTCGTTCTATTTAAGTAAATAGGTGTTAATATAAATTTTCTACATTAATCTGTTTTCTTTTCAAAGATATTCTATAGAGTAATTGCTCTCATTATTAAATATATAATAATTTTTTTAATTGCATCTTCATTCAAATTCTAAACATATCAGAAGTAACAAGATATTTTATGTTTAATAAATTTAAAAAAATTGGTACAATGAGAGATATTAAAAATCTAACCAAGCATTTAGAATGATGTTCCGCAATTTAGTTTCCTCGTTTTCATATAATAAAGTCTTTCACATTAAAAAAAACATTTGTATAGAATAGTTAATTACCGACAAACCGTGGAATAATAAAGGTTTACATTTACCAGTGAAGGAAATACTCTCCTATTTATTGTATAGTCTTCAAGTAAAGTGCTATATCTTTGCATATCTATTTATAAGTAATAAGCAGTAATGATGGGAATAGTATTTACTTATAAAGAAATGCAGAAGTAAAGAGCTGAAAAAATAAAAATCAGTTAACTCTTTTCTCTCTCAATCTGTAAGATGTTAATTTGCATTTAAGTAATTTTTAGATGCATTTTAAGTAAAACTTTCAATGTCCTTGCTTATTTCTTTGCGGAAAAAAATAAAAATTCTCCTAAAAATTTTCAGCATCGATATTTCACCATGAATAAAATAGCACTCGATTTTAACATGCATATTGTATTTTTGCTGGTGTTTATCAAGTATCGCAAAAATAAAAATAAACTATTAACGACGCCTAAGGGTTTCTAAAGATTACAAATTAAAATAAAGAAACAACCACTTAACCGAAAATAGTCAAATGTCTCTAGATTGAATCGTGGTATATTAACTAACATTTGTATACTGGAAAAAATTTCCATAGAGAATCTATTCATGGCATCAAAAAGGGTGTTACTGTAGTATATAAAACTTTTAATAAAGGAATTTTAAAATCTAGTGGGCATATTGCAGGAACGAAATAGAGGTGACTTCACAGTGCTACGTAAAATATGCTGTAATCTGATATTAACAAGCACGTTTAGGTGTCTTGTGGCTTTGTCACGTAAATGAGCTGATTAAATAACTCAATAACTTGATAAAAATTTTAATCAGTCTGAACAAATCATGGATAATAAAGTTGAAAACTTATGAAATTGTTTTAAACAGTCATTACGTGAATTGTTCAATTAAATAATTCAATATTCCGGAAAACTTTTCCACCACTCTAGAAAATCCTGCATAATCAATAAAGATTACAGAACTACGAAAGCAAGTTAAATAAAATCATTATATGCTGATAATTTCTAGAGTATTATTCGTTTTTGTTTCATTGTTTTAAATTTTAGAAAGATTGTTCTTCAATCGTTCCAAATAAAGATGATCCTTCGTCACCGCAATTGAAGTTAACTCTATTAATATGCATACTAATTTTTCCATTTTAGTTGAATAAAAATATTATTTCTAAATTTTCATTACTTTTCTTGTATTAAAAATAATGTCATTTTTTGCGAATTTCCAAATTTCCGAATTCAAAAATGCGTTTGATTTGTTTCCAAAATTTGGAAAGAAATGTAAATCAGAAGTTAAAAAATTCTTTTCAAAACCATGAAAAGCTCTTTAATAAGAAAGGAAGATCTAAAAATTATAAATGACGGTAACGAAAAAAATATAAGTTAAAGAATTTGCTTAAAAATTGTGGAAGAGTTGAGAAGGCGTAACATCCTTCATTTCTTTGAGAATTTAATAACTAATGAAATAAAAAAATGTTAAGTTTCAGAATAAATATGCTTTGTTTAAATAATGATATTTGATGTCATTTTCTGTTGTCATCTAACTTTAAAATGCATGTAAGTAACGTGGAGATACTTTTAATAATTAATATTTCTTAAGTGCCATTTAAACGTCTTCCGTGCATTTATTGTCAAAAACCAAGCTATTTCAGAGATTTATAATTATCAAAATTTGCAACAATGCTATTGGCGAAAAAGAGAAATTTTTCATTTCTCTCCTACTTCAACTCGTATATCAAAGATAATTTCAAATTTCATTTTCAAAATTAAAATAAATGTTTGTGCAGTGTAAAGGATTTCGATGGGTTTTTTTTTTTTTTGAAAATGAGATAGAGAATATAAATGAATTTTTTACAGAAATTAGGGTAAAAGAATCAATACGATTTTAAAAATTTGTTACGCCTACAAACTTATTGCTAAGCACCTTTTTTCTTTCTGAGCTAAAAAGAAAAAAATATCCTAGGCATCAAAATATTTCTAATATCCTAGGTATCAAAAATAATTTCTAATATCCTAGGTATCAAAAATAATTTCTAATATCCTAGGTATCAAAAATAATTTCTAATATCCTAGGTATCAAAAATAATTTCTAATATCCTAGACATCAACTTGCTGTATATATAATACAGTAAGTATATTTATTAGTTCTTGATTCATTTTGTTTCTCAGGTAGGATTTCAATAATCAAAGTAAAAAAGAAGTGCTCCTTCTTAGTAGATACAAAAAGAGTTTCCAAAATTTTCATTGTGTTTTCTATGTGTTAGAAATTTCTTGACATTACATGCATCCAAAGCTTCCAAAGAATATTTCATTGGTTTTTCCAAATTCATTGGCGGTATTTAAATAATATTCAGTTATTTTTTTTTCGTTCAATTTCGTAATTTTTTTAGAGTTAGGTATTTAAAAAAGCGAATCCATTTATTACAAAAATGAACATATTTATTTAAGTAAAAATTTAATTTATTACAAGTAATAAGTTTAAAATTTCAGTGAACAGTAATTCTTAAGAAAAGGTTGTAATCCCATGTCTCCCGTCATTGCTACGTAAACAACAACAGCAATTGAACAAAGTCAGAAATATTTTCAGCATAAACCATTTATGCTGAAAATATTGCAAAATAACTTCTAAAATAGCGAAATATGAAGAAACAATTTTAAATAATCTAAATGAAAACGATGAAAAACGTCTATTAAAGTTCCATTTTCTGCATGAAGTCCTAATTACTGCAGCGATAAAGTAAAAACAGTTTCGAAAATGTAAAGATACACAGCTTTCAAATAAAATGCAAAAAAATGTAATCGATAGCCAAAATGTTTTGTAGTTTCTTTATAAATTTGTGAACTAGCTTTTTTGTGCTATCATATGATCTTCTTTTATGCGAAATCTTATCAAACATTATATAATCAATTTCTAAAAAATTGGAAGTTATGGAAATATCATCTTCAGTGATTTTTCAAAAATTCAAAAATTTACAGTATCGACACTCAAGATCACTTTTTAATTTATATAAAATTTTTAACAGCGTTTTGCACTTTAACTATCTCCAAAAAATTTCGAAATTTTTACTAACAAGAAACATGCTTCAATAGTCAATAATGCAACCAAATCTATAATATGACGAGCTTGGGGGTTTAAATATTCAGTCACTAGAGAAGTTAAATTTCCTTTTTATTCATAAATTTGTGTCATAAAAGGTAAAATATGATTATTATTTTTTCAAAAAATAAAAATGCAACTATAGTCACTGCATATTTAGTAAAAAATTTTATATAACTGACACTGCTTATACCATAGTAGGGTTTTAACATAAATAATAGAGTAACTCTATGAAGAAAGGAACATTAAGATGGATAATAAACTAGTGATGGATTACACAAGTGTATTGGTTCCATCAGGACAAGTGGAAGTACCACATATATACATACTGCCCTCTTAGAATTAATTCATCTCTAGGCGTTCCCTTCTTTCCTGGCATTGAAGGAACGGTTAGAAATCACCATTAATTCAAAGTTTGCTTTCTCATGGAATAAAAGGGAAGAAAATACTGATGTAAAAATAGGAAATAATCGATCATCATGGTTACTAAGAAGAATCTATTGTATACATATTAGCATTAATCTATATTACATTTGGCAACTGTTGGTATATTCACACTTGATTCACGCTAGATGCGATGTAAGAAGTTGTTTAAGCCAATTAAAATCTCCAAAAAAATATGATGTAAGAATAAAAAGGATCAAATTGAATTCATATCATTAAATAATACAATGATTTATGTATCCACAGCAATAAAATATGCAAACAATTTCGCTACTCTTTAATCCAAACTGTGGAATATTATTCTTCAAATCATTCAAAATTTGAATGAGATTAAGGAATTGTACAGCCTGTTGTTACCTACAAGGTCTCATGATTCTGTGTCTAGACAGTATTCATAAAGTTATTCATCCTCTCTTTCTGTAATCTGAAAATATAAGGAGTTTATTCAGTTTATTCCAAGGCTTACTCTCAGGAGTGCTTTCGGCTGCGAGCTTTTATGACTCCATTTACATCATTACTCCTCACATGTACTCGATTTCTTTGCATCAGCTTCCTACGAAATGCCTCGTTTGCACCATCAGTGCTCACATAACAAACTCTGTTGACCTGGCTATTATCCCTCAAGGCGCATATTTGCAACAGATTTACGCAATGTTATGATTCCAGGGCACTATCCGTGGCGCTAGGAATACAGTTTTTATACTTTTGCATAAAGCTAAAGGGAAACACAAGGCTTTCTATTCTTGACAAAAGATCTCAGCAAACGGTGAATTTCCTTATCAGGCACGTTTGCTTTCCTCGCTTGTCATTTAATATTTTATAAACTTTTGTTTTCTTTTCGAATTATTAATATCTAAGTGAATAGTTAAAAATTAAATCAGTTTTCTCCCTTTTTTTACTTAACGAAAAGACTTCCTTACATTAACCAAAAATAAAAAAAATAGCGGATAAAGAAATGAACATTGACTCGATTTTTTTTACATTCTATATGTGCTTGTTTTCCACCGTAAATTTTTTGTAGGATACATATACAGAAAAATTATTCTCACAAATAATTTCTACTAAAAGGAATGAAAAATAGGCCCATTTAGGAACAGTTATCGTAATTCTAAAATTAAAAATATTAATTAAATTAAGCAATCAATCGAAATTTCTGCCTATATTTCCATCGATCTGTTTAAGGAGGAAAAATTCAATACATACATTTGACCCATCAATAATGCAGGTATTTGGATTCATCTTTTAGAAGTGGAGGTAAAGAAAACGAATCAGATAAATTTATTCATCTGATTCCGTAGAAAAGAAAAGCATGCGTATCTAATTTTTTTAAATAAAATTCATGAATACAACCACGATTATAAATATGAAACAAACACTGAAAATTGCACATTTTAGAAGAAATCGTCTGATTAGGATTTCAATACTAAAATATGTGTCTCGTGTAACGCGGTTATAAAAAGATTTCAAAAAATTTAAAGATTCTTTGCAACATATTTTCTTGATAGGTCTTTTAATCATCCATGACCTTTTTATCAATAAATTGATTTAGATACCCTACGGAGAAAAACAATATCAGAAATTTGTCAAATATGAAATGTGCCTTCATAACTGACATTTTCGTTCCACTTATTTTTGCACGGAATCCTTTTGGGAATATTAAACCATTCCATAACATGTCTTCACCAATCAATAATCGCATTAATTCCTATAAATGGATATTCTTGTAAGTGGAAATCAAGGTTTAAGACTGAAACTGTTTGAAACCTTATTTTCATCTTCAATGAACTTAACACATCGCATTCCCATAATGAATGTAATTACTCAGGTCATTTTATGTTTAAGTGAAGGTTGTCTTGTATTGTACTAAGCGTCATTTTTCCTCTTGGGAGGTGCTTAAAAGGTCTTCAGATTAAATTAGAATTTATTGTTTGATGTTCTTAATGAGAAAATGAATTGATTCCATTAGTACTGTGTCGCTGACAGGGAAGTTAGGTGGAGTCAAAATACAATAATACTCTAACATGAGAGACATTTATTACTATGTCTTTTCTTTTGATTTATTTGTGACATATACTTTTCCTTTCTGCATTATTATTACTCCACCGGGGACATCCGAAAATGGGAATGAGATGCTTCCAGTGTGGTGGTTAGTTTCCGATACTCTTGTAAGCAAAGCAATGATGTGGCGCGTATTAACTCCATGGCGAGGATGATGCATACATCCTATAAGAGAATCATCCTATTAATACCTAGTGCTATGACAGGATTGGAGTAGCTCTTTATCTGTTATGCCTTATTATCGCATTATATGCACAGATTATAATAAAGTGTTGTTTTCTTTATTTCATAAACTGATACCCCAAAAATGCCTTGATTTATACTTCCTGAGCAATTACGAATTACTTTTTCAGTGTTAGATGCAATTCTGCCCAGATAAATTTTTTGCAGTTATGCATTGGAGACCATTATAGTGCTACAGTTGGGAGGCGAAACAATAGAAACTACTTTTCTGACGGCACATTCTCCTTCCTAGAACGAAAATTTAAAAAATTCTTAAGAGAATTTGAAGACTTTGAACCAATTTGAGATTCTTAATTTGATCTTAAACAGTAGGAAGATTGTTCTTTTGTTATAACTAGTGAAATTGTTCATTAAAATAGGTGTTGGAGTTTCTCACACACTCTCGTTCATTTCATTATATATATATATATATATATATATATATATATATATATATATATATCGTTCAGATTTTCAATCGTTAATAAAATACTTTTTATTCATCTATTCAAGTTCAAGATTTTTTTAACCAGTAGTGGAGGCCATTTGATGTTAATACAGTTTTTTTCAAATGTTAATTCAAAAATTTTTATCACATAATTAAAAACTAACTTTCTAGCCAAAAATCTTCACCTCCTGACCACCAAAAACTAACGAACTCAGTTTCTTTTTTCCCTCACGCTAATGAGGTTAGGCTTAAAATTTTTTCTTCCGATTATTTCAAACGATTCTTTTTATTGTCTTAATGTTTGATGCACTTAAAATTAAACATTGTTAGTTAATCAATTTTTCGGATTCATTTTGAAGTACTTTTGAATCAATTTATAATACAGAATAAAGAAAATTAAAAATTTCTCATCTGTATCGCGTTACCCCAATTGGTGTAGAAAACTCATGCATTTTGTGTTGCCTTAATTAACGTTAAAAATTCAACGCTAGTATAATTTTTTGATCAATTATGTATATTAATTGCAATTATTAAGCCGGAATAGCTGGCTGGTAGAGCATCCCTTGGGCTGCATGTTTGAACCCACTAGCCGAAGACTCTCCGTTTGTGTGTGACGGACGTTAGATTGCGAGGAAGACGCATTACCCTTAAACCAAGACTTTCGGATGAGTTTATAAATTTACAATTTAAATGTGAAACGAAAAAAGGGTGAAAAGGGAGATAATAAATGTGGTATTTTTATATGATTTAGAGCAATAATTACATTATGTACAGTTGCATCATGCAGTTTTGTAGAATAATATTTTTAGTAAAAAGCAATTGATAAATTGGAAAATGGGCGTTATGATATAAATGGAAAATACTATTTTCTTTATTGTGCAGGTTTATGTATTAATCGTGTTTTGATTTATTGATATTGAAAACATAAATGCAAGTTTATATGTAAAGCATAAACCATTCATAATGGAACACAAAATAATATCCACTTATGTCATAAGATCATCTTCGTCATGCTTAATGAAATACCTTTTAATTTAAAAACTATTGTAATGCTTTAATTTTGTACATAAGTGAGACCACTTCATTTCTTTTTGCCATTGCATTTGAATAAGCCTAGATTTTAATAAAAGTCCCGTAGAATATTAAAACTATCTATTCTTTGAGTCCTTTCAATTTTTCTGATGCTTGTTTTAAACTGAATTGATAAATTATTCAATTCCTAATTCAAATTGAACAGTATTTTTAAATAGCAACTAAGAATAAAGCAATAAAACTGCAATCGACGAATTTTATATTTTAAATGCTGCGTAAATCTTCACAAATTAGAGTAAGAATGAATAAAAATATATTTAAAAACAAAATTTAAAAAATTCACAAGTTCAATTGAAACTCTTTATTCAAAATATTTCCTGCTTCATGCCATATACGTTATAAACAAATTATAGATTATTCAACATTAGTTGAAAGGAATGATACTAGTTCATGATACTGCGCAAGTAATGCAATGATCAAGATGAATATCGTGTTAAGATTAAAACGCATGTCATGTTACGATTAAAACTAATGTTATGTTGCTATCAAGACGAACGCTTTACAAATTTATTCTGAATAATTCTATCAAATATAAGCCGTAAATATTGCCCCATGTATGAATGTTAAATGCAAAAATGAATGAAATGTCTTGTGGTTTGTATGGCATGGAAATTTAAGGAATAAGGCTCAGGGTTTTAGGAAAGTTCTATCATGTGACATAAATCTAAATTATGAGGACCATCCCAAGGTAGCCGTGAGACAGCTTCAAACTTGAAACCTTAAACAAACTCAAAACTGAAATTTTCTTAACCCTCTATGGGTCCATGCAACTTTCAGGTCACATTTTAATTTATAGACATTTTACAAAATAATTATAGCTTTTTTCATGAGATGGCGCACAACCAATACTAGTATTCATGACCATTGTTAAGCTCATCAATACGAAATAACAAAATAATTGCTGTGCAAACTACTGGCAGTAAAACCACGCGAAACCATTTACGGAAAGCAGAGGGCGTTGAAAGAAGCCCGGATGCAAAGGAGTACCAAAAATAAAATGTTCAAAGTGTAATGTAAATTTATGCCTTACATCAAATAAAAATTGTTTTATAGACTTTCACATATGAGCTATTATACACAGAAGTGCAAATTTTATAGGCCGGTGTGACTTGAAAGTCGCATAATGATTATAACGCAATAAAATTGTTTAAACACAATTTTATTGCGCTTTAACAATTAAATATTTTGTTTTCATTTGCATATATAGGTTTATAATTTCTGTTTTTTTATTCTCACAGTATTTTTGGAGTTAAAACAAAAATTCGGCCCATAGAGGGTTAATTGAACACAGCTCACTCTGTATTTTTCCTTTTACATTTTTTTTTTGAAAATAAGTGAGTAAAATAAATGGTAAAAGTCATTAGCACCAAAAACGAAAGTATTCGGACGCAGCAAAGGGTTGTTCACACTATCGAATTTTTTACACACTATCTTGAACTACTTTATAGATGTGTTCGCGACTTATTGGCGAACTATTATACGATCTTCAATGTGTTTACATACTTATACAGTTTTTAAAAATGTGATGTAGGTTTTAACTTTTACGAAGCCGCATAAAAGCAACATTATGCTGAATTATTGCACACGATACATTTGACGCTTCGACTGTGTTTCCAATCCACGGATTCACAGGTTACTAAGTTTTAATGTCATACTTGAGACCTTGCCCATCTAATTAAAAAATTATTTACTCTGTAAATGCTAAATTCAGTTTATAAGATTTAATTTCGATACTTATGATTCGCTATCATTTGTAAAAATATTTATTATATTTAATAATAATTGTTTTTAATTCACAGAAGTCCTTCTTATGGCAATAAAATGTTTTATGGAAAGAACATTTTCTGATTGTCTACTGAAACTTCTGTGCTCTGAGATTGAAATGGGTTGATATTTTAATTTTATTTTGAAGTGGGTCGCTTTTTTTTTGTTTAAAAATTCGGGACCCCTGAATTGGAACGGTATCTACTAGTTTACACATTGATTACATTATAAAACTTTCATTATGTGGTACTTCAAAATGAAAAAGATTGCTGATGATTTTTTGACATATAAAATGCTTGTTATTGCTAACCGCTAATTTTGCAAAGAGAATTTGCCTTTTATTTGCCTATATATTCTCATCGAATAGGTAGGGAAATAAGAACCTATAACTATATTTTAAAGGCATTTTTTAAACAACAGATGTGTTTCGGAGTCGCATATTTTCAGTAATGAAATTAAAACTCCTATGTTTATCGAAACAAGGAATTTACAAAATATAAATACATCCAAACATAAAACATTATTTAGATAAATCCAATAGCTTCCTTTCCTTCGTTCGAAGTTTAAACGTTAAGTTCAATAATCGTTGTTTAATTGAAACACTTTCAAGCAAAATGCTTTTTTAGAAAAGCAAACAATTAAATACATAGCACGCTAATTTTAAAAATTCGTTCTAATCTAGGTTAATAGCATAGAAATGCGCTTTTTTTTCACTCTGCTTTTGCTCCACTAAGTCATTTACGTCTCACAATGCGAGTCGAAAGCTGTATCGGTTTCCGATACGAAGAATATTTATCGTGTCATTTATCCTCCTGAAGATAAGTTCCGTTGAAATTCATGCTTCATTTATTGCTGAAGGATATTCAAAGTTACAACTTTTTTGGGGGAAGAATAGTTATCGGTTGGGAAATTTTTCCTTACAAAGTCATTTATTTAGAGATTCCTATGTTTTAAACATGTTACGTGTATTTATTTACGCGGAAATTCCGCGTATTAAATGTATTTGCTACTCCTTAGTGTAAAATAGATATTTTGCGGCAAAGTAATTCGATAAAATTCAGCTTACATTCTGAAATAAGTTGGTTGAATTTACGGCTGAATAAATTTCTTTTTTTACAAGAAATTTTTAAAAAATAATTTTTTTACTCAACTGGCATTAAATTGTTTACTACAAAATAAGTACATTGATATAGGAATTTTTAAAATAAATTATTGTTTTCTAATTTTCTTCTCCATGTGTCGCAAGGATTATTATCTCAAAAATGTAACAATGTTTTTCAAGAAAAAGATATTTGTTTAGGGGACTTTATGGGATAAACTGGTTGACATTCTCTGTAACGAACAAGAGATGAAAATATTTAAGCAGTAGTAAAAAAATCTATTTCAAGGTAATTTCTGCAGCCTTTAAGAGCTCAAGGAGAAAGGTGCATGACATATCATCGTATTCTAATAAATAGACTTCAATTGATTATGTTGTATATGAATGTAATTGAATATATTAAATTATCATAGCACATAAGATTGATATTCTGCTTAGTAAAACTTTATAAGTAAAACGAAAACAGGAATAATTTTCTGAAGTTCTTTCCATGGTTTTCAGTAATACTCATTCTATTATTCATTTGCAATTCGATCACTTTCTGCAGGAAACCAGCTAACTTTATTTGCTGCTCACTTTAGAGGACATTAAGTTAAATAGAGCAATCTCTCATCCTTTTCATTTAATTAATAGAGGTTTGTTTATCTTATCTTAATGAAATTAAACACACACTCATTACATTGATTAGTACTATTATATATATTGTACGTGTATTGTAGTTAAGTATTATATGTATTGATTGACTTGCTGAATCATATCCCATAGAGATTGCGTTTTATTACTTTTAACCCATTATTATATCATTACTACAAATGGAATTTTATTAGAGATACTTTTATTCTAAGAATTAAAAAATTTCTGGTGGATTTTCAATCAACTGTTAGGAGTGGATTACTTAATATGCGCTTCTTCCGAATGCTAAGGAATATTCCATTTACCTGATTATTGAGGTATATTATATCTTATCCAAATCTTTCATTTGAGCGTTTAAAAATTTTTTGTTCAAAAAGCACAATGTATTCAAATGGTTCAGCATATGGCAGGTTTATGGATTTTTAATGTATCAAAATTTAATATTTAATGTAAAATGTAATATATTTTTTCTAAAACAATGTATTTTTTCTCTAGAGAGTACTTTGTTGTTTGCAAATGCTCTATGGCATCAAATGCTGTTTGTTTCTTTATGCTAAGTAGGGTTGTTCATTGACAGCCCCATGAAATTTCCGGCATGGCCTCTGGCTAGGTCGGGGTCAGGTTCCAAAAAATGCAATTTAAAGACAAGGGATACAAAATGAACGAAAGCAAAATAAACTCAGTTTGTAGAACATGCAGTAGCAATTATATGTCAAGATTATTTAATATTTCTTATTTCTTCTAATATATAATATTCTTTTATTTAATGTAGATAGTTCATGAAACATATGGCATATGAGAAACTTTTAATTTGCATAGCATATACTTGAGAAATAGCGTTACACTATTTTTTATATTCATTGCGCTTTGAACTGGCTCAATTTTTATTTTTCTATCTATATTTTAGGCATATATTTATTTTTCAATTATATCACATGCAAAATTAGCAATATTTTACAATTGAGGCCTTAAAAATGTCCACCATTGTTTCCTTCTGAAGTTAAATCGCATTTGTAACTACAGAAAATATCAAAAAAAATTATTATAAGCTTTTCTAATATTGAAACCTACTCATCATGGAAATATATTTATAATCTTATTCTGGTCACAACAATAGAAAAAAAAGGATTAAATATTCGTAATAACAAGACAAAAGACAAGGTTAAATATTTGTACAATCGGTTTTCAGTTTCGTTTTAACAATGAAATATATTGTTGCAAAATAGGTTAAAAATATTTCAAAAAAATAGAGAGAGATAAATTATCCGGTAAAAAATCTGGCATCATTAAAAAGGCAATTTTTTGAAAATCACTCCGAAAATTACTTTTCTTCCCTCCTAGTATATATTTGACAAATTATAAGTCTGACGGTCTGGTTTATACAAAACCAGCAGATACACACTGAAACAGACATAAGCTTTTCCCTTTAGTTTAACAATCCAAATTTAAGTAAAATACCAAGGCACTTTCCCGTCAAATATTCCGGCCAACAGATAACGCGTTTTTGGAAAACCTAGACTAATCTCTCCTTACCCCTTTGTTTTCAAAGAGCTACATATGAATGGATGTTTATGACTTGTACACGAATATCCATACGGATCTGTTCTACTACCATTATGGCGCATAAGCGATTAGATTCTTTAAATATTACATTACCGATGCAAGATCTTAATTTTCATGAATGAAGCCTTGTAAATATAGTTCTAACTCATCCATGAATTGAAATTAAATGAATTTTTTAAAAATACAAAGTAATAAAAAATTTAAAAAAAACCTTCAAGCATTGTTTTAGGTAGGGACCTAAAACTACTCTACATATAAACACTTATCTGTGGTCAGTCCAAGCTACCTCCTGAAAAAGTACATCCAGATCTAAACTTTTTGCACCGAACCACTCTATTCCATCCCATAGAAGTAGCATTTCTGAATGCATAGTTTATTTCAGTGAAACCTTTCATGGCACGCACGCAAGTTCCAGTTCTCAATGTATTTATGAACTATTTTTATTCATAAAATCTTGATTTGAATGTATAATATCGGGTGAACATCATTCGAATAAATTTACGAACTGAAATGAATTTGATTTGAATAAACAAGAAATGACATAGATAAATTAAGAAAAAATATCAGAAGAATAAATAATTCTTAAACAGCACTCGATAAAAACAACTTAAGATTATAATGAAAGAGACGATTCTATCGTGTTATTGGGAGGGATATAGATTCGAACGCCATTCCAAATCGCACCTTTTCCATTCACCATAGATGTAAGAATAATTTTTTCTAAATACATATGTTGTACTCTTTGGAATGCTGAACGGTTCGAGTTCCACTACTCCAATGATTTGTTTTTAAATAATTTTTTATGTAACATTTTAACTTGAATGCATAAAATTGGACGAACGTCGTAATTCTAATTTAATAATCTAAAATAATATCTTAATCCAAAATATATTTAATTTTCAGAAGAAAAAAATAACAATATATTTTCTAATATATGTATGTAAAACAGTTCTGTGAAAATCTTGGATACAATCCCTCAACTTCCGGCAGATCTAGAAACATACAGTTATATAAACTTACCTAACTTCCTACTAATACCTAACTTCAAAAGACATCTTTAAAATAGTCTTTTTCAATCTCCAATCCTTATTGTATTTCCTGAAAAGCGCAACATATTCCAAAAATTTAGTTTAGTTGTGTTAACTTCTCATTTTAAGCAACATTAGGGCTTTTTTTGGGACAAACTATGTAATTCTGAACCGTGGTCAGATGACGACATCTGGGATAGTTTCCTCTCTCCAAGCTTCCTCATCACATCAGAGAGAGGACGTTCCGCCTTGACGGATTTAACAGGCATCAGACCCACTTTCACGGTGGTTCTCCTGGAGAATCGTATTTCGAGCCTGACACACTCCGGTTCCAAGACCTTACAATCAGACCACCGCGACCCTATATTCCAAAGGAATGCTATTTAGTGTAAGTGTGAGCTCTAGTTCTAGGCGTATTCTTGAAATATTGAATTAAAAAATTTATGATTTTAACCAAAGAAATCGAACGGGCATTAACAAATTAAATTTGTGAAATAATTGAAACTGCTTCTAGTAAAAAAATTTAAATAATAATGATTTGAAAAAATATTAATTGTTGAGAAAATAGATTCCAACCCACAGCCTAATATTTGCCTTAAACATGCACAATTCCATCATCATAATCATATCAACTATTGATTTAATGCCAGCTTCAAATCAAATTTTGAAATATTGTACCTACCAAACAAAATATTAATTTAAGAAGAATGTTTTAAAAATAATAAAAGCAAAGAAAAACATCTCGAAGGGAGAACAAAAGCTCAAGTGCTCCGTACTCTATTGCTTCAAATTTGGATCTTTCTGTTCGGTGGCTCTAATCCATCAGATACCAATAGCTTCTCTAAAAGCAGCATGAGAAGAGCACCACCGGAAGCATACACTTCTGTCTGCGCAATCAGAAGCACTCCGTATACCATTGCTGGAAATGCGGATCTATCTATTTGTTGGTTCTACTCCTTCAAAGACAATTAGTTTTTCTTAAAACACAGTGGAATTTTATACAACTTTGCATGATCTAGTGCAATTTCCAGTCCTCCATAGATTCTCGAAATATTAAATTTGCATACAAACTCGAATTTCCAGCAATTAATTCATCAGCACACATACGGAGTCTTTTTGATTTCATATTTCTTTTTTGCATAAAAATGCTAAGAATGCATAAAAGTTTGCACCTCTTATTTCTTATGCCTTCATAGAGGAGCAAGAAGAAAATAAGAAGGAATTACCAGAAATACCGTGTATTTCATTTTTTATTTGGGAGTGGAGTCAAATTTACCCGGCTGTATATTAGGTTTTCAAACTCATTTAACATTATGGCTATGACAGCGCACAAACGTGACTAGCAGAGATTAATGTTAATTCGGAAAGCGATCATAAGACAGAATTTAAAGAATTCTTAATGCTCTGGAAAAGCTGATTTATAATTCTTCTCATTTTGAAAAAAATGTCACAAATCTACATATAAAATACTTTTTTTGTATAATTTACACAAACTGTCTAAAAATTTATGATAAAAATTCTAATTTTGAATAGAAAATGATAAAAGAGTTTCTTTTGTGAAAATATAAAAAAATTAATATAGAAAGTTATGAGAGAATGTTAAACTTTTATCTCCAAAAAATATCACACGTGAAACTTAATATAAAATGACATTTTAATAATTTGATTATTTTTATACAGAAAAAAATACTTAATTAAAAAATAATAAGAAGTATATGAATAGAATGAGGGAAAAATTAATGAATGTAGAAAAGATATGAAAAAAATGGAAAAGCTTAGTTTCCTTCTTATTCAAAATCTTATTTTTGTCATAAATAGAATACATGTGTATGAAAAATATCTTTATGCACGATCATATTTTATTTTTGTGCAAATAAAGAATAAAGGTATAAGTGACTGGTAATTTCGTCATCAAAATGGCCCCACGATTGCGCAAACGTTCTAAAAATTGGTGCATGGGCTAAAGGGTTAAAACTCATCAGCTCACCAAAATTGGCTTTGAA
The DNA here is from genome assembly GCA_026289955.1 of Argiope argentata. Classification (NCBI taxonomy): domain Eukaryota; kingdom Metazoa; phylum Arthropoda; class Arachnida; order Araneae; family Araneidae; genus Argiope; species Argiope argentata. Next base: position 391,015 of record JAOUZG010050771.1, on the reverse strand, counting down.
ATGAACAAAATTAAGTTTTTGCAAAAGAATAATGAAAAATGTTAAAATAATGAATTAATAAAAGTAAAAATCCCAACAAGAATAGCAAGGAGTTGGAAATAATAGCATGACATTATGTTGAAAATTCCAGAACTTATCCATTTCTAATCAAGGATTTTATTCCATCCCAGAATACTAGCTTCTCTAATTGTGCAATGCAATTCACTAGAGTTTTGTAAGGAATGTGTGTGAGTTCATTACATGGTGGTTTTTAAAATTATATTTTCTTATGCGAAATGTTGATGTGAATATCTAAAATTATGCGATGATTGCCAGAATGTATCAACGAAAAAAATATCTATTTGGTTTCAATAATAAAAACATGAAATATTTTGAAAAAAAAATTACATGAGAAATGGATTAAAATCGAAGCTCAGGTAACAAACACTTTCAACAGCTCAACAAATGATATATATATAGACTCGAACAACGTTTTGAACTAATTTTTTTATTTGAACTTATTTTTCCCATCCGTTCTCTCGCTTCTCAAAACTAGAAATTTTAATGTGCCAACCAGAAAATTCTAAAGCGTAATTCAGTTCCGATCCAGAATGGATTCTTAAAATCCTTTCTTTTATGAAAAATATTAATTTGTATGTCTAACATAAAGTGATTCCACCAAATAATATTAATGAATTCAATGGTTAGATTTCACACAGATACATAAAAAAATATAATACTTTTTTAAATGAAAGAGAACAATAATATCAGAACATCGAATACAAACAAATGGCCTGCTATTGGCTCCGAATCACGCCATTCTTATCAACTAGACCATAAATATTTCGATTCTAACGACGTGGTGGATTTGGCGTTTTTCAGTCACCCGTAATATAGCATTCGAGGCGGAAGACTACCTAATCTGAATGCTTAACATATTCAATGGATGTTGTGAGGCACATGCGAAGATTTAATTTCTATGCGAAATTTTGAAATATTATGTTTCTTTACGGAAAGAAAAGATAGTTTGAATGTGTAAAATCGCGTGCATATCGTCAAGATAATGAATTTGGTTAGCTAAGAAAAGAATAAAATATTTTTGGAAAAATAAAAGAAATAAAGTATTACGAGTCAATTGGATTATTGCCAATAATCTAAGTCTTCAGCGGAAGCACAGCTCAGGCACTTGTATAACATTTTGAAAGATATCTTGAATTCAATTGTTTCTTTTCCCCTCAGAGGAATATTTTATCTGAAAATCAATGTCCTTCAGTGTAATATTTCATGGTGTGTTCATGAATTCCATTTCCTAGGGAATTCATCAGTTATCATATTTATATAAAAACTTTAATTTGAATACACTTATCGTATTCGGAGCATGACAATGGGATTATGCATCCGTGTACTCAAAGAGTTAACGTAACCCCGTGAGTCTTGCTCATCCCCTTTCCATAAATGACTCAAAGTTTCTCCGAGTCTTAATTGTTGAAATAAGAACAAAATGGTAACAAAACAAGTGAAAATAAGAACAAAATGGTAACAAAACAAGTGAAAATAAGAACAAAAATGGTAACAAACGGATAAGTAGCCGTGTATTGTTATTTCTTAGATACGGAAACCTTCCACGCTTTTGCAAATGTGCGAAGAGACATTTATTTCACCAAAAAAGAGATAAGATGAAATAAAATTCATTTAGAGGTTAAGAAATCAAAGTTAATTCCAAAAAAAGAAATTCAGAACCTCTCCCATCTTATTGTGTATCATCCCTCTGTTGAGTTAAATCATCCAAAAGTGCTGGTCTCGAAATCCTGAAATGGTGAATAACTTTAAAGAGAAAGTAACCCCTTCTGGCAAGTTCCTACCTTTATTCCCTAAAATTCGAATCGTATCTGATTCCTAAATGTGCTGGGGTTAGGAAGAGAAAATGGATATCAGAGGTATTAAAGTGGGAAAATTTCACACTGTTCGAAAGGGACAAGCAAACGTCTAATATAAATGGGAACAGTAAACGTCTACTTCAGATGGGAACAGCAAGCGTCTAATATAAATGGGAACAGTAAACGTCTAATATATATCCTCTATAAGAAGACTGGCCACCTCTGAAATCGGATCTCCAAAGAAAAAAATTTTTTATGATCTCTAGAATATTTTTCCCCCGAAAAACAGAAATAAAAGGAATATAAAAAGCCATTTTTGTTTTTTTAGATATAAATATATATATATATAAGTGATATTATGTGATAATTTTTTCTAAAGTGATATTTAAGTCTTTGTGTATAACCAGTTAACAAATCCATAAATCCATTTCCTGGACTAAACCTTCAATTATATCATCGTTATAAAGTTATACGAAATACTTTGATATAGTTTCCTTTTGATTTTGTATCAGTAATTAATTTGTAATTTTGAATAACACACTCCCTATTTTTAAATATATCTCCTATTCGTACTATTATATAAAATAAAACACAACGGTAAAAACATTTAAATTCCTTTTTTGGTTTTTGTCGAATTTCGATTGTCTGCTTTTCGGAACTCTGCCAGCTCAAACCAATTTCCTTTTCCTTCTTCGAATTCTTTTTTCAATGAAAGCTTCTGAAAAGTTTAAATTTTATGCTATCTTTTCTTAGTGGTTTAGAAAAGCGCCACATTTTTATCGTAAACTTTGGATTTCAGATTCAATTGCATTTAATAAATTGTTACCAGAATCAAGAACAATAATCGTTACTTTTCAAAGTTCGTTGATTCTATTACTTTTTGATACTACTGTATATCATATGGTAAACTTAAAATAAAATTCATTTCTTGTAACAAACTGAGGACGCTTTTATTTCGCATAAGGCTTGGTTATTGTTATTACTTGAACAAATAAACTCCTCGAAGGCAACTTGTATTTGTTCTAATCATGTTTTTTTTTTAAATCAATTAGATGTAATTATTTAGTTTCGCCTGAACATAGATAATATACCTTTGTTCTTGTATCCAATAATGTCAACTCACCAACTCAAATGTGTATCTCCATTCTAATGGCTAAATGTACCACCTACAGGTAGGAGTTGTATCTTGGGCAGTTATGTCAATTAGGATTCTTCTTCTGCTCAGCAATAGTTTCTCAACTACACGAATGACTTATCAGATGGGGGGAAGGATCTGATTTAGTTTTTTAATACTTATGGTGTGCAACATCCTAATTAAAAATATTTAACAGTTTATCATTGATAACTGACTGGTTTCCTGCTAAATTGTTAAAAGTTTGCACAATTTATTATTTTTGATGACAATATACTATTTTTATATTTTCTGAACTAATAATCAATCAAATGTTAAATTTTCTTAAATATTTTGAGCCACATACTGGAGAATTTGAGAAAAAAACTGCTTACTTAATATTTATAATAATAAACTATTAATTAAAGAATTGTTAATTAAGTTATATGAAGGGAAAAATAATTCAGGTACCAAAAATCTACTTTTTAATACACTAGTAAGAGTGTGTTTTTATAAATGTTTCTTATTATTTTTTTTCTCTTATTATAAGTAAGTTTTACATATTTATACAAGATCTAAAATGGCAGCAGACGCACGTTTTCGTAAAGCTAATTTAAAATAAAATGATCCTCTTCGCATGTATACTTTTAATCATATTTTATTTGAGGACATATATTTACTTTCGGTTATGATAATAATCAAAATGATAGGTCATTTGGTATATAGGATTAAAGTAAGGTTATTTAATTTTTTATAAGTGTGTTATATAGTGTCAAAAACCAATTCATGTATGTGTAGCATCTAATTTTGGACACGTTTAATTTGCTCTCATCATAAAAAAATATCGGAATACTTTTTGTGATAAAAATCGTTTACCCATGGGTGGGGTTGAATAATTCTGATCATCCTGCAGATTAGAACTTTGGTCACTTTCTGCCGTCACGCAAGCTCTGGATAGATTTTTAATTCCTTTTATTGATGCCTAAGAACCGGTACATGAAAACTGACATGGTTAAAATATAACGGAAATTTAGCAATAATAACTGGTCCATTTGGTAGCAAAGCATTTTGTAGATGTATGAATCAATGAATTAAAAGTACATTTCTCTTCTATTTGTTTTTAAATTTCACTTAAAGTATAAGACCATACAAGATGTTGAGAAGAAATGTAACAAGAGCTTTAATTCGCTTAACTATTATAATTACACATACACCCCGGTTTCAAAGCTTCATTAAATAGGATATTTACATGTAAGAAAATACTTTGAATTCACTTCAAACGGTAACAATAAAAAGTTTAAAAAATTAAATTTTTAGTCGATTCTCATAGCGAAAAATTAGGAACGAGTAAAATGTTTTTCTTACACTCATCTATAAAGATGCAAAGTTTCAGGATTCCATCTGTAAAATTTTTTGAGGTATTAAAATACTAATTTAGTGAATTAGACTTTTTAAATACCAATCTTTGATTAATTTTAAAGAGAAATAGTTTTATGAGATATATACATCACGATATGATAGGATGATCATAATGTGATTATGAGATGTATATATCACCAAAAAGCCAGAAAATGATAATGCATTTTTCTGAATCTATAAAAAGTTGCTTTCTTTTAACAGTACTTGTGTATATGGGATCTAATTCCTCACTTTTAAAATAAAAACAAGTTTTATAAATTTGAAGGCAAAAATCAAAAGCAATTCTTACTCAATTCTGACATAATGCCAATCAAATCTGAATGAATATGCATTCAGCCATTCAGTAAATTTTTTTACAAAATGAGATAAAGCAACGAATTTCCAAAAAGGCCATAACACACATTAATTAAAAATTAGCCTCTTGAAGAAGGAGTGGATTTTTACCATTCCAAAAGTGACCATTTTGGGAAATAATGCTTTTTTCTCGACTAAAGCCACATTCGTCGATCCAAATTGTTTTCATTTCATATAAAACAAATATCTGATTTTTCTACAAGTCTGGCCCAATTGTAAAATTACACGTCGAGTGTGGGTTGTTCATGTAACTAATATAAGAGTTCAAGAATGCAGTATGGATACCATTATTAATTTTAATTATTAGAATTATGATTACATACACCATAAACCTGTCATTACATGTTATGAATATGTTATTCTTTTGGAAAGCGCACAAATGCAAGCAAACAATTTTATTTTCTTATTAGAAATTCTAGCATTTCTCTTGGAATCTTAAATATATCTCTTCCCTTCTTTATGAAATTGAAACTCTAACTATCGACCAATAAAATGTGAACAACATTATTCATGATTAACAAATTCCTTTCAAGTCATGTTGATTGAATGATGAAAAATATTTGCAAACAGCAACTTTTTTTTTCATTTAATGAAGTTGCATTTCTAAAATTTTTTTTATATATTTAAATGGTGATAGTTCCTCATAGATTTAGAAATAAACATATATCTATACATTGTGTAAATTGGAATGTGAATAGATGAATATAAGAGATCCATTCTGCTACACTTTGATATTGTGGAAGAGGTATAAAAATTAAATGGTTGTTTTAGCTTTTAACAGTCAGCATCTAATGGAAGCCAGATTGTTTTTACACAGCTGTCCACCTTTATTTAATGAAACTTTGTAACTGGAAGTATGTGCTTAAGTGCAATATTTAAGGAAAATAAAAATTTGTTCCTCTTTTTGGGACTTTAAGTACATATTGTGCTGTAATAAAATGCTCAATATGGATTGGCTTAAATACCCATTTCTTTGAAGTTAAAAAACAGTTCCCGAAATCGTTTAATAGTATGAACATTGTTTCATACAAAAGCAATAAAAATTGTTACCTTAAACAGATAAGATATTGAGTTTTTTTTAAATATATTTTTGATTTTTCGAATAAATAATTTTACAAACCCTTTTTATTTGTTAATGTGGTTAAATTTAATTTTGAGACTATTAATTTTGAGAAATTTATGATAAGTTTGATAATTTGCTTTTTAGGAAATTCATTGATTTCCTAAAAAGCAAATTATCAAACTTATCATAAATTTCAATAAATAAATAAATTGAATGAAAAATATTTCAAATTTGGAAAAATTCCATGACCATTTTTATCATCCTTTAACAGCAGCATTGTAGAACTAAACTGTTTTACTCAGCTCAATGCTTGAAGAAAACGTTTAAATGTTTCGAAGATTTTAGAAAATCTTACACTGGGGATTTTTTTATAGATATTTATCTTGAAACATACTTACATTTCTCACGTTTTTTTATCGCCTTTTTTTGATTTGGTGGCTTTGAAAATAGCAGAGGCTAGTAATGACGAAAGAATCTGTTGTTGAAATTTCCACTGAAGAATTTGTACATAATAACGATATTAAAAGAGATTATTGGATACACTGTGAGACTTAAGGCAATAATCCAAAAACACAAGTAAACAGCGGAGCAAGTTTATTTTTTGAAAAAGGTGGAGGGGGATATAGCCGAAGCGCAAGTAACAACATAATTTTACGATGAATTTTAGAAAGAAGAACGGCAAAGAGAATCAATGTCTTCCATAATCCGTTGATTTTTTTTCGAGCTTTGATTTAATCCTTTCAATTTTTTGCAATAATACTTTAGGTAAATAAGCGAAAGAGGAAAGATCATAAAAACTATTCTTTATCTTAATCTTTTTCCCTTTAAACCAGCTTCTTACTCATTTCTTTTCTTTTCTTTTTCTTTGTGTGTGTGTGTGTGTGTGCGTGCGTGCGTATGTGTGTTAAATCTAGACTAGAAATTCGAACAAAATGTTAATTTTTTCTCAACCTTTCCTCTGTGTGTGTGTGTGTGTGTGTGTGTGTGTGTGTGTGTGTGTGTGTGT
>JAOUZG010050771.1:293369-375887 GCA_026289955.1 Argiope argentata | reverse complement strand
TATATATATATATATATATATATATATATATATATATATATATATATATATATATAACTGAACGCAATGATCTCACATGGTGTCATAATTCGAATGTGAAATTAGTTACGCAGGAATTAACCAATTCATCCCTATCTTAAAGCTCAGACATGTCTACCCTTAACAATCAATATTTTTTTTTTACAATTTGTAAAATATTTTTGAGTAAGAAATAATGCATTTATGCTTAAGATTTTGATTGCAATAATGTGAGATAAAAAGAACAATTGATGTGCGAAAAGGTTTTACTTTTCCATGATACGATTTTGACTCAAAATAGAATATGAAGTTTCTATAATAATTTCTTAAACCTTATGTTAAACTGCGCATTTTGAGGCAGCTATAATATAGTAAAATGCATTACCATTAATTAACCTTTAAAATAAAAATTAATCTGTTAAAAATGAAAGAAAAACACTAATCAAATCTATAATTAATTAAAATTATTCTGCTAAAAATTTTAATTTGATTTATTCTAATAGTAGGACAAATAAACGAATCCAATATAAAAATGAATATAAAAGTAGATAAAGCTTCAGAATTAATAAATGCCCACAAAACTTAATTCAAATAATTGCAAGCAAATGAAATTAAATTACCAAAGAGAACAGAAAGTAAAAAATAAATAGTAATTCCATTAACAAAATCTTTTATATTTTCATCAAAAGAGAAATTCTTTCAAGAAAAACTAAAACTAATCTTGGTATTGGCGAAATTTGAATCGTCGCTTTCATTTTAATTCCATAATGTGAGAATGTAATTTTTATATTTAAATGCATTAACCATCAGTTAATGTAGCTGAGAGAATTTTTAATGATTCGCAGTCTAAATTAAATCAATTTTTTAATTAAGAATGGCTTCCCTTAATGTGGAAGTACAGAAAATTCAAAAATGTAGTGTGAGTCTAGACAGAATTAATCCACAAGACACTTTCTTATGTCTTATCTCCCAGGTTTTGCTTTCAGTTCTTTATGGACTTTTCTAATTAAATATATGACCCGTATATTTTGTAATTAATCACCATTGAAACAATTTCAAAGATAAAGTACTCAGTTTTTTATAATGATAAAGTTGTAGAATTTTTTTTTCATAATAACCCTATTTTGCAAAAAGCAATCTTAAAAAAATTTGAAAACTAATATTTTTTAAAATTAATAAAAGGGCTACTTTGTTATCGTAAATTAATTCCTTACATTATTTTGCATTATTGCAATTTACTAAGCCTACTCATTTCCAATAGGTAAAACGTCTAAACGCCTTTGAATCTTTTTGAAACACCCTGTATATTTTATTTCTCCTAACTTTACTTTAGTATTAAAAGAATTCTGAAAGAAAATTTTTACATTTTAAAATTATCTAAAACAAATTATGAATTATTTTCTATTTTTTAAAATTATTTAAATATGAGGAGAATGAAAACGTTAAACATTATATATACCACGATTGTAATAAATTTTCCCTTGAGGGATGTCATCATTCTACTTTGACCAAAATGATTAACATCATATACCTATTATACTATCAAATGCATGCACGCTTTATTACTTACATTCAGAAAAATACTACTCGATTTTGACTACACGATTTTGAGAAACCATTTCCTCTTATTCTATATCTTATTCACTTTGAAAGTTTTTTGAAAATCTGCTAATCTTGAATCCATATAATCTTGTGTTCGCATTTCAGAAACATAATTATTTTTAAAACTCATGGGAATTTCCAGATACTTTTTTTAATCTTTCCTGGTGTTGGGATTTTGATTTATGTCTGTACTTTTATATTTTAGTGGGATAAAGCACTCTTTTTAAATGAATCCGTTGTAAAAAATGCAAAACATAATTCATTGCAATTATACGTTTCCTAATTTCTAAACAAATGAATATTATAGATATCATTAGATACCTGAATAAGATGCGAATACAAATCAATAAATTAGTGGTAATAAATAAGCTATAAAAATATTTATTATTATAAAGAGATGCAAATGTCAAAACATAAATATTGTGACGTGTAAATATAGTCATGATTCTATTTTTAAATATTAAGTGAAACCCACTACAAAACAAAGTCAGCTAAAGAATGTTCTTGAAATTAACTATCACAATTTCGTTTTTTAAAGATGCACTTCTGTGATGTACGAAAGGGGTTTCACTATCTTAATGTTATTTGTGTTTGTAATTTGACTTCGGATTTTATTGTAACCAACAGCAACAGTCTTTTGCCCGTAAATGCATATATTGCGAAATTTGAACACTGAAGTACCAAAAAAACTAGCACACCAATCTAATATCGTGTAGAACCTCCACAAGAACGCAGAAGCGTCGCAGCATGGCGTGGCATGGATTCAACTAGCTTCTGATGATATTGTGTAGGTAGTTGACACCATGATTCCTGCAGGGTATACCACAAAGCCATGCGAGTGCGAGGTGGTGGAGATCTCCAAAGGACAGCACATTGCCAAAAATCCCAAATATGGTCGACAATGTTCATTACAAGAGAATTAGGTGTCCAAGAGAAGAAAAGAAATTAAGATGAATGTTCCTTAAGCCAGGTGGTAGCTACTGTAGACCTGTGGGATCTTGTTAAAATTGCCCACATCCTTCAGAATGCACATAAGACATAAATGCATGCAGAGAGTCAGATAGGATGTTAAAGCCTGGATGATCTCTTGTTGTCGAGTCTACACGCATCATAGGTTCCATTTCATGCTTACTGCACACACCGTTTACCTTAACAAAGCCTCCGTCAGCTTGAACAGTTCGTTGTAGTCATGATGGATCCATGGTTTCATTGGGTTTTCTCCCCATTCGTACACAGTCATCCACCCGATATACCCGATATGGAAATGTGACTCCTCGGACCAGACGATGTTTTTCCGATCATTAAGAGACCAATGCTGGAGCTGGCGAGCCCAGGTAAGGTGCAGAGCTTTGTGCAGCTGAGTCACCAATCATATACTAAATTATTTGCGGTTGCGAAAGCCCATATCCATTAGATTTAATTACATAGGGCGTACACTGACACTAGTTGATGGACCTGCAATCAAATCCGTAGAAATTTGAGGAAATGTTAAGCGTCTATCTCGTATAATGATTCTTTTCAGGCGTCGATGATCCCGTTCTATCAAGGCTTTTTTCAAGCCGCACCGCTGTCGGAGATTTACCTTAAACCTGGTATTCCCAGTACACCCTAGAAATGTCCGAGCACGAAAATTTAGATTTCGTCTTTACTTCGGAAATGCTGTGCTCTATCTCTCGTGCACTGATGATTATTCCGCGTTAAAAATCACTTAAATCTTTATAACCTGTCATTATAACAGCAAGCCTCCTCATTCACCTGTTGTCTTATATACGCATTGTGGACACCATCGCGTTGCGCTGATTGGTTGAACACCTCAATTATTTGCATGAGATCTGCTGTACAAGATTTTCTAGTACTTCTCTGCAAATAAACTGAAGATTACCTTTCACTTGTCTTTTGATTTTTTTCCCTTTTAATAAATATTTATGTTTAAAGTTGAATGTTTTGTAAATGTGTAGTGATTGAAGTATAGGAGCCCCTCTTCATTCAATTACCAATTCAATATTGTGAGAAAATTACAATATTGAAAATTATTCTAGTCGTGAAAATTATTCTAAAAATAATAGAATAAGTAGTAGAAAAATAGATTTTTTTTCTTCTTCTAGGAATATACCGCTTACAAATCAATATTATTACAAATGATAGCATTGACTCTACAGTTTAAAAAAATATTATATGTTCTTCTTCATTTTATGCATTTCTTTATTTTAAAATGAATTAGTAAAAATAGTAAATATTATTACAACTAGTTTTTAAGGATTGTTTCACTAGCAGCAACTACAAGTATAAAGAATTTCATTATATGAACCTATAACTCTACCAGAGTAAGTTTCCAAAAATGGAAAGAACAAATCTTAAAATATTTTACTTTAACTGTCTGTAGTTACACTCAGTTTCTTTGGGAAGATAAAGGTTATTAATAAATTAATAAATAATCAAGGGATACACAATAGGTGCACTGTTTCAATTTAATTGTGAAATATTTATTAGTTGCATGCAACATTGAATAAAAACTCGGCGTAAGACAACATTAGATAAAAGGTAGATTCATTTTTGTCGAAGGTAATACCATTGTATGACTACATTATGCAAGATGGATAATGAAACAATCGTGCATCTCACCAGGTATTGTATTATAAACAAGTACAAAATTAAGTGATTGTTTATCTAACAGAATTGATCTTAAAAAATTAAGATACAACTGGTTTTCATGATATAACCTTTAAGATATCAAAACTAATTAACTAACACCATATTCTTTTCTTGCATCTTACATAATTTTAGGAAAAATTATGAACTTTTAATCAAATAAGCACTATTTTAGAAGCAATTCTTCGCTTCACAAAATAAAATGAAAAGCGATGTGAAAATTAAAAGAAACTGAAAGAAACAGTGTTTCTTATTTTGAGAAATCAGACACATAAAAGTTGTGATACAATTTACTTTGGGAATGACAAAGGAATTTGCTCTATATACTTTATCTAAAATATTTAACTTCTCGCTAAAACGAATCAGGATTTTAGGGTGCTTACTATGTGTTTGTAATGCACTTATAGGAATCACGAATTCTGTTTTTGTACCTTGAATATCTTAGTATTTCAAGCTTTGGATATAATATATAAACAGGGCCTTGAGTGTGAGCGTTTACAATTTGAATCGATTCAGAAAAAGAAGCGAAGGCTGTAAATTTTTTTTGAAGGATAAATAATTGGAACTATATTATTATACCGGGTGTCCAAAAAGTTCTCGTACTACAAATTTAAAAAAATCATTGTCCATGACTTTTTTCAAGTATATTAAATTTTGCCATACGAGTGATGAAACCATGGACATGCTTGAAATTTTTTTCGGCGATCGACTTATCTCAAAAAATATTTGGCCACCTCTATCCCCTGATCTGACCATCCCGGACTTTTTTCTTTGGGTATATTTAAAGGACAAAATTTATGAAGGTAATCCTCAAATAATAAATTATTTGAAAATCGCAATTACCCAAAGGATACAAGAAATCACTCCTAGCATGTTAAAATGCGTTTCGAAAAACATGCGCAAACGAGTTCAGCTTTGTCTCCGAGAAAGGGGGGGGGACATTTTGAACATTCATTATAAATGAAAATTCAGTATTTTTTCCTTAGTTATGTTAAAAGTGCTTTTTATCATTGGCATAAAAATAATTCTTTTTAAACCTGTTGTTTTTGTAAAATAAATTCACAAATCATCAGTACGGAAACTTTTTGGACACCCTGTATTATGAGTGAATAAATTTGCAGTACTGTAGACATACTCAAAGAAACATTGATCTGACATACATGCAACTATTTATTTATTTATTTTTTCGCAAAGGATGGAAAAAAGTTTCCTGGATACTCCATGCTTTCTGACCAAAGAAAGTAGCTACTCTCCAAAATATTTCAATAGACATATAATTACAGCTAACGACATTGCATTATATAACTTTCGATGCACTTACAAGAGGCGAAGAATACAAATTTCCAGAATTAACACTTGCTGTAGCCTACTTTTGGGGATGGATTTAGAAACACATTTTTATCAACCGAACATCAAATTTATAGGAGTAAAAACTATTTTTCATGATTCAAAAAATATTTTTTGAGAAGAAACATGGTGATTCATTCACACGAATGTATACTCATGTGTCATACACACAGTTTTTAATTTTGAGTTGGCTGTGTTAGTTTTATTAACGTACCATTTTTAAAGCAATACTTGGATGGACCTAGTACTTTGGGGATGGACCTAGTAATTTTAAACCGAGGTCATATGGTGAGGACAACATCTAAGACAGCACTCTCTTCCCCGAGCTTCCACACTGCACCATCGGGAGGGAGTTCATGTCCGACGGATTCAGCACTATACGGCCCCTCACCCGACGGTTCTTCGGTCAAATCGGGTCACGAACCTGAAGCCCTCCGGTTCCAAAGCCGAGACTTTACCCCCCCCCCTCCCGACACCACGGCTCTTCTATTTGTTAGATACTCATTGGTTGTGTGGGAGTTTTGTATTGTAAAAATCATCCAGAAGGCAAGATTACTAAAAATAAACATGGCAAACGTAGAAAATGCAGATGCTACAATACATGATATAAAAATTCCTATTACTTTTCCTATATTGTCAATTAATCTATGATTTAATTTAAAAAGTGTTATGCATAAATTTAATGGAAAACCATAAATATTTCCATTTAAAAAAATTTTATTATTTTTTTAATGCGAAACTTTTTATATGCACTTTTATGCAGCAGAAATCATAAAATAAATTAATATTAACCTCGCAGGAATTCCGAATTTATTTTGTAAATTTACTTAACCTGTAATAGGAGTTTACGGAAAAATTTATCTATGAATTGCTGTAATCGGAATAAATGTTATTGAAAATAAGATTTACTTCGAATAAATATTATAACGATTTCATTAAGCGTCTGATTTCTATTTTGAGAATTGTCACTGTGGGTATTTTGTAAATTATTTGTGTATCGATTCGGATTTAATATAAAGTACATTCCATTACACAGTGACAAAATTTCTTCTAGAATTAATATCCGTCATTCTTGATGCAAAATGTATGATCATATATAAAAGAAGCTTTTGGCCGCATGCCAAGCGGATGAAAAATGTTCATATTATTTTCTCGTATACAGAGAGTACTGTGTTCATAAAAGAAATTCGGCCATGAGATTTTGATGAATCTCCACGTTTTAGATATTCCCTCAGTAATGAAAAAAATACATTTTCAGAATTTTGCCATTTTTACAATTTCTCAAAAAGCAAGCTAAACAGTGCAAACTTTGGCTTTCGGTGTATTCCTCAAAATTAAGGATTTTGATCAAGATTTTAGACGAATTATGCCGAAAGAAAATCAGTATTTCCCTGCGCATGCAAGTGTGGTAATTCAACGATGAATTGTATTGACAAAATGTGATATAAAGTTTGTTTCTTAGAATTTGTTTTGCATTTATATCACATTATCGACCAAATTTGTTAAAGGATTAACTGTCTGTAATTCTGTTTCGAGCATTGCTTAATAGTTATTTTAGAAATGAAGCGAAATATATAGGAGAACTTTAATTTATGATTTGTATTTATAACGCAAATGTACAATCAAATCATTAAAAAAATCAAATCATTGTGTGTTTGCATGTTTTTATTTTTATTAAATCCATTAAAGGGCACACTGCCTTTTTTTATCCCTCATATGTATAAGCATGAGAATTCTAAAACAAAATAAACAAGAATAATGTACTTACTGTTCTGTTATATACTTTGGAAATTTATGTCAAAATGAAGACCTAATCAATCTTCCAATAGACATTCAAAAGGCTCATGGCAATTTTATTTATTGCTCTACACAGATAGATATAAAACGCAAGCGACATATACGTTTTTGAAAAAACAATTAATATGAAAAAAATACGTCAATTTCTACTTAGGCCAACAAAGAAAATTTTTATTTTATTTACTTTTTATAAATTAATTACAATTAATATAAAAAATTTATCAAATTTTCGCAAGAATTGAACTCGCATTCTTCACCTTCACGTGTAACAAACTGAAATCCTTACAATTTTACAGACTGCACTACTGTCTGTTAATTTTAACGTTATTTATAAACTGCTAAAGCTTAATTAAAGTATTAAAATTAAATAAATTTAACTAAACAATTAATATTTGAAAAAAAACCTGTATTAGCATCGTCATCCACTACAAGCTTAAAAAATGTATTTGGATGGGCGAATAAAACTATTTCATTAAAGACTGAAAATTTGAACAAGATATAAATATGGAGAATGTGAAATAATATTAGAAATTCAGAAAGGAAGGGAAGAAAATTTCATCATTTTTTATGTTACTTAGAAATTTTCATTTATTTTAAATTTAAAAAATCATATCTTCATTCATATATTCATAAAAAAAATCATACATACTTATATTGAAACTCAATGGAAATAATATAGAATGAAATAATTTATCGATTTATTTTACGTTACAAATGCAGCCACATTAGATAAGCAATTCTTTAACCATATACGGTGAAACCTGACCATAACGATAGTATAGGGATCAACTTAAGAATATTTTTATAGTTATGTTATCATTATGGCTAATTCTAATTTATAAAATTATATATTTATAACTTTAAATTATTTAAATTTTTTATAAGAAATTTGAAATTAAAATGTCACTAATATACATAAGAATTTGAAATGAAAGTTTCACGAGCGATTATATAAATATGAATTACTCTCTACTATTCAAATTTCTTTGTATTTTATCTCACTGGACATTCTAAATCAGGAGACAGGCATTTATTTTCCTACTTTTTCCAACCAGTCATCAGTTTACGTCAAAAATAAAGCACATCATGTAAAATTCCGTGCATGGACAATGCATTTTTATTATTTGTGTCACAATGAGGGATAATTAAACGAACATGTTTTTCTTAGAAGCACGTCTCTACGAGTCCCTTTATCCGTCCGCAGTATGTTTGATGGCAAATTTATATCCTTTTAAAATCTGCTAGCTACAGGGCTGAAAGCAAGGAAGATTCTGAGATATTTCAAGATAAGAATTATTCCTGAATCTTTCTCGGATTATTTTAATAGTACAGCCATTGACAAAAACAATTTCATACCTTAATAACTTTTTTATTTATTACCGTATCTTCATAAAACTGGTAATGCTGTAAATTACTCAAGAAGACATGTTTACTCAGACAGAAAAATTTATTAATAGGGTTAATCATCATAGTTAATTAAATAGCATTCCGGAATTTCATTATTACGAAAATCTAGATTTTTCATTAATTCGTTCCTTATGCTTTTTTTATTTATATTTATAACAAATTTCTTTTCAAAACTGTCATTAGCTCTGGAGTTACAATTAATATCGTTTGTTTGAAACACCAACTTAAAAACCTGGACCCTATATTAAATAAACCTACATTTGTCAAAAATAAAAAAGAGAACTTTTTTAAAATTTATTTTCACTGAGATTCTTAAAAAATTTACCAAACAAAACTCGGATTTATCTTTAGTATGAATATTCATTTTCAAATTCAAACTAAGATATGATTTTTTTTTCTTTTGAAATTTAACAATTCATTACGATTCAAAATATTGTCGAATCCGTCTCAGTGCTGGATTCAGAACTTCATTCTTTATAGTTAATTAGTTAATGATTATTTAAATTCCATTAATTAATTTCTTCGAACTATTCTATATTGCATACCACGATACCGTTTTGTGAAGAATCGATAGTAAAAGCAAAGTTACAGAAGTGTTGTATTATTTTTGTTGACGACTGTGCACTAAATAATATCTTAATATCCAAGTTATATTCTTTCAAAATGCAATTATTCGTATATCGCACATTTAATAATTCTAGATGTGGAAGAAAAAATATTTTCATTAAAAAATAAGTGAGTTAAAAATTAACTGTTTCAAGTAGTAGATATCAGTAACAAATTCATTCATGAGGGAATGAATAACTATTTGCATTTCTACAAGAACAAAACATACAAATGTGTCTAGATCATAGGTTAGATCACTTATTGCAATTCAATATCAATTTATTTTTCAAACATTCGGGAAATTTTTGGCTTGAATTCATACCCTTCACACACTTCAATAATCCGACCAAATTTTCCACCTCGATTTGTGATGTAAACACGTGAAATTGAAACTAATTTTGTCGCCACATTTGGGCCCACGCACGCCTATAAACATTTTCCTCCATCACTGGCCGGATTGCCTTCATATTATCGATTTCTCCATCGCCGTAATTAAGATTCTGCTATCCACAATTTCTGCAAGTCTGGATTTTCCATTAATGGATTATCCTACGTAACATTATTCCGCATCTACATTGGGTGCAGATCCATTATCTAACTCATACGCTGAACCAATCAATTGAAACTGCTACATAATAAAGACCGAAATTTACAATATGAAGCTAATCCTTCAAATAGTTAACAATTTTAGATTTTGTCTCTCGGGAAACATAGTTTCTAAATTTAAACCCGTTGTAACAGTTATCTTTTCTCAAAACACTTTTCCTCTTTCGTTGTTTTTCTAGTTAAAAAAGTTAAAAATTATCTATTCTAAACAAATTATGCAGGCATAGTTTACTTGTACGTAATTGTTTAATTACTTTGCAGAGAAGTGGAAAATTATTAATTAAAAATAAAAACTGCATTTTTCGTGAAAGGAGATTTGATCATAGTCGAAACTTTTCTGACTTTAGCCTTTTAAAAGACAAATAGTAAAGAATCGTAATAAAAAGAAAATTGGAAGTTTACATACTAGATAAGCAGGGCCAGTTTAATATTTTTGTTTTCTAGAAATTTATTTTTATAAAAAATTAATATTTTGAAATTTAATTAATTCGTAGAAATTTATTTTAATTCTCATTTAGAAATTTGTGTAAAAATTTTATTTATAATACAGATACAAAGTATTTGAAATTGTAAATAGCCCATATGAGCCGATGAAAGCTCAGATTACTTGTGAGCAGCCATACTTAATAAAGGGTTAATGTCATTTTCGATTGTTCAGTAGCATTTGTTTTCATAGATTTATTTTTGAGGATTTTTCAGAAAATGTATATATATTATGTAAATACACAATTCAAATTTCTCATCTTGTTATTTAATTATAAAATTATTAAATATTAGTTCTATTTTCTCCATGATTAATTAAAAAAAATAGTTCATTTGGTGTCAAAAATCATAAATTTATGCGACAAATAAAACTCTTTATTAGAGACCGAGGAAAAAAGATTTAAATGTGTGCAAGTAAGTGCCGTAAAACGTATCATATCAATTAGTACATTTAATGAAAACAAGTAATATAAAAACAATTTTTTAAAAGCTATTCCTACTTAGGTTATCAGGAAAAATTTTATTTTAGTTATTTTTTTATTAAATAATCACAATTTATGTTCTCTTATTCCGCTTTACAACGGAAAGAGTGGTGCAGAAGCTGATGAGGGTTCATTCATACATCCACATATCACAATTTATATCTGGAACAGAGAACGATCAATTCTGACCCAGTACTCCCAAAGGAATTACTTTCGACATGGAGAACTTTCACCACACCCAGACAGACAGACAAGGGGAGTCTTCGGCTTGTGAGTTCAAACTCGAGACCCAAAGATGTGAATCCAAGGCCTTAAAAACCAGACTATCCAGCCCTGATAAATACAATTATTATAAATAATTGATTAAAAAATTATACTAGCATTGAATTTTCAATGCCAATTAAGGATTTAAATCCAAATGTGGCAATGCAAAATGCGTGGATTTTCTACATAAGTTGAGGTAATGTAATACCGAATAGAAATAATTTTCTTTATTCTGTATAACTTTAATCCGAAAGTACTACAAAATGAATTGGAAAAATAGATTAATTAGAAATGTTTTATTTTAAATGCATCAAAAATTATCAAAATAAACAGAATCGTTTAAAATAATCGGCCGAAAACATGTTAAGCCAAACCTCATTAAATGGGGGAGGAGAACAAACTGAATTCGTTACTTATTTGGAGGCGGGAAATTGAAGATTTTTGGTGAGAAATTTAGTTTTTAATTAATGAATGAAAAAAATAATGAATTAATATTTGAAAGAACTGTATTAACATCAAATGTCATACACTCCAAGTTTAAAAAAATATTAACTTGAACTTGATTGGATGAATATAAAGTATTTTATAAACGGTTGAAAATTTGAACAAGTATGAATAGGAAGAGAGTGAGCTAACAGTAGGAATTGAAATAAGAAAGAAAAAAACGCATTATTTTGCACAGCGTGATTGAAAAACTCAGCACTTATACAATATTTTTTTGATATATTTACCATCTCTTTGAATACCTTCACCAAGTTTCCGCTCCTATAAGATTATACAAAAGTGTTATAAAATTGTCTTTTTTTAAGATGGTGGGTCAGGTTTACGAGATTTTTGTTTCTTGGATAACTGCTAAAATGTCTTAAAAGATGTTCATGTACCTTATAAGCTGTTTATATTCCAGGCAAAAAGTGTTTACCTTTAGAGAAAACCATATATGATGAGGCCATATCATATATTAAACCAAAATCATGAAATCATAGAAAGAACATATTAATTTGAGAATAAAGTTTTAAACAACAAATAAGAATATTATTCTTTGTACTAAATAAAAGAAATGTTTACGCAGATCAGCAAATAAGCCTCCTAAGTAATTTGATAATATTGGACTTTCTTTTACTTTTTTTATGAATCTCAGGTTACAAAATCTTTCCAGTTTCAGAAATAAATTATTATTGTTTTCAAAAAAATAAAAAATTATTCAAGTTAAAGTATTTAATTAATCATGCATAACCCATAAAAATTGATACAACAAAATCACATAACGGACAATTAATAGCGCAAAAGAAAATTACTATAAAAGAAATACTGAAGCTCAAGTTAAAGAAGACTTATCCCTAATAAATTTTATACAAGAACGATAGAATTTAAATAACTAAATATTTTATCTTGCCGAAAACTATTCTTCAAATTACATCAAAAAATAAACAGCTAGAATTAAAGTCAGAACATTTGCAATAGATTCAGAGCATTTGCAAAATGAAAAAAAAAATTAAGGCGAATATGAAATCAGATATCGATTCGGCGAATTTCAGAACATGATAAAGAAATGTTCAACCAATGAACGACAAGGAGAGAAAAAAATACAAGCATTAAGCAAATCGCCGTCGTTTTATAATTCAGTTATTATTGAAACGTGAAAAAGAAGAAGATTAAGAATCAAAAGTGTTATAAGAGTGCAAGAAATATTAATACTTGAACATTCACTCAAGTTTTTATTTAATAACTATATGTAAAGTAAATTGGAGAGTCTGTCTGATAAAAGTAATTGTTTTAATCAGAATTCTCTTTTCCCCTTATTTTTTACCGCATTCATTGACCCTGAAGGAAACACCTCAGAAATAGGAACTAGAAGCTTCCGATATTTTGGTTTTGCTCTCGCCATCCTGATAGGCGTAGCAAGGATATAATGATCAAGTTACCTCCTTCCGATGACGATATGCAGTGGGGCTGTACCGTGGGATGGGATAACCCTTAGGAATCAATCATAGTTCTCACCTACTGATATCGTGTCATCCTGAACATTCAGTATATCATCATGCCTTTGGATGGGAGGAACAATTTCGTTATACAATAGTTTTCCTACAATTGGAATAGTAAGCCCTTACATTTTTTCTTTATATCATTTAAGACTTTCTTTTCGGTAGTGCAAGGCCTCTGTATAAGGTTAAATGCCGGCGTTTTGGCATAGAGGTAACGCGTCTTCTCCGTGATCCGGCCGTAACGGGTTCGAGTCCCGGTTTGGGCATGGTTGTTCTTCTGTGTTCTATCTGTAATCTGTGTGAATGTGCCCCCTTTAAAAAAGCGAATATGATGTGTGAGTAGCAAAAGTCGTACTCTTGGCCCTAGTTGGCGATACTACAAAACAAGAGACGCTAATTTGGCTTAAATCGTAGACTACCTCAATGAGCTTTTCCATGGCAAGTGCCATAAGAAAAAACAACAACAACAGGGTTAAATCAATTGTAATCACAACACATTTCAAATTCCTAAATAAATTATTTAATGTCATTTGATAGATATTTCAATTATAACTACTATTAACAGTATTCCTTTTTAAATGAAGTTAAAATTAATGCTTAATCTTCAACATACCAGAAACAGGAAAGTGGTATAGGGAGCCATAATTATTCTGATAAAGTCAAGAATTTTTATCAAAAGTTTCAAAAATCCTTTTACGTGCAAAGGGAACTGGAAGTTATTTTTTCCCCTTTAATTTGATATACCTTTCAATCTCTTCCTGGAAAAAAGTTTCTCATTCTCTGCAAACTTTCTCAGTCCGCCCTTCGAAATCGATTTGAAAGAATTGAGCGTTTTTCAAAAGAATTTTCTCTTTCTTCCCTGAAGCTCAGAATCAATTCAAAGGCAATGAAGGAGGGAATAAAATGTTTCGATCAAATGATTGAGTGATTAAAATTAGGAACATTATCAATAATCTTTATTGTATTTTAGTACCAAGAGATTTATCGACAGAATGTTAATGTTGACTTATGTTTTTAGTTCTTTTATATAGAAAAACAGCAAATAAATAAACTTAATAAAAATCTAATATCGTTCGAGTGTCGTTTCAATAAATTGTAATTTTCAGCCATGATTACTTAGCAAAACAAACGCAAACTCAAATGGTCATTCTTCTTATTTATTCAATTCAAATCAAAATATTAAATATTAAATGCTATGCATATTTAAAAAGAACAGTTAATATTGAAAGTCATCGCACGCAACTACAGTTTTAAATAACAAAATTCTTAAAGCTGCCAGAAGTATGGTTCAAGAACTGAAAATATCAAAAGAAGGTTAAGCAAATGTAATGTAAAATTCTGTATGAAACAAGATTACTGTTTTCCAGAATGACGGCTGATACAGTATTTTACTGTTTTTCTACATCAAAGAAAAAAATGGGTTTAAAAACGCCATTTAAGAATTAAATAGAAATTTTTATGAGGAATTTTTTAATCCCTTATATAGATGTCCAAAGGTCAATTTCAGCCAAGTGCAACAGCCATGCTAAAGAGTTTGGTTTGGTTTGGTTTCTATTATTGGCTCAATTTGGTTTCTATTATTATTCAGCTGTACCAGCATCCTTTTATAGAGGAAAGTATAACGTGTTGGTTTGAGTTATTGGGTTTAGTTTAGCTATTTTAACGTCCCGTTTTAAAGCAACAGTAAGTCTATTTTGGAACGGACCTAATAATTTTGAACCGCATTTAGATGTTCAGAACGTCTCAGCTAGCATCCCCTATCCAAACTTCTACACCACACCAGCGGGAAAATAGATTTAACGTACATCAGACCAGTTTATAAGACCGTTCTTAAATTCAATCGGGTTCCGCAGCCAAGACCTAAACACTGCGATTCCTCTTACGAGCCCTTGAAGTTCCTTCGTACAGATTCAACGGCCAATTCGACAGTCACAAATAATCATTGTTATCACTCAAATTTTGCTAATAACCAGCACTTAAATAATTTTGATTAAAACAAAAATCAAAATATATAAATTACAATCTTTTTCTTCTGACTCCGAATGTTCAGCTGTAACTTATTACAACCATTCAGCCACTAGTGGACCCCAGATTTATTTGTAGCAGCATAAAGAAAATATTACAACAAATTTCCGTATTTCCTGTAAGAAGTCTTTGAAAACGAAGTTACATATACGCACTTCCTATAAATGTCAAAAATTCTCAACTGCGTTTAAATGTAACTTCTAAGTCTAGCTTATTCATTAATATGATTTTTCTTTTCTCCCTTCTAGTCTCCTTCTCTGAATACTATCAGTTTTTGAATGAACTAATTTAATTATGGAATATAACCCTAATTTAATTACAAAAATAAAGAGAACTGTAGCCTATTATACATGATTACAATGAACTCGAGCTGAAAGCATTTCATAACTTAAAATTACAACTGATGTTGGAAAAATATGACCCGCACTGAATGTGGATTGCATGGAAATCCACAATTTATTTTAACAAGCATGAATGAATGCTGTTAGCAGAAGAAAGAAAATTCTTTTCTTTCGAGATGGAGCCGTTCTCCTTTTTTTACATAACGAATTGCATTGGGATTTTCTTATCATTTTCATATTTTACAAAAATTGAGTATAAATAAAAAATATATATAAGTATAGTATAATATATATATGTAGCATAGTTTTGCAGATGAATGGTCAAAAAGAAAATAAATGTAGAATTAACGTAGATTTATTTTTCCCCACTAGGACATGGTTTATGCAAGGAGACAGAAGACGGAACAAGTCTGTTTCCACCTGATTACAAGCGGAAAAATTGTGAGAAATTTTTCCATTATTACTTTTGCAAGGATATTTGTATTGGGATTATTTTGAGCGTATGGATTCTGGAAAAGGAATGTTAGGTATTTTCGGAAAGAATGCACTGGCGATTTATCCCTTCGCTTGGAGCGTGAGAATTGCAATAATCATTAATTTTAGATTAGTGTTAGAAATAATTAAATAAAAATGTCGGATTCGAATCGCAAAATAAGGGGAAATTTTAAAATAAAGTTATATAGGCTAATTTGTGATAAAAAAATAGGAAATTAATATGTATTTAATTTAAATTAAAAGATATCATTACATAAATTTATACAAATGTAAGTAATATTCTACATAAATACAAATATGCATAAAAACTTATTTCCATTATTAAACTACTCTAAAATTAAATAAAAGTATCTTTATTAGTATCTTTATTTAACCGCAAAGAAAATATAATAAAATTCTGTGCTTGTAGGTGCGTCCGTTATTTGACAATTTTAAATTCAATTCTTTTTTCATTTTGGGTATGGAATGTTTCAATATAAAATAATTTTACAGTATTACAAGTTTTTCAATTTTTAGAATTCTGAATTTTTGTTTTAAGTCTATCACTACAGGTGAATAAATGTAGAAATGATTTATAAGAAAAATATACACCAGTATTTTGTTTTAAGAAGTGAAATCGCTTTTTGTGCAACGAAAGCTTTGTTGCTCATTCAGATCGATCGAAAAGACTTCTAAATGGAATTATATTACCTGCATCATTTCACATGATAAAAAAAATTCTCACACAGTTGAAAATATTTTAAATTCTCTACTTTCATATTTCTGACATCATATTCTGAAAATATCATCAGAAAAATAATTCAATTCGTTTTAAAATTCAAACTATTTTCTAATCAATGATATTGGATTAATTGAAGTCTTGCTTTTCTTCCTTAGTTTTTAAAGACTTCTTATTATCTATAGTCATACTAACCCCCGGGTAAAAAAAATAATTCAATATTTTTACTAGATGGTGCTGATAAGCATGAGAAACAGAACAAAATAACAAGAAAGGAATGTAATAAATTCTTATAGACGCGAACCTAATTAAACACTTTCTTTCAAAATGCATTTAAATATTAAATTTATATTAATGGCAACACAAGTAATTATATCTTTGTAAACATATTTCCTTTTTATAAAACATAAATTTGATGCATAAAAAAAGGGGAAAAAATGTGTTTATATTTAAAAGAAGATGTGCCTTATTTGATTGAATTAACTCAAATACAAAACCTATGCATACACTAAATTTCATCCTTTTAGTATGCTTACGTTTTAGTGTTATTGTATTCTAATCTACAGGAATAAATAGATTACCCTAACCGAGCAGAACTATTTTAAATGCGCCAAATAATGTTTGAAACATTTAATTTAATATTTGATGATTTAAACATTTCATAAAGTTTAATTTAAAAAAAAAGCTTTAAAAATTGGTTTTTAAAATGATGTTTAATTTAAAATTGCTTATTTCGGCTAAATCATTCAATGGGGAATACAAACTAACTTATATTCATACAGGGTTTCTTCTACTTCAAAGAGATTAATAGCTGAAGAATGCTGGATTTTGCTAAGGATACATTCAATGAATTGGGCGCATCGCTATCCTTCTCTAATCTAGGTCTCTTCGCGAATTCAACCTCTGATTAATGGTATTCACTGAAATGAAAAGTCCCGAATCCGAGTACAAAAGGGCTCAATGTCTATTCTTCGGAAGTCCTTTCATCATTTTAATTTATTCGAGGGGTATTTGTCATTGAGCAGATCGAATTTCTGATGTTCTAATGTATTCTCTGATTTATACGGGAACAGAAAAGCGGAGGTATGCTTTTAGAGATGGGGTTTATATAAAATGTTTTAAGATTTATTTGTGTTCATAATAACTGAAGAGTAGAAAATCAAAGCTCTATTTTTAAGGAAGAAGAGAAATCAAAACTATTTAATTTTAATTGAAAAACTTATTTTATATTTTCCATTCCATTTGATACTTTCTGACCGTATTTCCGGTTTCGGCTACTTTTTATTAATTTAACGGTGGTCAGTTATTAAAAGTCTATAATATATAAGAATAATTATTTGCAGATAATTGTTAAAAATCGAAGAAATGGCTGTTTTATAATAGTGCCAATAAGTAATTAGCAGTAATCAAAATAGCAAAAACTACTGATAAAATATATTTAGTATTGCATGCAGCTCAGTTATTTAGTAATTAATGAGCTAGAATTCCAAGATAAACGATTCATTACTATTAAATATTCGTCCTATGAGACCAAATAGAAACTTTAAGGATACTTGGTTTGAAATTTTGAAGATAATTTTAACTAAGTCAATATTTTTCAAATATGCATTAATTTCTGCGAGATATACTGCTACTTTTTCAAAACCCTTATTTGGTAATTTGGAGGTGACTCTTATCTATGGGAAGAAGCAAAATGGGGGCTTCAACAAAAGCAGCCTTCAGTTTCCAAAATTTTCAGCCACGGGATTTCCTAGCCAATATATTTAATAATATCATCCTTGGGTATATTATGAAAGGCCCCCACGATCGCCAGATTTACATTTATCAGATTACTTATTTTGAAATTACTTAAAAAATAAAGTATAAGAAAAATAATCCCGAGTAGTTCAAATTTAATAAACCGTTTTACTGCGTCACGTAGATCTATTACACGACAATGATGCATAATATGAATGAAGACTTTGTTCCGCTTTAGAGTTTTTACAATTGGAACAATAAAAAGAAGGCATTTCGAGAAAATAATACGATTAAAGGATTTTTATTTCAAATTTCAATTACTATTTATTATAATTGTTCTTTAGAATTTTATTTCAGTTTTTTAAAAAGAATTCGTTTTTTTTTTTCATTTTTGTTGTTTGTTATATAAACTGCGTCATTTTTCTACTTTTCTTCTTATTATTTGTTACGTATAAGCTGAATATTTGTTTTAAACTTTCATTGCGAATATTTAAATTAATAAAAAAGAACTATTACACACAATTTTTCCAAATATTTTACTTTTCAAAATTTGATAATTGTCCCTGAAATAAATTTGAACATGACCAGCTCTTATTAGTCATTAGTGCATTTCAGCTCTTATTAGTCAGTCAGTTTCAGTCACAAGACAATAGATCGTTTTATTACATATATTAAGGTATTAAAAATTTCACTAGGTAGGAATAATTGATCTGTATAAAATTTTATACTCAGGAATTTTTACAGCACTAAATTTCTTGAAAAATGATATAAAATATGATTCTTAATTCACTTAAAGTAATTTTTCTACCACGTTTAGAGTTCATACCTCTATGTACATACATGCATGATTTTGGTTTCTTGAAATAAGACGAACAGAATTGCTTTAATTGACATAAACCATCCGGTAAAAATTGCATCTTTTATGGGATTTTAAAGTTCTTTTTTTAATCATGACCAGGAATAGAGAATGAAAACTCGTTTTGAGTTGATACACGTTTCTGATAATAATCTATAAATGCACACAAGTCTTTGTCTTCCAAGTCTTTACCATAGACGGAAGATTTTAACGTGGTATTGCAGCCTAATTTCAAACGGTTATAAAAATTACTGATTCTTCCTTTCTGGGAAAAATCAGAAAATAGTTAATTTTAAGAACGCGTATGGATTAAATTGTGTGTATTAAATTAAATTATGAGCATACCCATGCTAGTGTATGAAATAAATATAATTTATTAACATACATTTAAACAGCTTAACTGTTACAGAAAAAATCGCTTCAGGTTTTCCATGGTTGAAATATAAAAAATAGACTGTTGTATCACATGAAAACATTTTAAGTTTTTTCTTAATAGTCCAGAGTAATTCAAAACGTGTAAATGGCTTACGAAGCTACAATGGGATTTCTTAAGCCTATACCATGTTATGTATTATAATAACATAGCACTTAAACTATCTTTTAAGTCGTAACTATAATTATAATAACCAGTGCACAGTTATAGATATCCGTTCATTGATTCGGAAAAAACATAAAAAAATAATCTAACAACTAATTTATGGAAGGTTTATTAAATATCTTTTAAGTTCTAAGAATCATTAATATAGCTTAAATTAAACAGTCTTCAATATTATTGAAACTCTGATTTCTAATCTAAATATTAATTTCTAAAATCATACTTCAATATATATATATAAAATAAACAAAAAATATATATGCCAAAACATAATAGCAATCCATTACGCATAATTGTATTTCTGATATAAAAGCCTCAGTTATTTTATCGAAGGAAATATGAAGCAAAGATTGAACAGTTCATGCAATCAATTAAATCATTTTTCTTTCCATCATAAGAACGAATAACATAATGCGCAGTTAAATTCAAAATTTGAAATGGTGCGGAATACTTTACCTTTATCATGTAGGCATGAATTGATTCTGTTACACAAGATACATTGCTTAAGAAAATAGTAGGATTTACCATTTTTTACGCTTTAAACTTTGCTACAGTCAAGAATTTTACGATTAGAGGAAATTATAATTCTTCCAATTAATTCAAAAACTAACAATGACTCATGAGTTTTTAACATATCAACAGCCTCTGGTAAAAATGAACGTCATTTCAAAATATGCTAACAACGTAAATTGAACTCTAACGAAATTATCCCTACATGTTAGGGTAAAACTAGGAAAAAATTGGAATGGCTAAACATTCTTCAATTGTTTTCATTATTTTTGCTAACATGTTTTATAAGAATTTATAAATATATACCAAAATCTTGCATAAATTATTCAATTAAACTTGATAAAGGATTTAAAATTATATTTCTGAAATCTATTAGTAAATTACTTGAATTCTGTTATTAGTATACATAAATGACATTATTAACATATCTTAATTATGCTATTAGAAATAAATACAAATTAGAATATCTTTCCCTAAAAAGTTATATTTATCCATTGGGTCATAAATATCACAAGTTTATTATTCTCTTCTTAGAAGTTTCGAAAAATATAAATCATTCGTTATGCCCAGTTCACTTTTGATATAATTTAAAAATAACTCGAAGAAACTTCTCGAAATTAAAAATATCAAAATCAACAAAATTTAAATAATTCTTTCTCGCTTCCTCAATTACGAAATAAATTGATGAAGATATTTGGGAGATATTGAAACATTAATGCAATTGAGAATCAAAGAAATGAAAATGGTTTTCAAAGGATCACCAATAAAAGAGCAAACAAACATAGACTGGGAAAATTATTTCTCGGTAGAACCTGTGCTGATTTTAGAGCGAGCATAATCAAAGACTCCAGAAAATTCAGATTTTATTTATTTCATTTAGATTTTTTTCGTTGAAGTGGAACGTGATTTGAAACTGCGATTGCGTGACTTCGCACAAAACTACGTGCTCGAGCTTCCGGATTTTCCATTGATTTTAGAAATGAACTAAAGAAAAGCGTCTTCTTGGCAGTTGTGAAAGATAACAAGCTTGCAAAGCAAAATCCATTAGCAGTACCCTTAAAAAATGTATTTATTTTGGAAGGAAGGATCTTTTTTTATTATCATTTTTTAAAAATAAGAGACCAGCATTCAATACTCTGGTGGCATTTGGCATTAAAAATTATTTTTTTAGTAGGACAGTATTTCTTAAGATATATTGGATTTTTTAAAGAAACGGAGAAAGAATTTAAAGATTGATTTGCATAGCTGATCTAATATTACTTATGACGTATAATGTAAAGTTTTATCTTTAAAAACTAAGGGAAAACCATTAGTTAATACTGAAACCGCCATTTCGAAGGTTATTTAGATATGGAAATCAATAAAAATGGATTTATACTGAATTTCTCTGAAATATGAGGATTCTGTCAATGTTTGTTACTGCCTTCCTTAAATTTGAAGTTATGTATATGAAGCTCTTATAATTCTTCAAAATCTTTCAATATGGCAGGATAATATAATAACATGGTAATGCATTATAACAAAATATAACATACTTCTATTTATTTATGTTATATTTCCTAATCCTTATATCAAACAATGTATGTAAAGAACCTTTATGGAACGTTTTCACAATAAAAATATAATATAAAAATGTACTAGAAATGTTGTAACCATCCATTTCTTAGAAATATCCATCCGTTAGAAATTGTAAAAAATGGATATTTGTATATAAACGTCACATTTGTTTCTTATCGGTTCAAATATTAACTAAACAATAAACAAATTACTCTCCTAAATATACGATACCTGCCAAATACATGATTACGGTAAAAGTAAGTTTACATTCACTAACGGGCTGTTAGGTATTAAACTTATTATTATTATTAACCTTTACAGCAACTAACCTACAAATTAAATCCATGAAGGCGTTTAGGGTAATTGGACTTTCATTATTTTACGATGAGAAACGCAGTCTTTTCGCTAAAATGTTAGATATTCATGTTATTTTAATTTCCTTTGAACTTAAGAAAGCATGCTAGAGAGCTAGAGATATTGCACATTTTTATATAATAGTGAATTTTAGGGGGAACATACTATTCAAGGTGATTTAAAAACAGTTTCGTACTCAGTATTATAATGATATATAATACTGAAAAATTCTCTTAAAAATATACTAAAGTTATATAGAATTTTTTACAGAAAATATCTCAGAAAACATGAAATTAACTTAACTTACCGATCGATCATTATTCATGACTGTTAATGGGCCTGATAATAAGTTAAGCCTGATAATAAGAACCCAAGGTTTCAGACCCGGTTCCACAGAAGTACGGCCGTGTAAGGTGGTCCTCTGCACTCCAAATTCGTCGTGGCAAAAGCGCTTCCAACTGGGCTGCATGGAAGCCTGGCGAGGGAGGCGTCAACCTACGTGCCATCCTCGTCATCCAAGCAAAATTCAAAGTTGCAAATGCCTTCCTAAAATAGTCCCAAAGTTACTTTTAAACGGGACGTTAATGAAACTAAATTCAATGGCTAAACTAAACTTATGATTTATAATATGTATATTTATAGGTATTAAACAAACATTGAAAAGAAAACATCACGGTTAGATATTTATGAAAAATTAATGACTAAAAAATTATTTTTAAAGTGTTTTATTTTAGATAATTAACTCAGCGTAACCATAGTTCATTTACTATGCAAATAGCTGCAATCTTTGATCGGATCATTTCCTTTGAAATCAAGAAGAAAGTTGCCTAATCAAGAAGAATTCGTTTGTCTAAGAACAGATAATATTAGTTTAGGAAATTGATAACCGATAGCATCTAACTTAAATTTAATTATAAACATAACAAAAGTAAATATTCTTAAATACTCTGTAAAAAATCCGAATAAAATTATTTTTAATTAAAGTACGTTAGAAAGAGCAGAAACTCATTTTGTAGAGTGGTAACAAATCGAACTCGAAGTTGTGTATGGAGAGATGACATTTTAAGCGCAGTGCACAGTTACATTGTAGTATTAATATCAGAAAATGCTATAGTATGGACTTTCTTATCATGCGTAAGTGATAACGTGTATTTACACAAGTAAATAAAAAAACTTCAATTTATGAGTTTTGTAGAACGCAAATTAATTACAATTATAGGGCCATAATTTCATTAATGGTAATTTGAGCTCTCGTAAGCGTGACAAGAGCAATTGTAATGTTGTTCCACTGTAATGGTCGTTATCGCTGAAGCTTTGCCATAGCATGCGTGTGTGATATGCTGCTACACAGCTGTTGAGAGCTCGAAAATCGTAACATAACGTTGTGTTTGCAGCGATAATCAGCTGCAATCTTAATTAGACAGTATAATAATTAAAATGAAGCTCTTAACACCAGGGACCCTTCATTTCCTCATTAGGTTCATGGGAAAGAAGTGATTTAACTAATATAACAATGCAACTTAGCACACTGTCTTGTGAAAATTGCAGGCATATATCGTTGCAAACTAAAATCTGTACTGGCGTTTGTTAAACTTCGTTAGAATTAGATCATGAGTGTTTTTTTAATCGCAGTGACCTGGTAACAAGGTCTCCAATCTAGGATTGCAAGGAATCAGGTTCGAAGTCTTTTTCTTCTAAAAATTCGATGTTTATGTGACTCAGGTTCCCATTGAATTTGATATACATGGTCAAATGCCTACCATTCATGTATGACGAGAGTCTGGAAAGAGAGCTGAAAGCTCAGGTGTCGTGTCGTCATCGTTGTCTGACAGACGGAAATTACGTTAGGTTAATTTAAAAGAATTAACCTAAAAAAGTTCTTTTAAGGTTCTTGTTACTAAATGTAAAAAAAATGTATAACTAAATAAACGTAAAAACAATTTTAGTAAAGTTCTTTTGCATTTCAGTTTGTCTGTCTTTTAAAAAACCTTTAAAAATTCTCAGATATTTTTGAAATCTTAGATCAAAGAGGATTACACAAAGTATACGCAATATCAAAAGGAAATATTTCTTTAATAAAATTCGTTTGTCTCAATATCCCTATGCTTTATTTCCTTCCAATGCCCGTATAACAATCTTCCTTCGCTTTATTGTTAGAAAAATAATGCAATCAGTCTTTTAAAATAAGCAAATGTAAATACAAACATCTGGAATTTTCCATCGAAATATCAATAAAAAGAATTTGCCTTTCAATTCTTTGTTAAGTTGCAATATCATGCTTTCGATTGTAACGCACGAATGTTTGACATGTCATTCAAGTTGAAATGCACCAGATGTTTGTGACAAAATTGAATTTACGCTCCATAATTTACATTAAGACATCGTCTCAGCTTCGGTGCATGTTTGTCGGAGATTCTGGCGCTGTTTTAACTCGCATACATAAGTTTTACACATGCTCGCGAAATTAAACTTTTGACTTTTTCCTATATATCTTCTAGTTGATTTGCGCAAACTGTTATTCAGTTCTTAGTAAAAGCTAAAAGCCTCAAGCTATCTTCTGAATGTTTGAGATAGGAGAGTCAAAACAAAACGCTTCTTTAGAATATCTGTTTATACAAAAAAAAAGGAATTCTGTTGGAATGATAGTTAGAATAGGTAACTACTTTGCTTTATTTCTCAGTGTAATAAAAACACTTTATGCATGTTATTTTTTAAATTCATTAACATTTGCAAAACATTTTTGATTTCTGAAATATAAAGAGTGATTTAATAACCTCTTCGTTTTTCTAGGGAAAAACACGTAAAAAATGCGAAAGAATTGTTAATCTTAACATGTTTATATTCATCTTTTATTATAATAAAATGTTATTTTTAAATATAAATAATTTCCGCCTTTGATTTAAAAAATATCTTTGATATATTCTTGATCGATGTTCATGTAAAAATATTTTAGAAAATTTTAGATTTTTAATTGAATTTGAGGTTAAGGAAATAGTTTTATTATAATATTTCCACTCGCACTCAGAAGTTACCTAATATTTATACGTTTACTTTTATATACATGATGTGAAATGTTATCAATAAATTGGTTTATTTTTATATATATGCACTTGCAAATGTTAATAGAGACAAGCCTTATAGGATATTCTTGAAATGAAATATAATAAATGAAAAATAATTAATTTAATTATTCCCATGACGTAATTAACTTTTTGATTACATATTTTTTAATAATTCTTCGATACTGCTGAAAGAAAAATAATATCAAATATGCATTATCGTATCTTTGACACTAAGGACGAATAATCACGCTTTATTTGCTTCAAATGGTTTAGCTTAAAACTTTAAGAAGTTTATAATATTTTTTACACTTTTTCTTGAAAGCACATTTCAGAATGAATTTTAAAATGTGTAAGCATTTTTAATCCCTTCTTTGCATTTACTATTATCTTTTTGCTGGTTATTTTTTTATTTAAAATGGAAAAGTTATAAGTTAGCAATATAATAATTTCAAATTTGGCTTTACATGCTAGATTAATCTCTCTTTTTCATGCAGTTTCCAAGGAAACAAGACTGTCAGATCCGGGAGAAATTTAAATTGGCATCAAACTCTTCTAATTTTAACACCATAGTAAATTGTCGAAGTTTGAACTAGTATAGATTCTATATGATCCTATTCCAAAATATGAAGAATAAACGCTCTAGAAGTTAGATCCCAAAACTACGGAATTACTGTTTCTGATAACTGAGCTACCATGTCTCTTCCAATTTATACTAAATAGTCATAAAATACTTTTCAACTAAAATACATAATTGCGAATTTTAAATAATTAAATTATCCGTTTTAAAATATTGGCTGCTTTTTTAAAAACTTTTATAAAATAATATTAATTTCTGCATAATTAAACACTGTTATCATAGTAAAAAATCATTTCTTAATCCTTCATGAGCAAACTATAAAAGCGAAGGAAATACTGATGATTGTACGGCATTGCGGCCTTCATTCAGAATGTCCAATGGCGTCAATACACCTAATATCGTTGCTACATGTCAAATGTAATTATCAATGCCACTGAATTGCACGCCAATGTTTTTTTTATGCATCATCAGTTTTAAAATGCTACTGATAAGTGACCATAAATTGAACGCAATGAATACAAAAATCAATTTTTACTCAACGCCCAACACTATGTAACCCGAAATATTCGTAACACAATGTTCTAAATCTTGATAGTGTTCAAGAAACGACATTTAAAAATGTATGTTTAATAATTATAAAAATTAGAATTATTTACGTATACTTGTAAATCATTTTTAAGTAAATAAAATTAAACATAGTAATATTTCAAACTATTTTCTCCAATTTTATGTAATCCCCCAGTTTCGATGATGGAACCTATTAAAAAACAAAATGTACATTAAGAACTGCCAATAAACCTAAATAAAAATATAATTTCAATTTCAGAGACATCCAACTCCCCTCTTCCCTTGCCAGACAGAATTCTGCTGAGAAAGCACCTCTGAAGGGACAAATGTTCAGATCACGTATATCATTAAATATCGTCACGTAATAATCATTGTCATATTTCAGACAACAAGCTATAGACAGGCTTATACTTGTCTATATGGCTCCTTCTCGATCGATAGCGAGGGATCTGCCAGTGGCCCAATGTAGATATCAAGGCCTCACTACAGAGAAGATCTTTCAGAGATATTTATAGACGAATAATTTCAAACTTAATTCCTTAATGGTAGGAATTTTATTCACAGAAATTATTTTTAGCAAAAATCACCTTTCATTTCTGGAATAATTTTTAATTTTTTTATGCTAGAATTAAAAGCCACTAATGGAACAATCTGAACTACAGTTGTTATTTAAAATATTGAAAATGTAATCCTTAAAAGACTTCGCATGTTGAAGTTTTAATGACAATGAAAATATTTTAACAACCTTCTTTTTTATTCTATAAAATTGATCCTTACTAAAAGGTTCAATGTAATTCGTCTTGATGGCATGGAAATGAGTCCTATCATAAATTTCATTTTTATTTTAAGAAGTTACCTTAATAGCTTGATAACAGAAAGTGGAAGAAGAATGCTTCATAATGAATAGAATTAATTTTATTCGCAGTTTTAAGTAGGACGAAATCAATCCACTTTTTAAAGCTTATTTCACCCCGAAATATGCAGATTTTGCTAAATTTATTTTTTTTCATAAATTTAATTTACTTGTTTGATTTTTTCCCTTGTTCTAATATGTACTAATATATTATAGAATGAAGAGATATTATAGAGATATCTGTACTAATATATTATAGTATAAAGAGTATATATTCTAATATAATACTATTAGTATACAGAGATATATATTAATTTGTACAGAGAAAAAGACTCTACATGCGGCGAAAAATAGAGGACCTCTGGGGAGAAATTTTCGAAGACAGGAGAGGACGGCGAAAGGTTTAAACCAGATCAAGCCTATTCACATCGATAGATAAACCAAAATTGAGACTCCTAGTTTTGTATGTATCTCATCATGATGTCATGAAAATTAGACATTTTCAAAATTTCATCGCTAATAATAACAACAACTGACTAACTGTTGTACTGACTTAACAACTCTAAGTAATAACAACTGATTGGAAAGATATCAGAGTACAATATATGTGCAATAAGCAAATTTAAATGATATCGACTGTAACCAAAACATTCAGTTTTCGACTATCTCACCGTGATATCATTAAATTTTTTCTATTCAGAAACTTCATTTTTCTATTTTATGAAAACGTTAGAATAAACACGAAGAAACTGAAAACAAGTATATGTTTATAAAATAAAAATTAGCCTTTTCGAAGAGACAGATGGTCAAAAATGAAAACTCTTTTTTGGTCTATAATGATGTAATGTAATCCAAAAAATAAAAATTTAAATATCCATTCTGGTATCGTTTTGATGTATAAATCTTTGTTATATCCTAGAAAGCTAGTCACAGTTAATTTGAAAGACTTCCCAGTTTTTCTCTCGTTAATTTTTCTTTCGAGTAAAAAAATAATTCTTTATTGGTTTTCCTAATGCTTGATCTTAAAGACATCCCACCCTTCAGCCGTGCTTTGAATAATCCCGGAAACTGTTGCTAAAGGCATCTGAAACGTTATCCAAATTTCTGTAAAGCTTCAATGAACTGATCTATATCTTCTACTTTCGTTGTGACAGTAAAACGTTTTTAAACTGATAGATCAAATTTTGTAAACATACTGAACGTACTTTG
The DNA here is from genome assembly GCA_026289955.1 of Argiope argentata. Taxonomy (NCBI): domain Eukaryota; kingdom Metazoa; phylum Arthropoda; class Arachnida; order Araneae; family Araneidae; genus Argiope; species Argiope argentata. Next base: position 347,188 of record JAOUZG010050771.1, on the reverse strand, counting down.
CAATGGGTTCGATTTTTGTCTTGATCTCCCCATTTGAGGGTCCCATGGGGGTGCATCTTTACTGAGGGTGAATAGCTTCCGGTATGGTGGCAGCTCTCGCCTCCTTGTGGATACACAAAAAAGGGGAAATCTGGCTCCTCCCGTCGACGATGGGACTTACTTCCATATGGAAAGGCTGTATTTTGGCCGGTGAGGGCCTTTAGGACTCAAATACAGTTTCCACCAGTTTTGTTCTTGCGGCGGCCCGGACATTCAAGCAGAGTTACCAGTTGTGGTCGTGACTAAAGCCTAGTTCCAATGACCATCGAATCTTCAGGCGGGGCATTCGTTCCTCCGTTTTACCCCTCTTGTAGTTTCTTGGGGTCCTTTGATGTCTGGACTCTTTACTGACAATTTTCGGGAAACTTGGAAGCGTCCACAAGTCCATCAGAGGACCCCAAGAAACCGCAAGAGGGGTAAAATGGGGGAACGCGTTGGCTGTCTGAAGAATTGCAGGTCGTTGGAACTAGGGTTTAGTGGCCCCCCAATATGATGACAAAGTACCTTTTTTTTTCTGCAAATTGTGAAATTTTACTTTTTTGTGTGTGGCAGTTTCCACAAATATATTTAAAATAATCAGGCGAGTTAATTCATCTTATGGAAGTCATTTCGTTCAGCTTCAACAATATCTAAAAATGAAAGCTATCTGCGTTAAGAAAAATACTGACTACTTATGCATTTCCGGATAGAGTTTATGTAAAGCAAATTATTAATTGAATTTTATAAATATATATTTAAGAAGCTCATACATAAATAATATTATGCTGCTCTTAAATTTATAAAATTCTAACACATTAGACCAGTGATTTGTGATAAATCTGTATATGTTGAAAAACTTTAATAATTTTTCCAGTAACCAAAAAACACTAATTGTTTTGATTATTAGTTTTATATTAAAAAGTTAATTTTTAAGCATCAAAAAGTAATTTTAATTAAAAGGTTTGAAATGAATTCATACATAACATAAGGACCTTTGTGCTTTTGTTCGATGTAATGGCATTTAATCATTCTTCGCCATTTAAACGTATTCGAATAAAGCTCAACAATATCAATAAAAATGCACTATAACATCAATTCAAAAGATTGAATCTCATAGTATTCAAACTACACACAATTGAATTCCTTGTTTGAATTGACTCTTCTCTTATCGGAGAATAAATGTTGTCTCTATGTTTTCAGACAGTGATAAAAATGTCAAACTGTAAAATTCAAAAGAACTTCTTGTCTTCCTTCTCCGTGAAACGACCAACACATTTTATATTTTCATAGTTAATGAAGTCTGGAAAGTTTATGTTGGAAAAGCTTTGAGAAATAAATGTTCGCACTTCATTAACAGCATTTCAAATGAGCAAATGAGAAAATTTAATAGAGAAAAGTCAGTCTGCAATGTAACGTTTTATTAACTGGCGAAATATCTGTGCCAGCAGATTTATTTTCCCTTTTAGCACGAAAGGGTGCAGCTTAGGAGTTCAAATATGTTAGTTTCACTTTCTTTACGTAGCTAAACTGGGAAGTGTTTAATCACAATATACACATTCCGGTCTTTCTGTATCACACATGAATAGATTAAATTTTAAGGATGAAAGCCAAAAGAGAAATCCTTAGAGTGTAGACAGAAACTTGAGGTATTATAATCTGATTATGTAAAAGGGAGAGAACTTTCTTTTTCTTCTAAGTCCACTTTTTAAAAAGATATTTTTCACTCAGTCGACCTATATTCTAATGAATACGAGAACCTTAATTTATAATTTTCAAGCTAGATAATTGTCATTGTGCTCGATTTTTTACTCGAGTTATTCAAACATCTAATTTTGCCTTCTTTCTTTTTGATTATTAATTGCTATTTCTTTATTAAATAGAAAAAAATTATATATTATAAATCTATTTGAGTCTTTTTATTGTTAAACGGCAATAGAGAGACAAAAGAAATTTTGTTATCAAAAGATATATGTGTTTGTTTTAGATTCTAAATATGTCTCTTTTCCAAGATTGACATTTCAGCCTGCTTCCATTCGTGTTAAAAATGATATCGCAAAAAATCTGAGTTATATTACCTTGAAAATATTGTTAATTATTTCTAACTTTCGATTTTTGTTCATAATAAAAAAATTCTCGTAGTCAAGAAAGACTAGACCTTCGATAATACTTTTATGTTAGAGGCGGACAGAAATGGTGCTAATTTATTTCGTCTGTATTAATTAGCAATAACTTCCTTCTTTTTTCAAAGTATTATTTTATTTAAAGATTTAAGACGTCTTTCATGTTTTAGATGCGATTTACTGGGAAAATAAAAGAATAATTATTGTAATAAAATTTTATTCAAAAAGGATACACTTAAATGTTTGTTTTCTTTAACAAATCTCAATTGAATAATTTCCAGTCTTTTCCAGGCTCTTCATGCTCTAAGATATAACTTTTAAATAATTAATAGTATGATTTTCAGATAATCTTTATAATACTTTTGAAAAACGGTTTTTGGAGATAAAAAGAAGAAATAAATAAGCAAAAATAAGGGTTTTTGGAGAAATAAATAAATAAGCAAAAGTAAAATCTTCTCACATTTGTTTTTTCATTTGCTACCCGTCGCAATTTAATTTCTTCTAAATGGGGTATTTCTGCAATCAAAGGCTGAAAATTAATTTCACATTTTAATTAGAAGTAACATGATAATATCTTCTATTTTGTTTCGAATCAATAACTACATTTAATAAGATTAAATTCTAAACTGTGAATAAAAATTCGTAATCAAGTGTGTGTTTTCTTCTTTTTCTGCACTTTAATATGTGATATCATGAACTGAAACTTAGTATACAGGGCGTCTAAATTTTCGTTATGTACGTCGGTACACAGCAAGGTAATGGAGAATTTAATTTGCTGACGTCATTTTGACTGATTATACTGATCAGTCAAAATGGCATCTGCGAATTGGATTCTCTATTGTTTCTAAATCAGTCAGAGACTCTATCGTCTGATTAAGTTAACATGTAGTAAAATTCAGGGCGAAATGTATTAAAATTGTGTCAGCCATTTAATGTTATATTTCACTTATTTAAATCTAACCGCATTATTATTATTATTTCCACCACTGAAAATGATCATTTTTGGAATCAGAATTCATAAGGATTATTCACAATCTTCAACAATAATTTTAGTGTATTCAATAAACAGTTGAAAATTCGTTACATGCTTTCCAATAGCCCATCTGAGGGATAGCTGCACCAGAGGAAAGGTAGTAACTGCAAGTAAATCATATATAAAACCAATATAACGCAATATCGAATTAACATTTTTTTCACTTATCCAAGACCAGATCAGGTCGCCGTGGTTTGTTGCTTAAGTTTCGGTTTCAGATTCGGAACCCGATTCCACCGAAGAATAATCGTGTATGCGGAAATTGTACACGTTAAATCCAAACTCTGGCTGGTGTGGAGTGGAAATTTGGAGAGATAGGGGGCGTCAGCTCAGGTGCCATCCTCATCATCTGTCCTTAGTTCAAAACTACAAGCTCCGTCACAAAATAGCAATTTCATATATATATATATATATATATAATTTGAAATCCTCTCGAAATTTTACTGTAGCGACCTAAGAATACTCATTAATTTCATCGCTTTTCCTTTTATTCAAAATTGAAATTATTCTCAAAAAACTAAATATATCTTCAATGCAAATACAAAAATGAAATGCCTCATGGTTTGCATCATGCAACAAAATTATAAGTTTCAAACTCAAAAGGCAGGCAGAATAAATCGCGTCAAAGGTTAACGTGACAGAGAAGCATAACATGCTGAGGAAAGGCAATTATATCTTCATTAGGGATGAAACATACTGTAGTTTCCGGATCAGATGATCTCCGGGCTAGTCCACGGGGTTATTCTAGAGAAATTATTCTGAAATTTTCTTTTTTCCACCTCTGTGGGAACAGCGCATTAACAGACATCTAGAACTGTATTTAAAAAATCCACCCAAAATGTGAGTAATAATTACTTCTTAGGGAAAAAAAAATGGAATTAACGATTTTCTTTCTCACCTTAAAAAAATCTAGCTGCAAAACTTATATAAGTTTAACATTTTGGCTTGAAAGAACATAATTTTTAGCAGATGTATATTAACGACTTTTAATTGGTCTTAACTATTAAAAACCAGTTTTTAATACCTTATTTCGCGTGTAAGAGAAGAAAAAATATATATAATGATAATCGTAAGTTAATTGTATTTGTCCATCTCTATCAACTATTTTATGAATCTGAAATCTTTGTTCTGGAGCGTTTTGAGGGATAATTTAGTATATGTAGGATGAACTGAAATGCGGAACGGTATATCAATTTATGGTCATATCAATCAAAGAAAAAGCAAATACTTTTGAAAATATTGCCTTATATTGAAAAATAACAGCATCACGAATATATTTTCAGAAAATAATGGATGCGGTTTTTCAAATGTTTGTTACTTTCAATAAACAGATCATTTATCTTTTCTAAAATAATGGAAACGTCGACCACTAGATTTATCTCCTTGTTTATAGCGGGGCTTTTAAATAAATGTTCTTTTTGTTTTCCGAAAATAACCGTCACTAATTGATCACACTAATCAATCCTAATTAGATGTAATACTTTTCATATAAAGTTAGCATAATTTTATTTAGACTTATCAATTACCTAGTTTGAAAATTTGTCTCAGGCAATATTCAATTGTAGGTAACGTACTCATGGCCACAATAACAAATTTGTAATGACTTAGATAACAAACTTTCAAAAGTTGCCACAAAACCGTTTCATTTGAGAATTCTAAATGCAGCTAAAAAAAGGATATTGTGCAAAGTATTAGTACTGTTATTATTAGATGAAAAGACAGAAATTTGATACCAGTTTCCGTTAGGATTATAGTATTTTTACATCGATCGTCATTCCAAGCAATAAAAGCAGCTCTTTGCTGCTGGAAGGCGTGATTACAATAACAGATCATGTATTCTATAGAGTTGTTTTAAAGAAGCAGATATTTTTTTAGAAGGATTAAGATATTAATTTTAATTGAATTTATAATATCTGAGCTGCATTTTTTGTTGGATAAAAACCAAAGTCTTTGAGATCCGCAAATATAAACTTTTTTATCTCACATGCAAAATTGAAGCAAAAGAAAAGCGTAGGAATATGATGAGCGGCAAGCTATTCACAGATCTACAAAGGAGAATCTATAAATGTTATTAATACTCTTATCGTCATGTTTTAAAAAATAAATATTGAAATAATTTTTTTAAAAACTGATGAGGCAAACGAAAATGTTTTACAAATATCAAACAATTCACATTTTTAAGGGGTGGAGATAAGTATAGGAATAATATCTCCTCCTAAAATTATTGTGAAAAATAATGATAAATAAGCAGACATTACTATGTATTAATTTTATTAAAAATACCGCCAATTAAAGAACAATCTATGAAAATCTGTTACTGAATATCACAGAATGACTTTTGCATTTATTTTCAAAAAGCAGTAAAATAATTTCATTCATTCATTCAGTTTTATTATAAGAAAATGAGTTATTTTTTAATGATATTCATTATACGAATATATTTTGTAAGATATAAAAACGCAAAAATCATCTGTCTAGTTATTGGGTATTATCTACATTAACCTCAGAAACTTACAAATGCTAACATGAAATGTAATTCAACTGAATTCTATTGCAAATATAAATATTTCAGATATACTTTTACGACGGATCACAAAAGTTTAATAATAATAGGTTTAAAACATCATCTTCAGACGAGCGTGTTCAAGAATAATAAAGCAAGTGCACTTCCTTCCCCATTTTCAACCCATTTGAATATCAAATCTTCCACATTTGCATAGGGTTGCCGTCGCATCAGGTTCGAGACCCGATTCCAGTGAAGAGCGGTCATGTAAGGGGAGTCTGTTGCATGTTTAATCTATAAGGCCAAACGTCCTCCCGTTGGTGTGGTGTGGAGAGAGGGTGCCAGTTCAAGTGTCATCCTTGTCATCTGACTGAGGTTCAAAATTTCAAGAGCCGTCCCAAAAATAGCCCTGGTGTTGCTTAATAACGGAATATTAATATAACTAAACTAACCCCCATATGCATAGTTTTTACCCGTATTTGTCTTGTCTCGTTATTAATACAGAATAACCAACATTTAATTAAATGAAAGGAATGAAATTATCAGGTCCCTCATTGAATTGCTTCAGGTTGTATGTTTTTTGGCTGTGTGTTGACTACTCCACCCAGTCCGAAGACTCAAGAAATAAGTTTAATGATCCGATCACTACGGCAGCAACACTGGCAGAGACAATGGTTGAGACCTAAGGGCTATCACGGGCCACGGTAAAACCCTTCCCAAAGGAAGTACGATCGATGAGGGGTATACCCTCCCTTTCGTGAACCCAAAAGGGCGGTGAGAACCAACCACTATGCCGGAAGCTTCTCATCCTCAATTACGAGGTGCCCCCCCTCGTAGGAATTTAGCTGTAAGTAAAAGATCTGTGTGCAGACCTTTTTAAACTGTAAAGCATCAATCCCAAACGGTATCACGAAAACCTCTGCAATAAGTTCTGCTTTCGACAAAGAGGCCAGAAAACTCCTGCAATATTATTTTTAGTTCTGATTATTCAGGATTTTTGAGAAAAAAAGATTGTGAAAATCATCTTAGTCTAAATTTTTTCATTAAAATTTAATGAAACAAGAACATTTTAATTAAAAAAATCATTAAAATTTAAGTGATTTTAATTGAATTTTCTTTCAACTAATAATTAAGATTTACTATGCTTATTTAATATCATTCAATTTTTCTTCTTGTATGTATATGTTTTATCTATTCCTATTTTATTTACAATCTGAATTTTTCATTTATTTTCTTTTTCTTTTATTCCGATCTAAAAAATTGACTTCCAAAAAATAGTTAGGTCTGAAAAGGGATTCGTGAGGGAAAAAGAAAACCTTATTTTGTGGTACAACAGTCAATTCAATCTTTACAAGGAGAAAAAAATCTGCCGCTGCAGCATCCATATCGCCCATGAGGAAAAGCACAAGTAATAACATTTTATTGTTTTTAGACCTCTTACAGCTTTTCTTTCAGTGACATGTTACTTGATCTAGGTTTCATTTACTAGCTACAAGATCAGAAAAAGGGAAAAATCCATTTCCTCTCTAAGCGCGAAAAAGGATTTATGAAAATCATATCTTATATCTTTTTATATCTTGGTAATGGTAGCATATTTTAATACACGGCATTTGGTACTTTTTTCAAATATGATCATCAGGCTACAACTAATTCGATTCTTTCATCTATCCGAATATATTTTTTTTTCCTTTAAATACTCCAGACGCGTCCAAATCATTATAAATCACAATTACCATGAACTGATCCAGTAATACCTCTTTCATCATAAAAAAATGGGTAAAAAGAGAATCATTTTCTTGAATCTCCCTTTCCGTCCTCGTGAAATTAAGGTTTCTTTTTCGCTCTTTTTTTCTATGTTATTACAAATGTTGAATTGTTCAATGACGAATATTAAAAACGTTAGTGCTGAAATTATGAATCGTAAATCTTCATTTGCAGTTCTTATTACTTTCAATCGATCTTTCGATTTTTCTGCATTGTATCATGACTTGAGACTGGACCAATTTAAGTAGGATTAAGTTAGTTTCTGGAAGTCATCATTTGTATTGAGATTTTTTGTAGAAGTAATCTTTCATATCAAATAATTTCCATCCATTATATTCAATGCATCATGTTTCTAAATAAGGATATGTAAGATTATATAATACTGACAACAGATTACTATAATCTATAAACCATGTATGAAGTTCAGGTGAAAAAGATTTGTTTTTTCTGCTGTGTTTATTAAAACGAATTACGTATCTTATAGCATCCGCTTTTGAAAAAGCGAATTATTTTAAAGAAATTAAAAATTTCCTTATAAAACATTTTGTTGATTTTATTATTCAACAGAAAAGAGTAATCAAGTGTTTCGCTTGTAAACAAGAAATAATTGAAAAATAACACAACTAGTGCAATTAAAAACATGATTAACAGAAACTTGACTACAAAACAAAATATTATTTCAAGTACGTTTATAATTTTTCACGTTATTATTTTTATTAGCACTTTAAATAGCAATCATACAATCGGTAAATTTATCCAAAATGACTTTCTTCAGATAAAATATAGAAATTCATCAATGAAGCAATTCCATCATGTATATTCCATAACATTGTTGTTTAGCAGATTTAATGCGTTGATCAAATCTGCTGTATTCTTGAATTCTTTTTTATGATATTTATTTTTTAGACAATCTAAAGATAAATAATCTAAGGGATCTAAATCTGGATATCTTAGAGGCTACACAGAATAGGTTAAGTATCCTATTATGTAATTTTACGATATATTAGTTTAAAAAATACATGCCTGTAAAGAAAGTTAGTTAAAACCTTAGTCTGCTTAAACTACATTCATGACAAATCCCATAGCAAAACAAACTTTTCTAACTAATCAAATAATAAACAGGAAAAAAAAACTATTTCTGATGATTATGTTTCATATCAAAGAATAAAAGGTTCTCAAAACAATGTTCTTAATAGTTTATAATCTTTCCATATTTCAGTATGACGTAAACACATTTTTCCTTCAACATAATATCCCTGATTCCAAAATGTACCATGCACTTTCTATAGCTGCCATCAAATCATCCATTGAATTAAATCGCTTTTCATTCTCAAGTACCTATCAAGTCATAATTCTTTACCCATTCCCAATTAGGTTTAGATAAGGTTTTGTAGATGGTTACTTACTCAATAAAAGTACCATTTTTCGAGTTTAAATATTTTTTCATAGTATTGGAGGTATGGATGTAAATACTATCAGGTTGCTATTCCCAGTTTCTTTCCCTCATGTTTTCTGCAAATGACATAAGATCATTTTCTGATGTTTCTATGTATTTCAGGAGAATTCTATATTCCATCTTTAAAGTCCAAATCTACTTGAGCATTAAAACTGGAAACTACCCATACAAAAAGAGATCCACTTTCATACTGATACAGTTCTTGGATTATTTTCATAAATCATGCTAATATTTAATGTTTCCATCATATTTAATGTTCTTCGAGTTTCAAACTTTTTTTGCATCGATGAAAAAGACAGCTATACACTTATCATCATATGACATTTCATTACGATTCTATAGTAATCTCTTATTAATGAGAAGCTTAAGGAATAATAACCTTGTGGCATTTTAGCGAGGATCATATTAGCAGATTCTATAATAGCCTATGAGCAATACTCTCTGGAGATTTGCAACCGGAAAGCCTTAATAATTTTCTGATTTCAAACCATTCTTTTTTATACTGTCTACCACTGTGATTATTTGTCACACGTGCTCTTTTCGAAAGAAATTTTAACTCATACAGCATTTTTCAAGTTAATATGAGAATAAATCATAATTTTAAAATTATTTAAGACTTTCGATATTTTCTTAATAGTTTTTTGTATAATTTCAAATACAGATCTTATGTTGCTTCTTCATTAGAGAATTTCGAAGCTTCACACACCTGGAAATACTGAATAAACGCCAGCTTTCCTTTACTTATAAAGTATTTATTACGTATGAGGTATTACAATTCATGATGTCATGATTACCAATATCATAATTGCATAAAATTTCATCTTTATATAAAGTTTTGGGATAAATTATTTCTGTTTTCTTTAAGATTTCAAAATTAGCTATAAGAGAGATAACAGTAGTCTTTCTCAGCTTAATAAGCATATAATTGAAATATAACAAGAATAATTAATTTCAGTATACAAGTACCAGGATTTTCAAGCACTATAAAGTGACAATTATTTGTCTGTAAATTACAATTGAAAAAATTTCTTCCAGTAAAAAAATGAATTGAATCCTTGTATTTTCTAACATTGTATTTTCATTATTTTGGATAGAATTTATATTATAAAAATTAGATTTTAATTTCTGGAACTCGCAAATACTGTTGATGAAATAAGCTTATATACCCATCCTCACCTATTTCTACCTAATAGCTATTCCTTCCTCATTTTAAGTATATTAAATAAGTAAAAGTCATATTTTTTTTTATTTGCTTCTCGGCAGAAAAAGGTATTAAACGTTATTAATTAAATCATAAGAATTCATAAGTAAGAGATTTCTTGTAACATAAATTTTCTTATCACTATTCTGTTAAATGCTTTCTTTGTAACCCAGCTCTTTATGTGAATATTCCATTGTATACAAACTGTTTTTTGATTAAAAACTGATTTTCAATTCTTAGAAATTCCATTATACCCTGCTGAAAATTGCAATCAAATTGTTTTAATTTGATTAAAATTAAATTCAAAATATGTTATACTAGCTAACGTCATAAAAATATTTTAAACCATAATGCTTAATAATAAAGTTTGATTACAGCTTCTAGTTTGATCTGAATGGTTGCTTTTAAGTACATTTAACATGCCTAATTTCATGAATGAAGAAGATAAATATCGAATTTTTAATGCTTTCTTATTTTACGAGATCAGCTTTTAAAATAACCTCCTACCTACCACCTCCTAAAAAAGAGTAAAGGATTTTAAAATAAGGCAAACTAAATCTGTTATAAGCAATTAATTTAATATATAGGGTCAAAATATATATCCACACATTCAATAATTGAAAAAAAATCCAAGCCTAATAACACTTTAATAGATAATTTCATTTTGAATACGATCATTTAAGAGCCCTTTTCAGACCAATAAATTCGTCCTTTAAAATCGTTATATTGAAAGCTTCATTATTATGTTAATTTTAATTATATAAAAGTGAAGCTCTTTTTTTTGTTTAAAATATTAGTATGCGAATTGTAATTTTCTAAAAATAACTAGAAACATTTGTGACTATGTAAAAATTTAGATTTTGTAACTTTTTCAGTATTTTAATTATTGACTCAAACAACACAAAAAATTCTTTATGTCATTTATAGCATTTTTCTTATTCAATATAAATGTCTGAATTTGTTGGTTTACAAATTATATTTACGGTCATAAATAAAATCATAAAATCATCTTGTATACTGAGATATCACCATACTTAGAATCTAAAGGTCAATATAAATCCTTAATTTTTCATTTGTTAATTTAAAAGTTTTTGAAAATGAAAAAAAGATAAATTTGCTATTTACAACAATTATTTGATATACAATCAACACATTATGAAATTTACAACGTACTTAATGAAAATTGAGAAAATTCGCTCCTATTTTCAAAACGTATTTCTTAAAGTTATTAAAAAGCTATAAACTTCTGGATAAATGAATAATCTTTTCTTTCTTTCTTAGACATCCTAGCAAGATTTTCTCACCTGTAACGCTTATGAGAACAATAATAATAAGCTTTATATGCGCTTAATTTCAGTTTTTACCAAGTTGCGCACAAAACAAAAATTATAAAATCTATATGCATAATGACGCCAATACCGATTGTTACATGATAATGGCTATAAGGCAATTACGGTTATCCACAAGGTTTTTAATGCAGACTAAATGTATTGTTACTATTGGTAATATTTTCCGGACATTTAATAAAGGAGGTATCGATAAAACTGCTGCATTTTTTCTTTTTCAAACAACTTCGTTTAATTATTGGCATTTTTCTTTATTCCTTATTTAACAGAAGACTGCCAATGTACAAGTATAGAAGAGTAAAAAAATTTAGATTAAAAAGAAACAAAAGAACCAATTTACTTTTGCGATATTTTTAGAGGAAACTGTTTAAAATGTTGATGATGAGGATCAGGTATTTGGTGAATTTTTGATATATTGGTAGTAACATTTATTTATTTATTTGAAAATTTACAATAATTCTAACCTTTATAGCTTCCTAGTAATCAATAATGATTTTTTGGAATATGGAAACAAATCACTATATGAAAAAAAATTATTGTTAAACAAATTAAAGTAATACGTAGAAACAATCCTTCATTTCCCAATTGTTTTTAAAAACAAATTTAAACACCGTTTATTTTCAAATTAATTAATTTTTCTGCTCTATCTGTAAAGTATTATTTCTTCCCTTTTCTACCTCAGGAAAATCAAGGAACATCAATATGAGAAGAACTTAAATATGCTTATTTATAACAAATCACCTTATTTTTCTAAATAATATTTTTGAAACTGAATTTATGTAAATTAATGTGATGTGAAATCTCATTTGATGCTTGTTCTTCTTTTACTATTCGAAATAAAAAGCCGATTAATTTTTATAGTAAAATAAAAGCTAAAAAAATTTTTATTGTAAAAAAATTATAATAAAATAAAAGCCCCTTAAACATTTATATAAAAAAGAAATATATTTTGTTCCAATTCCAGACAAAAAAAAGGCATTTTTTAAAAACTTTATAAATAGATTTAGCTTGATAAAAAATATTCAAAATTTCTCTCTGAAAAGCTGCTATTTTTAACATAAGAACATTTACATTAAAAGCGATATTTTTGTCACTAGTGTAATTCAAAATATTTCTTGGAATGAGACATTTGAATTTTGGGAAATAAAATTCAAATTCTGGAGTCCAATTATTAAAATTCTGGAAATGTAAATCCGATTTTTACGTTTTTAATATAATTTGATATATATTTGTAAAATGGAACTTTTTATCACTATTTTACTGACTGCCTAATGTGCTGATTTCCTGACGGGAAATTTTGTGAAGTGGTATATCCAAGATGATAAAACATTTTTTTCTAATTTTAAAAAATAAGGATTAGTTTAAAATTAATTTTGTTTCAATTAGGGCTCCATGATAAATACAACATCTTGAAAGAATTTGAGAAAATTGTAGATTACCATATTTATAATATTTATAATAAATAAATATGAAATATGCCCCATTAATTATAAAAATAAACCAGTATTTAATTTGATTAGAGATATCTTATGAATTCTTTGCTTTTATAGTATTTTGTTTCGGCTTAAAGGATAAAATTTTATTCCTATTTTAATAGTATTAATAGAAGTGGGTTCTTAAAAAAATTTTAAACTGTAATTACTAACTTTTATAAATGCTTGAAAAAAAAGAGCTTATGAGTTAATTGCCCCCTTTTTATTCATTAATAAGTCACCATTTTTTTTATTCAATGAGCTCATTTCAATCAGAAATAAAAACATTTTCTCTAAAAATATTAACCCAGACAGAATTGAGAAATTATTCTACCTTACATTTATTGATAGAGATCGAGAAAGCAAATTTTCAGTTCTTTATAAATAAATATAGGTGAATTGTTATTCAGTAACGACAGCAAAGTAATATTTTAATTCCTATGCACGTTGAAAAAAATGTATTTTTAAAAAACACATCATACATAATATCGAAATCCCCCTCCTCTATAGGGTTTTGCAATGGAGCACCATGAAAACACAGTTCTTGTTGTTATTTTTTTCCGAATGAAAATGAATACTTATTAGTTTATTTACACAAGAAACCAAATGAAAAAGTTATTAACATTAAAAAATCACAAACATTTATGTACATAAAATAGACACGATTTCAAATTATATCTCGAAATTTTTCATCCCTTATTTTCTTAATGCTTAGAAACAGATACCTGTTTCTTAATTTTAAACCAGTCGATAAAATTATAGTTATGTTAACATGTTTATACAATCCTTGATAACTTACTCACGACAAATTTATTCGATTTAAGCAACAACAAAGAAATATTCTATGAAAAAAAACAGCTTAAATTATATCTTGAAAAATTTCCAACAGTTGTATTAATGGAAAATTTTAAAAAATTTCTAATTCTTTGCACGGTGAGGGAAAATGTGCGCTCATAAATGATGAAAACGTGTCAGACCGAAAACACAAACTGACGGAATAACTACCGCAAGTAATCCACGATTGCTGCATGGGTTCTCCCGCTCTGAGCAATAATAATAATGAAAAAAAGTCATGCCCTCTACTGCGCATGCGCCGCCGCTCTTGGGCTTCCGTGGGCAAGGGTTTAGAAGGAGTTGACTGGCAGAACTCGAGTCCATTTCTCCACAGCTCTCCGAAATGTGGGCTCTACTGTTTCTTCTAACCACCGGAGCAGCTCTAGTACAGAGCGTGAGCCGTTTTGAACGAGCTTCTGTGAAAGGTAAATAAGTCTTGCAACTGATGAATTTGCTCTTAAGTAATGAAGCGATGCCTTTAATATAGTTTTTGCTGTCAGAATGTTGAGACAGAATGATGCTGTGTGCATGTGCTGGTTTTTTATTAAATGTAAATAGCTACGGACGACAAAAGTGTAGATTGTTGCTTTTTAGTTATCTCCGTTCCAGGTAGACGGTTTCGTTAATTTTCCTGTTTAGTAAGAAAGTTTAAATCTGAGATTTGGAATTTTTGTCGGAGATGATATATATTTAAAATGTAATTTTTCGTAGCATTTGAATGTAAAATAAATGTTGGAATGATTTGTTTTTTATAATTACAAATTTAATGTTTTTTTTAATTTTACCTGGCTTTCAACAGAGAGAATTGTTATATTATTAAGATGTTAAATAAATGTGCTATTACATTTCATGCTTTTTAATATTCATGATAGAATTATTATAATTTTAAAATTCTGAGTAGAAATGAAACTCAAAAAAAGTTTCATTTTGAAATGCTTCAACGTGTTTTTGCATATTTTATGAACTCAATGAGAATTCTTTTTATGATGTTTTTTAAACTGTCTCATTTCCATATGCTGCTTTCATTTTCTAGGTACTTCAAATTAAATAGCTCGCATTTAAATTTAAATTTGATTTCAATTTTTGTGATTTTTTTTTCAATTTTAAATATTTTTGTACTTTTTTTATAATACGTGTATTATCTGCACCGACTGAATTCTTGAACATTATTTGATGCATCATATTCTAAAAAATTACGATTTGCACCATAACTAATAAATTATCTCGTTTTTTTAATACTATTTATTAAAATACAAGCAAGGAAGAAATTAAGTATAAAAAAACGAAAGAATGCCTTCATGTTAACATCCGTTCGAAACAAAAAAAAAGAATGTTATCGAATGAACATTCTGAAAATCCTTCCATTTTTGCATTTTGTGAAACAATGAATTGTATATTAAATAAATAACATTTTTACTAATTCTCAATAAATTTATTTAAATCTTTCTTTAATATATGTTATTCTTTTCATTTTAATAAAGAAATGAGTCTATTTCCATGAATAATTTTTAAATTATGCAAAAAAAACTCGTAATAAAAAAAACGTTCGGAAAAACCTATTCAGCATTAATATGGTTATAAAATTCATATATTTCTGTTGTTAAATTTGCCTGGATTCAAAGTATGTGTTAAGTAATGTCCTTTTTCAAAAGTATTTCAACTATTAAAATGGCAAATATGAGAAAACTTTTCTGACGCACATAATGAATTGTATTAAAAACACTGCAATTATTACTTAATATAAAAAATATTCTAATATAATCAATAAAAATTAAATTTCTCAAGTATAAATAATTTAAATGCATTGATTAAAATAGCTTTTATATTAATATTATAATCCCTAGTACTCTTATTTTTATAAACGAAGTATGGTTTGGATAAAAATATTTATTCCAGTAGTTAAAAAGCTAATCAAAATTAGATAGTATTTTTTGAATGACTCTAAACTTTTTTTTGTATTCTGGGTAATTGATTTACACAAAAAAAAGGATTGTTTTTAATATACTGTAGAATAAATTACTTTAAAAAAATAATTTTAAATTATTTCCATCTTAAAATACTTCAAACTCTTTTGCAAATAAAAGAAACATTCACTTCTAAAATGTGCTATTATGCATTTCTAATCATTTACAGTTCATAACATTTATTTTCAATAATTGTAAATCATACTATCAAAAATTAAAACAATTGTATATTATATTTTGCTTATTCGCTCTGAAATAATAACTCCTTTTTAAGATTTATAAAATTAAACCTTATATTCTAAACAGTTCTTATAATTACACATATTCTTAGTTAGAAGGAAAGAAGTACAAATTTGAAATCAGAAATATTTATATTTATTTTCCAATGACTGAAACATAAAAACTCAAAAACTTTACTTTTGTTTTTGCTAGCTAAAAACATTTACATTCTATAATTGTTTTGAAAAAGTATTGTTTTAAATTTGTCTAGAAATTAAATTCTAAAATTTTCTAGTTAAGGAGTTTTCTATTCGACTGCATGCTACAAATTTTTTTTCCCGATTGTAAATGTAATAAATATTAATTTATTAAAATTTTATTCTGTTGGTAAGAAATTTTTAAATTGAACCTGAATATATTTAGTAATATATGATTCTCACTAAATATTCTGTATGAATCAAGAAACTTACTTCATTAAATTATTTAATAACTTTTTAGAATTTTTTTAATTGCTTATCTAAACTTAGGGAAAATAAATTTTAAAATACAATTTTATAAGCAGAACATAAAATTACCATTCGAGACAAATAATTATTTTCAAATTTATATTAAAGAAAAATAGTAACAAAATTATTTTTAGAATTTATAAAAACAATATATTGAATAATTAATTTGTGCTTCCTTAGATGAAAATGCACGTATTTTAATTATTTCTTCTTTTTTAAATTTAAAATGAAATATTCTTTCCAATTATTAATAGTTGCAATCTATTTTAATAATTTCTTTGTCTCATTCGATTGTTTGAATTAGCAAAAAATCATATATAGTTATATTCGTCTTATCCATAATGAAATTATAATGTAAAATTTTTTTAACAATTCAAAATAAAGGAAAAGATGTTTATATTATTTCCTGGATTTATATACAAAAAAAAATAATCTTCATAATAGAAACACAAAAGTACTTCATATTTTCTGTGCTTAAATATTTGTAATCCTAGTTACAAAATATCAAGTCTATTGAGTAAAAATCTTGAATTTTACTCTTTGGTTTGACTTTAAAAGCACTTAAAAATGCAATAAGGAAAGAACACAGAATCATATTCTCGTGAGAATATAAGGAATAAAAAATATATTACAGTCACACTATCTTTTGATAAATATTTAAATTATTTTCAGTACAAATTAAAACAACGTAAGTTATCAAAAAGGAGTCCACGATTCCCCTTTCAAAATCGAAAAAAAAAAAAAAAAAAAAAAGAATTTCTAAAGCCTCAAATAAAACTTAACTAGAACAATTTTATTTTTTTCTGTTAAGTAATTACTATTCAAATTATATTTCTCTATTTGATTTACTACCTTTAGTATAGAACTTAAGGTGAGAATAATATCCGATAAATCTCATGCTTGTATTATCATTCAGCATAAAAGTGAAGAACAGAAAGTCATGAATACATTTGAAACAATAAAAATTAAAATAACCCTTTTAAAATAATTTAATCAACTAAAAAAATTAAAATTTATAAATTATTTAAATAAAAAAATATAATTACTTCCTTAAAAATTAATAATTATTCTTTAATAATTATTTTTAAATAATAGAAGTTCTGATTAATAAGAAGTTCTGGTAATTAGCATTGATTATCTTTTAACATAAATATATTAAAGTAATAAAAAAGAATGTACATATTTCATGGGATTCTTTTAAATATTCATGCAATAATTATAATTTTTTTCAAATTTTTGAACAATGATACACAATATAATTATAAAATATTATCCTTTTTTGCTATTTTATTAAAAAGGCTATTTTCTCGTAGAACGCCGTTGAATAATTTTTTATACTTCTTTTTTTTCATGAATAGGGGTGAATGAACTAATAAGAATTTAACGTTGTTATTTTTCCACTTCTTAAAAATTAAAGAAAAACGTCCAAGATATCCGATAATTTTAAATACTATATTGTTTGTCTGTTGTACCCTACGGTAGAGCTTATTAATATAAAATTTATAAGAACTAATTTATGTAACTTTATTACAAAATTTAAAATTTTTTTATAAAAAATGCTTTTATCTTGCTTTTTAAAGTCGGTGTATCAATATTTGCAAATTATAAGCATAACATGAAGTGATAAAAAATATCAAGAATTCTATGCATTTTCATTACACTTTTCTGATTTGAGTTAAACTGAACGAGCTTTTGGAGAATGTATCCCGCTTGTATTATTCTTTCCAAATTAGCTCATCTCTTGAGTACTAGTATATCTATTAGTATCAGGATGTTTGGAGAGATGCTGCAATGAGAGATTCATTAAATTCTGTCATACGAATCAGTTTTACCCTACTTCGATAGTCAAATTAAATAAAATAATAACTAATTTATTACTCACATTCCAACTATTTAAAATATAAAAAACTAATCCTTAATCCATTACTGATATTCCCCATATTTAAAGAGAAAGCATTTCTACATTCTTTTATGCGAAACGTACCATAAAATGATACTAATATTTGTAACATTCGTCGAAACAGGAAAGAATAGATGCATGCAATAAGAAGGAGAAAGGAGACAGAAAAAATAATTTTTAAGCGAAAACATTTACGTATAAAATTACTTAAAACCCACGGAAACAAGATTAACGCTATTAATTTTATGTATATTCCTTTTCAAAGATATAAATTTTAGTACTGTTCTATAGGAATCAACATACGAATCCAACTGTCCAAATTAACGTTTATCTCAATGAAAACGGCTTAGTTTTTAATATCAAGAGAATATAAGGGCATTTTAATTTAAAAATAATACTTATATTCCCTTCGTTGTATAGAATCTTATATGAAAAGAAAAACCAATCTTTCAAGAACTAAGCATTCGCCACCCTCTAGCTAATCATTTGACTAAGTACGACTATAGAATATGTAGTGGTAATTTCTTTCCTGAAATATTAACGTATTATTAAATTTCAAAATAAATTTAAATTTTAAGTTCTAGTATTTCAGATACCATAATCCATTCATTGGCCTATCATAGAAGTTGTTTTCAAAGCATGTTTTATTAATTCACGCAAAAAATATACGCAGCTACGAAATTGTAAGGGACTATTAGATTGATTATTTCGATAACGTTATAAGAATATTCAATGGAATATTTTGCAAATTTAGAAAAAAGAATTTTTGGCTAACGTAAAAACAGTTTCTTGTTAAAATAATTATAAAAATATAAATTTTAAGACGAAAGGGGAAAAATCACTCTTATTTTTGGAATTGCAATTTCTATAGGTAAAAGGACATACTTTATTTCTTTTGATTAAATCTCTAAAGAATTTTTTAAATACTCATTTCACCCAGAAAATAATACAATGTTTAAATGTACAAAGAGTTCATTCAACTTCTACAAGTTATGTTGTAACTATTTCCTTATATTTCTTTACTACAGAATTTCTACAAAAACTACTTATATTCAATGCTTGCGAATAAGTCCAAAAACTTATTATTGAAACTAATATTTATTTTGATCGTCTATGTAGCATATTTCTCCAAAGTATGTGGAATAATGTAAATGACTTTTTCATAAGCAAAGACAAAAGGGCTCATTAATTATATAAATGTTTAGAATAATTTTTAAGCAATAAATACGTACAATACGAAAAGCCGAATCTTAATTGAATTCAAATTAATTTAAAGAATCCTACAAAAGAACAATATTTATTATGATTTAATGTCACTGATTTCTCCTTCCGAACCTCTTAACTTTGAAACGAATTTCTATTTTTATATTTTTAAACAAAACTAATTGGAATGACCTACATTCTATGGATTTTGAGATTAAAACATTTTTGTTAAAACCATTCTAATCCTCTTGTGATATTTATTTTGAGTGATACGATTTCCAATTATAATTGGAAAAATTCTCTGAAGCAAAAATATCTTTTCTGTCGTGAATTACTGCATGCTTTTAACTTATAATAATTTAGCATTAATTTGATTCTAAGAACGTATGATCGTGCCTTTCATTAAAAAATGTTAACTTAATGAATTAGAAAATGTTAACTAAATGAATGAACACGACGACTGCCATTACTTAAAAATTCACTAATAAGTCCTCCAGATTATCATCTTAATTATTAATGATGCATTTTCTAATGCATGTTAATGATCAATGTTCTAAACTTTAAATAATTTATGATCATTATCCACAATGTGAAGCAAGCCAAGATATGAATGCAAAATAAATGGAAAAATTTTACACACTTATTTTAAATTTTTGATTAAATACTGAAGGATTTTGAACTACTTTTATGAAAATCATTCAGAACTTTTCAAAATAATTTTGCTACGTGGGAGATTTTTAATTGAGATATTTTAATTGATATAAACTTTTGAATTTTTTTCCTCCCTAGATCAAGCTTTTGAAAGCAAAATTTTGTCTCAGAAATCTTTTTAACTCGAGTTTACATAGATTTTTAATTTGTCTTAAGACAAATTAATTGACGATGAAATGAATTGCATATTTGGAGAAATGAAATTTTAAATTACTTAAAAAAATGAAACAGAATGCAGTTTTTTCGCTGATTTTTTTATATCCTGTTTTGAATGCCATTAATATTATTTCTAAAGAAAATTTTAAAATTCCTGATATTTGTTATAGTTTAATATTTTATTTATGATATACGTGCATTGCTTGTGTCTAACTTTTGCTTTCCGCTTCGCCTTTAATCCCATGCAGCAGTAGTGGAATCCGCATTCTGTTTTCTTTTTAAAATAGTTTATAAAATTTCCTTTCTCGGGATATGCAACTGTTTAGTAACTGTGTTCACTCTTTCCACAGCTTTATACACAAAATTCGTCGTTTTCCCAAAGTGTTGCACTAAATATGACGGCTACTGTAAGTTGTATTTAAAAATTGTTTCTGTATTCTAATTAATCTCTATGTGTTTCTAAACTCTCTTGGTGTTTTTTTATTTACATTCAGTTCTTCCCTAATATAATTTATCCTTTAAATCTTTTCAGTGTCATAGATAGATTAGCGTCATGTAGACTTTACGTCGTAGAAAATACAGTGGTGTTGCGTAACTAACTAAACGAACAAAATAAGAAATTGACTCAGTAAAAATAAGTAACAAATATGCTTTAAAAATGCTAAATGTTTATAATTTATTTTAAATTTTCAAGTTAAATCATTCAAATGTATTTACTCTGAATTAAAAATTTGGGACTATAAGTTTTATATGAACTAATTTGCCCTTAAATGAGTTAATTTGTTTTAAAAAATCACAAAAGGTTAATAACATTTATGTTTCAAATATAAAAAAGTTTCATATTATTTTGATTTCTTTTAATGTACTTTCAATCTGGCTACATATCGAAAGATGACAGATCCTTAATAACTAAAGAGAAGAAAGCAAAATTATCCACCAACATTGCACAGTTATGTTTTCTTTCTTATTACATTTTAAAATTAATGTGAAATCCTTTAATAGTTAATCTATTAAAATAATTAACTTATTAATTTTTAACTTCAAACAGAAAACTTAAACAGAACAATATTCTATTATATAATAATAGTTCTCACTTACTTAAAAATTTATTACAAAATTAATTTATGAAATTATTTTTTCTCTATTTCTTCTATTTACTTAATCATGCCATATAGAGCTTATAAAATGAATAAATAAATTAAATATTAACAAAAAGTATTAATATCTAACATTAAACTGTGGATCTTATTATGAATTTCCATTCTTTTTGTAGATAAATTAATAACTCAAAATCTTAATTAATGCTTTCATAAAAGGGACTTGGGGAAAGATATTGATTTAAATTGCTCGAAAATGTTCCACAAATATGAAAATGATCTGCAAATAAATAAATTCCAGTATATTAATTTACTTTTTATTACTAAAATCGTTTGAAATAATATTTGCTCTATATAAATTATATTTATCAATAATGCCGAATTCATGGTAGTTTCTACTTAATTAATAAAGAGTGCCTTCTTAAGCTATTTCAACTATTACAGTTCGAAAGTCTTCGGTTAAATAACATCTTGTGTTTAAGTATTTGCACGAGTCTAAGAGATGACTATTGCAAATACGAATTGAAAATTTAAAAAACAATACCTTTAACAATGCTTTTTATAAAATAATGCCTTTTCATAGATTTTAACGAATTATAAATGGTTTTTGTTGGAGAAATTAAAAAATAGAATTAACATTCAATGCTTTACGAAGGAGGACAATATTCTCGAAAAAGGATAAACGTACCAATTCCATTCGCATTTAAAATAAGAAAAACAGATTTAAATAAATTTGTAGTTCAAAATAATTTTTCTTTTATCGACTCTTGATGCATGCTTCCATAAAAATAATCATAAAATGTCTCAAAATAAATTCATAAAAGAAAACTAGGAAACTTTTCTTGATTAAGTATTTATGTAAGACATATTTCTGGAATTTAAAAGATTTTTTCTTGGTGTCACTTTAAAGTCCTATGGACTGAAAGGAATTTTGAAAATGAGAAAATATCTAAAGTAAACCATAAAGCTCTCCAGAAAGACTAGGAAGTAAGAAAGTAACTCTCAAACACAAGAAAAGGAAATATATTGATATTCCAGTTTTCTTCACATACCGTTTAAATCCAAAGGTAATAACCGTATTTGTAAACTTTTAACACCTTTTCCCAGAAATTTTCTTACAGTAAAAGAAACATTTCCGATTAGAGTAGCCTTTTATTATATGCATTTATTGGCAGTAAATACGCTTACAGACTAGGGTATTTGATTTCTTTAATTAAATTCTTTGAATAACTCGTAATGATTCTTAACTTTAAGGACGTCCGGGTGATGTCTTTAAAGCTATTAAAATGCATTAAATCTGCAAGATATCCTTTTGTATGAGTTGTAACGTATTTCTCGTAGATTATTTAATCACAACTACAAGCCGGTTTTTTAAAAATATCTTTCATAAGATGAGAGCGAAAAAATAAAAAATTTCCTAACTTGTCACTATGCTACGAAAAATCTGCGTTTTAAGTAGAAACGAAAGGAGAAAAGGAATAATAAAATTGAATGACATGTACCTATCTTATATTAGGGTTATATATCATAAAAATTAGCCAAAATCAATCGCTTTCCTTTCATTTTTATATTTTTTGGGTCGTTTATTATAGAATCAGCGCAAACTTGATTTTTTAACAATAATAAAATTTGTTTCATTGCAAAAGGCTTATAATTTCTGGTCACATATTCCCTGCAAATTAAACACACACACAGAGAGAGAGAGAAATTATTTCCAAAAGTACTTTTTACTTTCTTATCGTCACCTTATCTTCGTGCTTCGACTTGTCGATTAATTTTGATATTTCGATGTACATAGCATAACGCCATCCTGTGCCTCCGGTGCCTATAACGCTAAGTTATCTAAACAGTTAAATGAGCACAAGATGGGAGAAAGAAAAAGAAAGGGAAAAAAAGAGACGATACAGCAATCAGGGATTCCCAGAGAGAATGCCATCGGTGTCAAATCTTACACGATTCTGTTCCATTTTTTCTGAAGGTATAACTGGGTAGTGGCGATAAGAATACTGAAATAAATGGTGATTATGGATTGAACTTACAGGGGAATTAGATTACCAACTGCAAAGAGGGGGATTTATTTCGATGTACAGCAAAACATTATTTAATTTCAACAGTTTAATTAACTAACCAATTTATTTTATTTTCTTGTTTATAGTAACGTTACAAAACTAAGCTCCATATTTATATTATTTGTTAACAAAGATTGAACGTTAAAACTTAAAACAGTAACAATAATTAATAAATAGCTTTAAGAAAACACTTTAGATGTTAAAACATCTTTGTGTTTATTATAATTTTACAAAACATTTTTTTTTCTTTTCTCATCAGATGATACGGTGATGATGAAACATATATACAAGAGAATTTGTGCATTATAAACCTAACTTCTAATTAAAAAATAAACAAAAAACACTCAGTAAGGATAAAAAAAATATTTTTGCCATATCATCCAAATGTACTGAAAAAGTTGCTCATAATTCAGATGATTGAGATTGTATTAAAAAGGGGAAAACCTATTTAGCAAGGTATAATTAGTGTCACTGACTTTTAAAAATCATTAATTGATTTTGAGGTTAAACATATCTTCTGGTTATATTATGTTTACTAATTACTGATTTAAAGTGATATGGTTTATTTTAAATACGCAATCCTTCTTTAATTATTTTGTGTACCTGTAAACGTGTTAATGTGTGAAATACCTGGAAATATAAAAACTACGTATTATGACTTTTATGTATTATGATGTATTTCATAAAAACATTTCAATTAACATTTCAATTTATTTTCAAAAACCACTGACAGAACCACTGAAAAACCACTGTGTTATTCTCCATGCAAATCCTTTTTTTAAAATTAAGTTTACTGACGTATGTTTTAAGAGAAATTAAATACCAAAAGTATAGAAAAAGCTTATTATAACTTTAAAATAAATTGAATACTAAAAATAAAGTGTTTTATATAAACTTAATGTTGTAAATATAACAATATAGTATATGCTAACTTAGATAAATTAAAACAAAACTGTGTTTAGAAAACTAAATTCACTAATCATCGGTTTAATAAACTTTATAATTAGGATAAATCAGATACCTTATACATTTCATGTTTCGGTAATCTCTTAGGAGATGAGTAAATTTTTGACTACTTTAGAATTATTCTACACACAGTGTATTTTGTTGATAGATATTTTCAACGTATCTTATACATAAAACTACATCTAATCTTTAAATTATTGCTCACTATTTTAACAGCATTACCAGGACATTTTAACCCTCAAGTAAAGCAAATACATAGACGTCTGATGCTTAAGTTTTCAATACTGTACATTGGATTTTGAGGCATGGACGTAAATGCGGTACATAGACGCCAGTATATAATAAATAAATAATATTTAATTTTACTGAACAATAGAGTATATAAAACAGTTAGTTATATTTAAAAAGTAATACTTAAATTTCAACACTTTATATTATTATAAGATAAAAATTAATATATCTTAATAATCCTTTCCCCCTTGGTTTTTTTAGATTACTTCCAGTGACATTTCCTTCATCTTCCAAAGTAGTTTTTTTAATAATGGTATAATCAGACAATATAGTGTTCTTAAATTTTTTTCCATCCATATTTTACTAAATGCAAAATGAATGTCCAGAGTATCCAATTATCCAGCCTTACTATACATCAACTTTATAGTAGTGGGAAATTCTCATATATATTAAATTTATTCACATGGTATTATTTTTCCTTACAATTTCGTGTAAAATTTTATATTTTCTATAATTTTAATAACAAATCATAGGTGATAGTTATATTCTTTGAAATACGAAAAGGAAAATATCATTTAACTTTAAGAAATAACGAAAAAGTTTCTATTTCTTGTTTAAGATAAGATAAAATTATTCTTCAAGCCTGTATAAAAATATTAACACATCGGTAATAAGGAAGATTTTTTATAATGAAAATTACCAATTAGGACTTAACTTAAAAATTCTTTGAATTGTTTTGATTTCCCCCCTTTTTTACAATTATATAAGCTATAAATATAATTAATTGGGAATGTCCTTTTTTAACATTTAAATAACATAAAAAAGCTTTTAACGTATATTTACATAAATTTTCATTCATTTTTTTCTATTTTCCATATTAGGAGAATGTCAATACTTTCATTTTCAGATAAAGTGTTTTATTCATTGTCCAAATCATCTTCATTTGCTTTCTTATGTCTTTGTGTATAAAAAAGAGAACATATACGGTATAAGTCAAAATGCAGGCTTTACTGAGCTTCAGGTATTATATTAAAATTTTGAATGTTAGCCTCACAAATATCAATTAACATGCAATTATCTTATAATATGATGTGCATAAATGTGTAACGCTTTTATTGTCCAAGAGAATGTAGCTCTGTCTATAACAGCTTTGTAGCTATTTATGGTTGTAAGACAGTGATATCCTAACTTGAAAATATATACGTCTCTGAGCTAACAGACATAATAGTAACTTTACTTTGGCAATCACGATACCCGAATCTGATTCCTTGGAATTGCTTCTTACCGGAGTAGGAAAATACTTCCATGTTTCATGATTATTACTGACTTTTTTAGACTGAATTTTGAAACGAATTGCATGTTATAAGAAAGCTTGAAAATTTTTGACCGTGCTCATAGATGGGTTCAAAGGGTCAACTTACTAAAGGGAGGATAAAATTTCCAATCGGCTTAACATCGTTGCGATTGATGATAGAAAAATAGTCCAAATTAGTCGAACTATCTCACCTTCATGACGAATGAGTTTTGTGTTTAAATTTCCATTAGCTATAATTGCTTAGAAGTAAGGAACTGAAAAAATGATATTCAATCCTTAACTTGTTCGGCTTTTTAATCTACGCTTTCGATACTTGGTGGAAAAGTTCTGATCAGTGACAATCTCTTCAACTTTTTTTGATTCACATAGCGTCTGCGCTCATAGAATTAGAGCTGCAAATGGCGGAGGGGTGAAGTTTTATTTTCTTTAAATCTCCGACAAAAGAAATCTATTAGCTTTACAGAAACTATTTTCTCAATTTAAAAGGCAACCTTATTCATTTAAATCCAAATGTATTATATGATATTATTTCGTAAATATTACATTAAACTCTCAGAAATTCCTTTCGATTTCCTATTTAATATTTTCGTTTCCTTGAAATCAGAAAAGCTCTTTTAAACAATGACAAATAAAGCAAATATTATTTTTGTCCAAAAATACAGACTTAAGGTGAAGTGAAAACATTTAAGAATCTCTTTTTAGAAAAAAAAAAGTAGCATATGTTAAACAAAATCTCATAAGCGAAATAATTTTGCTGCAGACTTCTGAAGTGGCAAATATTTTTAGTCGCATAATATAAAAATCCATTATTTTGGATTTTAGGACAAATGCATAAAAGGGAAAGAGATTTCGGCTAATTCTTAACATTTATTCTTTTGCACGTTTACTTTTGAGAATTGAGATAAATAAGGAAAAATGGCTTCGAGATATTTGCATGTAATATGCTTTTTTCGTTTTAGATTTAGATAAACTCCAAAAACTATTTGAATATATTTAAGTATGCATTATTCAAGATTATAAAAACGAGATGTACATGGTTTGAACAAAGTTTATAAATAAGTGTTTTTAGCGTTGAAAGAGAACTTAGTCCCTTTTATTTGTTGAAAGCAGATTTACTGTTCCAAGAATCGAAGTTCCAGACAGTTATTAGTCAGATTACATTCTGTAGTCTATTTTCTTGGCAGAAAAAGAGAATGTACGATTTAAAAATATTTTTGTTACTGTATTTACGCAGACTGTTTATCGTAGCTTCTAAAAGCAGTGTTGAAATCCTTCTTGATCGATTCCGGAAATCGGAAAACATATTTTTATAAGCAGCCATTATGAAGATTGAATGCATCTAAATAATCCTCACGGAGCCGAAATAGAAAATTGAGTTGTGAAGCATTGATTTTTTATTTAAATCTAAAACGTCGGTGATGGGGTCTTTTTGTTATTTTGAAAAATAAATTATGAGTTTTGTTAAGTAATAAAAGTAATTGCAATAAGAGTAAACTTAAATTAAATTTTGTTTTGCCATTCTTGGAATTATTCTAACAATAATTATAAAATCTGCACTTCGCACCAACAGTGCGTATATACTACCTTAGTTGTCTGAAGAGGCTATTACATCGATTCTTACTGTTATAATAGCTGGTTATAAGGATTTAGATGATTTTTAACGGTGACTAATCGGAGGCGCACGAGAGAGGGAATATTGCATTTCCGAGATAGAAATGATATTTAGATTTTTGCACCCGACCATTTCTAGGTTGTACCGCGAATACCAGATAAAACTTCAAAGCTTCTAAAGCGGTGCGGCTTGAAAAATACCTTAATAGAACGGGATCACTGATGCATGAAAAGAATCGTTATACAAGACAGATGTTTAACACTTCCTCAAATTGTTGCGGATTTGAATGCAGACTTATCAACGAGTGTCAGTGTACGCACTATGCAACATAATCTAATTGATATGGGCTTTTGCAGACGCAAACCATCTCGAGTATCATTGGTGACTCAGCGACTCAAAGCCCTGCTCTGGATTCGTCAATGCCGCCATTGGGTTCATAATGATTGGAAAAAACTTGTCTGGCCTGAGGAGTCATATTTCAAAGTGCATCGGGTGGATGGCTATATACGGGTGTGGAGAAAGCCCTATGAAATCATAGATCCCTCCTGCCTCCAAGGAACTGTTAAAGCTGGTGAAGGCTCTGTGATGGTGTGAGGCGTCTGCAGTTGGAGTGATATGGGACCCCTGATACGTCTAGATACGAATATGATTGGTGACTCGTACATACGCCTCCTGTCTGATCAACTGCACTGATTCATGTCCATTGTGCATTCCTACTGATTTGGGGAATTGCAGCAGGACAATGCAACACCCTACACTTCCAGAATTGCTACAAAGTGGTTCCAGAAACACTCTACCGACTTTAAACACTTCCGCTAGCTACCTAAATCCCTAGGCATGAACATTATTGAGCATATCTGGGATTTCTTGCCACATGCTGTTCAAAGAAGATCTTCACCCCCTCGTAATCTTACTGTTTTAGGGTCATCCCTGCAATGTTCATGGTGCCAATTACTTCAAGCATTACATCAGACTGTATTTGAGTCCATGACACGTCGTATTACGGCACGTATACGAGCTCGCGGTGGCCCTACACTATATTAAGTAGGTGTACCAGGTTTTCATGACTTGTCAGTGTAATTATTAACACAAAAATAAGTGATTTAAACATACCTGCATATAAATTATCATTTTTCTTTCATAAAATAACATACTGGGATTTAGAATAAAACTAAAAAATATACTCTGTAAAAAATAACAATTACGTTTAATTTTTTATAAGACTTCTATCACTATATTTCCTTCTCCTTTATTTTTACTCGCCGTTACAAGGAAGGATTCCCTATTAGATAGGGATCATAACTATTACAAACATTATTTAGGAAATTTTTTTAGGAATTTTTCTCTGGTTCTTCCTTTAAGTTTTTATTATATTATAATTAAATTATTTACTAACTCAAAATGAGGACTCCTGATCTAGCATATCTAAGTGTAGGATTTTCTATTTAGGACAGAGTGACTCCGAATTATTAGCGAATTATTTAGCATTTGAAGTAGAAGTCTTATTTAATTCTTTTTATGGGCCTAAATTTACTTCCAGGAGAAATTTCAGAGTAAACTGACTCGCATTTGTGTTTTGCTATGAAAAAAGCCCCGAAATCAGCCAAAAGAACTACTAAGTGTAATTCGTTGTTAAAGTGCTTAAATGTCTACCGTTTTTTAATAGATCAGGTTGAAAGTACAGAGAAAACTTTTAAATATCATTTTTTATTAAATATTTAGTGCTACAAATGTCTCCATTTTATTTTCTATTATTTCTTTAATTTTTGTTTTAACTTATTACAAGAGAATAATTCCTGATTATTATTACCATTATTAATACATTGGCTAAAAGCCAGTACAATAGTTAATGTCTATTTCTATGGCATGGTAATAACATTTTCACTGCCTGGTATATATAATTAGGGAAAACGGGAAAATTATAATTAACGAGAAAAGTAAAATGGATATATAAATCTGTGCAAAGTAGCAATTATCTTCAGTGAATGCGATGAGATTTAAGAGACACAAATAATGGCAAGTCTAATCTGTTAAGACAACAAGCTTTCAATATTCATTTTAGTAATCACACATGTCAACAAAGTTTTATCATTTATAATATTTACAGATGACGTTAAAAGGCCTTAAACAATAGACTTGAAGTAAGGAGATCTAGCCAAAGAAAATCAATTACATAAGGTTCTCGAATACACTAGTCTTCGCAGATGCATCGATCGCAGGAACATAAAATAAACTTAAATCGCAGAGGGACCATATTCTAATTTTTATAATAAAATTTTTCTAATCATCCGAATTCATCTTTATTGTCCTGAGAATCTCCTGAGATGGCGGCAGAAGGGCATTCGTTTAAAATTATTCTTAAAGCTTCATACTGTTGATTTTATGTCTTACCAATTTCAACCTTACTGTAGTAAAATCAATTTTTTTATCCTATGTATACTGAGACATTCTGAACCATATAAGGATCTCTTTTCCAATGTATGAGCAGATGTTCGAAATATTTTGCTTTGCACCAAACCTCATCACAGTTTTTGAAAGACTTTCCAGCTCTGTTTCTGTAGTGGTTTAACATGCACTGAATGACAACGGGAGGTTTTATTCCATGCATAAAATAAATTGTTTTAAATTCCCATCATAAAACAGACACGACTGTGGTAAGAAAAATCCTGAGCCTGTCAATTAGATATGTCACTCGAAGTGCAATTCCATTTAAAGAAATAGGATCTGAAGATTCGAGACCTCTTTTTTTATTATTTTAGCTAGTTTCCTTTTCTCTGGCATCAATGATTCCCAAGCCTTTTTTATTTTCAGTATTTTTAAGAAATCCATGTTTTTCCAAGCCGACTTGTGAAAAATTAATACGTACATTTTGAAACAAATTATTAATTTTTGTAAAGGCTCGGTAAAAATTAAGTATATAGTCACATAAAAAATTATTGAATGAAACCTATTGTTTTAATAATTATACTAACTAGAAAGTTGAATGAGATTAATAATCCCTACACATTTTCACAGATAGTCGAATTTACCTTCATATTCTTTTCATACGCCGATTTTTGCGCGATATTTCGATTGTTTGACGGCAACGGCCGAAAACACAGTTTTTCACAAATAATAGACATGCGAAGTAAACAAAAATTAACTGGTAACAAGATTTTTGAAATTATTTATCTAATGGGTATATCCCTGCAAACAAATCGAAATTTCTCATGACGTTTGAAAAAAATTGGCCTAGTTACTTAAAAAAAATTTCACATATAAAAGTAAGAAAAGGGCCTACCATGATACTGTGACATACTGACAGTCTTTTAAATATTATTTTTAAAAATATGAAGAAATATATAATTAATGGCAATAAAATAAAGGCTAGGTAAATAAATTATTTTTGTTTTTTAATAAATAAAAGAAAGGCTTATACAAGCACATTGTTGTTTAGTTACATTAAAATCAAATTTTGAATTGGTAGAAATATGTTGAGTTGGATATGGTCATTTTGAGCTTTATCGAAATTAGGAGGACAGTTTGAGCCTCAGCAACAGCCTCTTCAAGCTACCATGCTATGCCACTTCAGCTTGAAGGCATTTGACCTGAATTTATTTGTCGTACATCAACTGTATGAGCATTATAGATCTGCAGTAGAAGCAGGTTTCGAATGCTCGCATCTCTGATTTTAAAGCCAAACTCATTCTTAAAATGCCCATTGTTCATTAAGTTAATATATCAAAGTATTTTATATACACTGCTCCAAAACACTTCATAAGAGGATCGCTAATTTATTAGAGGAATCGATAATTTCAAAAAGAGTTAAATTAGAAGATACAAATAACAGTTGTTTAGAATGAATGCAAGTCTCCCGTTTCTAATAAAGAATTATTAAAATTAATTTACTCATACAGTCCGAAAGCAAATCATTGCCCTAATTTTAAAAAAACTCATAAAAACCGCATTAAAAGTAATAGAATAATAACCAACTGTAATAAAATTCTCTTTATTCATAACTGAACAAACAGAAATTGGATGAACTCAAAACAAAAAGAAACGTTTTAAAATCACTTTGGTTCTGTTAACATAAAAATACAGATGCGAATCGCCATTTTTTATGGGAGGAGGGGGTCAAGTAACAACTTTAGCTAGTATCTTAGTCTTTGAAATCCATTTTTACTTTTCTCTCCTATTTCTCACTGAGTTATGTTGTTTTATATTAAAAATATAATTTTTGAAGACATAATAAGTTTTCCTTTTAAATCCTTAAAATTAAAGAATACACAAAATGTAAAGAAAAGACATGCATTTTAAATATTTGCAATACCGAAAAACAGTTAAACAAATCAAAACATGAAAAACAATTAATAATACATAAAGACAATTAATAATTAATAGTTCATCTTTTTTAGCTTTCAATTATTATATTAACTCAAACAGTCAAATTTTTGCGCAGAAGAACAATATTAGGAATAAAGTTGAAGAAATATTAAAGTTTTCATTAAAGTGACGAATGTTATAAATAAAAGATAACAGAAAATTTTTTATCATCTAGCTAATTATATACTTCATTTATTATTCCAAAAATATCCCTGTAGAAAATAAACTTATCAACTGTATCTGGAGCAGAAGCTAGAATATTGCCATTTCAAAAAAATTTTAACGAATAAGGAGAATATGTTAAAACGAAAAGAGAGCGAAATACTAAATTTAAATATAAGCATAAAAGCCAATATCTCTTTACACAACTGAAATTCTAGGAAATCTAAAGCTACCAGCGGAGAATGCAAATTACGTTACGCCGAAATAAGAAATATACTGGGAACAAAACCCAGTTATGTATTCTATATCTTTTAATGATACGATAGCCACAAAATCCCAAATAATATTATCCGCCTGTGAATCAAACATTAGCTACGTAATGAAGAAAGAAAACTAAAGCATATCGGGGTTTTTTTCTTTTTTGATATCAATAAAGAAACAGCAAATGTGATTATTCTTTTGTTAACGCTATATAGAAAGCAAAAATACATTGATTCTTATTATTTGAGACATCCAATTTTTGTCATAAAATCTCTTGCCTGTTATTATGTGTACAAAAAATATTTTCCGAAAAATTGGATTAAATGTGCAATAAGGTTTTATCTTCATTTAAAGAACGCGGACTTATAAAAATAATTCTCATATCTGATGATTTAGTTAGAGACAATTGTAGCTTTCAATTTCTAAAATAAGTACCACTCTTACAGTGTGTTTCCTTGATATTCTGCTTTTGCATTTAAAAACTTCAATCTTCATACTTAAAAAAATATATGAATAAATCGGATCACAAAAAGAATGATCATATTTCGCCATTTCCCTAAAACTTTTATTCCTCATAATTTTACCTCTTTTTTATTTGTGTTTCCTTGATCATTCGTCGTCATTGAAAAAATGTCTTCAGACGTCATTTTAAATAAATCTACATGAATATTGCGGACTTATAAAAGGAATTTTCATATCTCATGATTTCGTTAAAAGCTCGCTTAACTTTTATTTCTTATATTTTTACTACTTTTTGTTTGTGTATTCTTGACAGTAAAGTTTCTAATATTTAAAAAATAGGGGGGGCGGGGAGAAAAAGCACTCGTCTAACATACAAGCCGAAAGTAACTCTATTTGCTATGTCTTATATATTAAATAAAATCCTAAAATTTTAAACATCGGTGAATTTTTTGAGGTTGATCTAAATTTTTAACATGGATTTTTTAAGTGCATCGCAGAAATTCGACATTAAAAATTCAAGTCCAAAAGCATCTTTCAAGACTTACGGAGCGAAAAAACCCTCACTTTTCTTGAAACAAGAACTCGGAACACAGAATTCCTCTCACCCGACCTTCACTACCTGAAGCAGTAGAGGTCACTCAGAAATCCTAAAAGCTAGATAAAAGGTTGGATCGATTCAGAATTCGGCGCCACTCTTGTGACTCTAAAGAACTTTTTGTGATAGATGTCCTTCCATTTAGATAAAAACAAAAATAAACTCTGAAGTCTACTACAAATTTTGTAGGAGCTTGGTTACCGGAATTTTAGGTTTGAAAAAAAAATTAAATCAAACATTCAATGAATAACTGCTCTTATGAAATCTAAGTGAAAAAATACGGACCATTTAGGAAAGATTCTTTTATTTCTTGAATAACTTTTAGATTTGTAAAAGCATCTTGCTTTTATAGGAGTACATCAGAAATTTCTATGAATAGTGTAGAAACAAGTTAAAGGATAAAAACACTAACATAATTTTCAGCTTTTTTTTTCTCAAAATAAAATAATGCTTTTTAGGTTTGGATAAATGTTAGGAAAACAGTTTTTTTAACAAATTCCTGCTATTATACAAAAAAGTAAAATCGGTCTTTAATTCATAGATCATTATGATAAATATTATAGAATGTTGAAATCAATTTTTCTTAATTTGAATAATATATGGAGCCTCACCGAACTTCAATCAAATTTATTTAAATCGATCAATTAATTAATAAGGATTTAATAATATTAAAACAGCAAAGAGTCATCGAGGATGCACAAGTGCACAAAATTAAATTAATCTAGCACATTAAAAAGTCAGATAAATGTCGGGTACAAAATTCCATTTTTACTAACATGAAATTAATCAAACTGAATAATAATGAATAAAAAAGGGGGGAAACTTTTCAAAAATACTTTTTAGCCTTATAATAATTTTTAGATATTATGAAATATTTTATCTTTAGATTATGGCATAAATAAACATGTGTAGTCAATAAGATGGAGAAAGAATACAAATATGAATACACTTTTAAACTTTCCAATTTTGTTTCTCATACTGCAGTTAATACTTTTTAAGTTCAAAAACATATATTTATTTTAATATGGCACGAATAATTACCATGGAAATAAAGACGGGATTAAAAATACAAGCATGCTTTTGGGTTTTTTTTTCGCAATACAGTAAATTCTTTATTAAATTTCTCAAAAAATATCATTTTCAAATAGATTGATGATTATTTTGCGAAAGTGTCGTCTAAAACCACGATAAATTTGATGGTATTGTATTTCATTCTGTAAAAAGTACATTTTGCACATTAAAAAAATATTGCACTTTTAATTTTACTCTTCAAAATGTATTGTAAACCTTGAAATAGTTTGAAAAATAAAAATACTGATAGATTTTAGAGAATTTACAATACTATTATAAACAGTTTTTAACTTTTAAAATCATTTTTATTTTAACTTATCGTTACATGAAAAATTATTTAT
Source organism: Argiope argentata (assembly GCA_026289955.1). Classification (NCBI taxonomy): domain Eukaryota; kingdom Metazoa; phylum Arthropoda; class Arachnida; order Araneae; family Araneidae; genus Argiope; species Argiope argentata. The sequence continues at coordinate 312,238 of JAOUZG010050771.1, read as the reverse complement.
TACACAAATATAATGAGGAATAAAAATAATGATCATTTTTAACATTAATACACACAATTCTGAGTACTAACAATCGTCTTGAAAGATGTAACGTGTTGAACAGAACTGCCGAAACTTTATATCTAATAGGAAACATTAAAAAATTTGTATGCTCTTTAATTATTTATCTGTTTTTTTATGTTTAATATTTACATCGATTTAATAATTTTTCACCTTTTAAGAAATAAATATTTTTTTAAAAAACCATAAAACATTTTACAAAATCAAAAGATATTTTTTGAAATTTTATTTAATTTAAATTCAGGCGAAATAGAGACTATATTTAGTATAAAATTATTAGCTACAACATATAAAATTATTTTTACCAGTTTAAAAAGAATAAAACTTATGTCCATTTTAAGTGTCTATGGAGCTTCTGGACTTGTCTTCCTTTATTTTCGATAAATTTAGGCCCCTGACATGCAGTAGTGACGTTTGTAACAGTGATACAATAGGAAAGAGAAAGCTATATTCCAACTGATTATATGACAAACAGATTATTTCAGCTACGAGAGAATTATCTCAATATCATGGTACTATAACATAAATAAATGATTATACATAGCAGAAGATAATATGATTATATAGCAATAACTTCACTTTGATACAAAATATTACTTGTGAAAAATTTAAAAACTTTGGTAAATAAGGTATTATTTGTGGTGTTCTCATTATTTCATATGCTTTCAAATTTATGAGATTTGTCCATGGAACTTCTTCTTAGTTGCAATCAAACATATATTACAAATCAATTAAAAAAATTATGAATATTTGTTAAATTTTTAACTTCATGATATCTAAAAACTTTGTATAATTATTAATGCGCTTTGTTTTTTAATATTTTGTATGTATAATCAACTTCAATTTCTATAAATTGTAGCGAGAAAGTGTTGCAACTTATGCCTAAACCTTTTTATATAAAGAATACCCAAACAGACTTCATCCATTTTAAAACTCTTAACATTTGAAAGTGGAGCAAAGCTGCCAAAAATGACATCATTCGTTATTCAATCTGAAACTGTTTAAATAAACTGAAGTGCCTTGATGCATTGTATCCTTTTTTATAGTTATCTGAATGATATATGTGTTGACGAAAAGAATTGTTGCAAATTCGAAATGCTGGGTTGAAACTGTGCCAAAAGAGTTGCAGATAAAAACAAAAAAAAAAGATCAACAAATACACCGCATTTTTTTTACAAAGATTGCTTTCTCAGGATAAAAATAATGATAGACTTATTTATTCAGGAAAACAATTTTCAATGATTCCTCCAAAATAAATTTCTTCACTCTATTTTCCACGTGTAGTAAACTGTAAGTTTATTTCTTTTTTATGTCAATATTTTTTTTCTCGAAAAATTTTTGATTTGGGGCTAAAAAAAGTGGAAGTATGAATCCTTTATTTTTTGGAACTTAGGATACTTTATTTTTTATCATAAATAAAGACTGAAAACTCAGTATTGCTTCTTTTCACTAGATCAAAAAGCATCGCAAAAGTTTCCAGTATATATCTCACATCAATAAAATATATATTCTAGAGTTTTGTTCCATCTTCAAGTTGAATTCTGAAAACGCCATTGTATTCCTTTATTTATACAAAATATTTTTTTAGAAATGGTGTTCAAACGTATTCTTATTTAAAAATATATTCCCAGCTATTAAAAAATTATTTTTAATTTATACTTTTAAGCTTTAGATTATGTGTACGAAAAAAATTCCATCGATAAATTATTTCATTATTTATCGATTTAAGGTGGAATTTCTGAAGAAAAACTGGAGCGAACTTTCTCCCATTTAAATATTTCTCCCATATTTTGAAGATAATATATGAATTCCTAACGACCACATAAGGGATTACCTGTTCCTGATTTCCCTAATAATAATCGATTTAGCCATTAAACAAAGGGGAATTATAGCCATTACGCGTATGCATGAAAAAAAAAAAGATCTAATCTATATGATGATAGAAAATCTTACATTCGCTACTTAAGAAAAGTGCATTCTAATTCTTTAGATTTAAATATTAGATCTATCACCCACCAAATTTCATTTATTTTAATAAATAAGGAAAAAAGTCTATAGGTCTACTTTTTAAAGGATTTGGTCGGGAAAAAATTCAAGTTGATGGATTTCTTCTAAAAGATCTATTCATAAATTCGTACATTCGTCTATAGAGTAGAAAAATATATACGAATATTTGTGCAACATGAATTACGAATTATTCTAATACATATTATATTTCGAATTATTCGCATACATATTACAGGAATGTTCGTATATCTATTTCATTCGGAAATTCTTGTAAAGATCATGTACTGAAATCGGTCTCTATAATTGGTTGCGTTTTTGAATTACCACGCTCATATAAAAATGCGAATAGACGGAATGTCAGGCGGATAATTCTGAAAATTTTTATAATTTTTCTCCGTATTTATATTACTATTAAAAAAACCATATGTCGAATTTCTATTACCAGGAACTTTGTAGTCTTGTTTATACATATACAGACAGACAGGCATCCGGAATTCCTTTCAACAAATTTTATCCAAAAGGCTTTGAAAAAATGTCTGAAAAATGGAGATTAAAAATCTCGAAGTCAAAATTTATAACCAATAAACTGCTCTCTTTTTTTAACTTTCCATTAGGAGAAAATAAAAACTTGCTGATATGTTTCAACAAGACCATAAGAAAAAGTACACAGTTGGAGTTACCGAATTGGCATGTAATACAATGGATTTTGTTCATTTAGAAAAAAATGGAACCACAATAAAATTCTATTTTTCCCAAGAAAAATTACATTTGGGAACATTAAGATCGAAAAAACTGTATTTTGTATAGGGAAATGATATATTTTTTAACTAAAAATGCCAACAAAGATTTATTCTTAATTCTTGACAGTTTCTATAAATGAAACAGAATTAATTAAACAGCAGTAAGTAATTTTTTTTAAATTAAAGCGAAGATGATCATACTAAAATAATTATTAAACAATAATTTCGGTGAATAAGTAATTATAATAAACAATACTTTAAATACAGCTTTTGTATGAGAAAACTTTGTAATCAACAGTTACAATCCATATCTAGCCCAATTTAAGATTTTAGACATTTTTTATTGTTTCTAGGACTGAATGCAATTTATCGCCGTAAGGAACTTGAGAGAAAGTAAATATTAAAATTATTTACTTTCGATCACTTAGAACATAAACTAAGAATGACACTGATAAAAACCGTTCATAAATAAAAAGAATTGTTTACTTTTTTTAGTTTTAATTTTAATTAACAAAAAAATATGGATTATAGACAATATTGTATTGTTACATAAATTGAAATTTAAATAAAAAGCCAAAAAAAAAAAAACCGAAGAGCCTACGAATTCGTATTTTAGCTTTCGAATGAGCCAAATTTCCCAGTAAATGCATTAAAAATGATTGGACTTTTTAATTTCAGACATGTGGATCCCCATTTTAGACAAAGATATAAAAATAAATTGTCCTGCATTTTTTACAGAAAGACTTAAAGGTAACGTAAGAATCAAACAGCACGATTCATCAATCAATCTGATTGTAACACTGCAATGCTGTCTAGAAGTGATTTTAAAAATACGCTGTTAGACATCTTTAATAACTGTTTAAAAATGTTCAAAACCAAATTTCTGAAATTGCCGTTGGGCAAAAAGAATATTGAAATCGAGAAGGAATTCTTCAATATTCGCTATATGATACAATTTTAAAATAATTGCGAACTAATAGATATCTTTAACTCTGCTGAATTCTATATTTTAAGGAAATATGCTTTTATTTTTAGTTAAATAAAACTCAATTTTCTTATTCAACTTTGATTTGAAAGTCTTTCAAAAAAATTTGAATCACGAATGGGGAGATGAAATTTCAGAACGTTCCACAGTTGATATAAAATTTTCACAGAAATTCTTAAGTCTGTGAAGTCTAGTTTAGATAAGTTATATTAACGTCTCATTGTAAAGCAACACTAGGGCTATTTTTGGACGGACTTCGTAATTTTGAACCATTATCAGATGTCAAGGACGACACCTGAACTTGCCCTCTTTACACCCCACACACAGTGGAAGGATGTTTGGACCTGACAGATTTAACATTGAACAGACCCCGGATCTTTTGTGGAATCGGGTCTCGAACCTGTAAATTTTGTGGCTCATAAGTCGAAACCTTACCACCAGACCACCGCGGTCCCTTAACTGTGAAAGCAACAGTTAAGAGATTTAAATACGCAAATCGGAGTTTGGAGAACCAGGTTTTCTTTTTCAAAGATCAAATTCCTTTCTGTTTGTGTGATGTATGAATCTGATGAAAAATATCTTGACCATCATTTGATTTTTTTGTTCCGAACAATTTCTTGTTTTGTTACAAAATCAAACATCCATATAAATAAATCAAGTTAAACGAAATATTTTGAAAGCATTTACATATCACGCAGCTATTTTTAAGATGATAAAAATTAATGTAAAAATAAATTATCATCAATAATTATAACAGTAAATAACAACATATTAAGGTAAAAAATAATTCATATTCTATGAAATAATTCTTTTATCTTAGAAAATTTCAGTCAAATCAAACGCTTAAATTTAAAATGTTTATCTGATTTTACTAACTTATATATGTCTTAAATATATGTCTCTTCATTCTTTAGTTTGTGTTGCCACTACAATTGTGCTCTAGTATAAACCTGACAATATTTATTACAAAATATTTACTATAATATTTATCAAAAATTAAAATTGACTCTGAGTATGGAGGACTGTCATTCTACATATTCTACGTATTACGTTGACGGTAACTGATTGCCATTTTCCTTTTTAAAGAAGTGGAATATCCAATAGCTGAGCATTAAATTATTTAAACTGGAAATCAAATCTTTTTATTATTCTATGCTGTTGTTTTCAATTGAATATAAACTTTTTCCTTCAAGGATTCAGGAAAACATAAAAACTAATCATTTGTTCCTAAAAAGAAATTTATCGTACTCTTTTTTCCGAATGATGTATGCTTCTTTAATCTTGAACGGGAAATAAGATATTTTTCTTAATTAAACGTGTTTCTTTCTTAATTAAAAAGACATAGATTAAATTCTAGGGATTAATCTTTAGTAATCCGCATTTCATTTTACTTCCCAGATTATTTTAATAGCTTACTGGTGACTATTTTAATTAAGCAGTTTACATTGAATTTGTAAGCAACTGGAAAATTCTTTTGAAATGTCTTCTGAGGTTTTTTTAATACTAATAAACAAATTTGATTAAACTAATTTCTTTAAATGAGATTTTTAAAAATGGTATTAATAGAAAAAGTTCAATGTTCTACGGCATTTGCAAGAACATAGCATTTTCTTTTTAGTAAATTATTTTACTGATAACATATTCTCCCTTGCACGCATCATAACATACAGTGCATAGATACATATTTTACTTACATACTTTGCTTATCCACTCTCGCCTTAAAAAACAATCCAAATTTTTCTAAACATACCTCAAACAAATTATTATATGCATTATTTAATATGTTATTGACCCTAAAATGAGCTTTCACAAATCATAGAGAAATAGTATAAAAATTAAAATGTGGAAACGAAAATTATTTTTAAAATTAAATGAAATAATCAAGTATCAAAGAAAAAAAACAGATTTAAAATGAACTATTAGAAATTAACCTATCACTAGAAGAAATCTTATATTGATAAACATTAAAAACAAAAAGGGAACAAATGAACCAAAGCGCATGTTGTCGTTCCATTCAATATAAATATGTAATGCAAATAATATTTGAATATAGCATCGTATAACTCTAACATCCTCTCCTCTCTTATTTATATCTATTCATTTCAGGAGAATAATTATATATCAATAATCACATTTGAATCAACATAAAGTTTGCTTGCTGATAGACTTCTCAAGCATATCAGCCCCGTTGATGGTGTGTGAATAAAAATCAATGTACTTCTTTCGACAGTCTTCCACAAGAAGAAATACTTCAAGCTATTGTAGTTGCTTCTTCGGATTGATATTGATGATGATGAATATGCATCATGCCTCTATTGTCGTCGAAAAGTCACTGTGTTTCGTCGATGAAAGTTTCCATCTGTAACTCATTCACTAGATTTCTAATCTACAGTAAATCTTTAGCTATTTGGAACATGCTAATATACTCCGCTTTTGAAGATGAAAGTTCTGCGCAATTCTGTTTTTTCCTGTAGCACGCAATGGCCTCTTAACACGATTCCTCTTAACACAATTGTGTAGCCATTAAAAGATTTACGATCGATTCGATCATCATCCCAATCAGTATCAGAAAAAGTCTTTTTCCTTCGTCTTCTTCAAGTTTTGTTGTTACTTTAGGCATCTGAATATGAGCGTTATACATTTTTAATGTTCCTTTGAATGGTGTTAGTGGAACTGGCCCATTTATGCTACTGGATACGAAATATATGAGCAGATTCGATGGTCACGATGGGTATTGTCGAGCTGTACAGGTAAAATATAGCATCGTTAGAAGGCAAAAAGTCCCAGGTTTTTCAAACAATTGCCAAGAATTGCACTTTTGTATCCTCAACGTTTGTCACTGCGGTGAATATTAATTTTAGTTCCAAAAATATTTTCTACATTTTTTTTTTGTATTTATCGAAATTTTTCAAAACTCAAATTTTACATTTTATCGGATTCATAGATGTGGGACGAAAGTAATCCTCTACAATAGTTACTAATAGTTATTAGGTAGTTTGAACCATTTTTAAAGACATACGTAATAGATCACTCAACATCTGTTTCTCTCAACATCTCTGTTTTAACGCTCGTTCTTCTTCTTCAATAGATGATTTAATTTTCTCTTCATATTTTCCAGAACGGTAACTGTATGAAGTCCATTGTTCATGTTTACTCTGTTTTTATCTTTATTGTAATACATCGAAGTTCATGTTGAACGTCTTTACTCCTATTAAATGAAAATGACCTAGCATTTTATGCTACAATTCTTCATTCGCTGATTTCGAAAAAATAGTAGTTTGAGATTTTTTCAACTTATTAATGTCGTCGTCTACATCGATAAGAAATTAGGAAAGGATTTCCATGTTAGGATTAATAATGAACACTCTTTCTTACCGTTTACTGTAGAAACATTAATTTTTTTTTTCCAAATTTGGCACGTATGGCATTTTTTAATGTTGGCTTTTCAATACCATATTTGTACCACGAAAAAGTAATATGTGAAAATAGTACATTTTATAGCATTTCAAGTAGTAAAATACATAATATATTAAAAAGGAAAACTAATATTTTATAAACCTGAAAGCATACTTTTGTTAACACATTTAAAAATTTCTTTAAGAAAAATATGATCAAAATAAAATGATTAAAGCAAGAGATGGTACAAACTATTAAGTCGATATGAAAATATAAAAAAGAAAATTCCTACATACCCAGTAAAAATTTAAATATGAACAGAGTAAAAAATTCTAATTTTCCTATAATATTTCAATAATCGTTTCAAAATTTTTGTTTCCTTTTAATGAAATGAAATCTGTATTTTTTATTAAAATTTTTTCTCCTTTTTAGTAACATATTAAAGTATGTTTTAAACCTTTTCTTTATTTTTACTATCAACTATTGTAAATATATGTTCTATAATATTATTGAATTTAGATGCATTTATAAATATTCTTTTTCATACTCATCCTTCAATATTCCATCATTTTCATTTAATTTGGTAATATATTGATCACAAGTTAATTCGTATGAAAGTTTCATTTCTGCAATGATTTTTATTTGTGCAAATAGCCACTCAATAACATTAGATAGTATAATGAAATTCCATTTTAATGGCCATAAAGAATGATAACAAGTAGATTTTTGTTTAAGTTCAATACTGTTCGGCAAACAATCTTTGAATTAATGATTCTATAATAAAACAAATCTAAGAGTTGGAAATAATTTCAACTAGTAAGAAATAATTTTAAATTAATTAAATATAAATCAAATAAATGAAGTCTTTACTTATCAAGTATACTGAAAAACTGTAGGCAAAAAGATAATGCTATCTTCATACATAACTGTTTTTGAGGTGAAAATTGAAATTTCTATCTCAAAGCATATAGTCATTTCTCTATATATTTTCTGTATCGAGAAATGCATCAGATGCTTGACAGTAAAAATACTTCTTACCTGACAGTAAATCTTCTTTACTTCGAGAAAATCATGATTAATTGATAACTGGCATCATAAATTTCAGGGAATAACTCAATATTCTACTCGTGACCTACTTTTCTAACTTTAACATCAACAAATGAAAAGTTTTCAAGTTTTTATTCCGATGTTGACTACTTCGATCCTCTTTTAATATTATGCAGAAACTCTGGAAGTTCCTGCCTAAGGACAAATAAGATTATTCTTTCATTTTAGAATTCATAATACATGAATAATGAAACACTTTAAATGCGGCTTAAACAAAATGGTTGTAGCACAAAAAATATTGTTCAAAAATGGGGAGAGTAATACAAAGATGTAAGAAGAGGAAGAAAAGAGAAGGAAGAGAGGGAGAAATGCTTCCTTTATCTTAATATGCGCATCCTTTAATGTTCAAAAGTGAGAAATATTAAAATAAAAGAAAAATTCCAACAAATGAAAAATAATGAGTTATAATTCTGGGTGAAATGTTCTTGTAACATGCCCATTTAAATTAAAAGTTTTGGGCAATAATAATAATATGGATGCAACTACTCTTCTTATGTATTGCATATAATATCTGCATAGTTTACTTTGAGTGATTAAATTCTTTTTCTCCAGAAAAAAACGGTTTTTAATTTTTATGTAAAACATTCTTCAATAAACAGGTAGAGAAACAGGTTTCATTTTCACAATAAAAAATTAATTTCAAAAAATTAGTTATGAACTAACTATTGGTTCCCAACAGTTAAAATTCTTAGATTTTCTTCAACTTTTAATTGAAATCTGCCTGATTATACAGTAGTTGTCAAAATCGGTGAAAACTTTTAGGAATTTGATTGCTTACAACAGCTATAGTATTTCCATTAACTCTAAAGACAAATAACTGTACCCTAAAGCTAAATATTATTTTAAGGATAATTTAAACAAGAATGGAACGCAGTGAATTATGCTCAGTTATCTTTTTGTATGCTATTGTCAAATAATCAAAATAAATAAGCGTCCTTTGCTTAAGTTAATTAGACATAACTTTTCTACATTTAAATGTAGCCAATGTGCAGAAATTTTTAGAAAAAGAAGAAAGTAGCATGTTATTATTAAAAAATAGAGAAAATTATATCATGTTTAGAATATTAGAGGATATATATTTTTTTGTTATTGTTCTCTATTTAGTTACCATTTTCGTATTTTTCATTTTAAGAGTTGTCAAGCTGTAAATGTAAAAAAAAAAAACTTTTCCATAAAGAGTTAATTCGCCCCCCCCCCAAAAAAGTAGTGTGCATTTTATTATTGGATAAACAGAGTTTTAAATATAAGGGAATTAGATAGAAAATCTGAATAAATTTAACTAAAAGCATTCTAAGTTTTTGGAGGGTTATAAGACAGCTTCGTTTCTAAAACCTCGAATTGACAAATGCAAAAAAAAGATGCATTACACCAAACAATGATACAGTGATTAATAGATTTTGTCTACGTGATAGATGAAAATTATGCGGGCGCATTCACAATAAAATAGCCGTAATGCAATTTAAAGTTCAGACCAAGCATCAATTGAAACAGATTATTAAAATATGGACAAATGCAAGTATTCCTCTAAAAAGGCCCCTTAAAAATACTAAACCAGCGGACCGTTGAAACTTATCACAACTCGTCAATGAAGGTCTTATCTCTCACTCCTACAAAAAAAATGTAGACCTTGGACCGCGAACACTTTATTTGACATGGTTGACTGATAGTTCCGAGCCATACATCTTTGAGGTAAATTTCGCATTTTACTGAATCTTTCGTAAGAATATATATTTTGGGGGCTTTTTTTCGATCAATTTAAATTTCGATCAATTTAAAATTTTACAATCACTACAACAACTGTAATCATAAGATCAACAAATTAGGTCATAGAACCTTATAGCAATTTTCATCCATATAGCTAAAAGTTTTTGAATTATAAGCATTCACATACAAACAGATTGACAGACGGAAATAATGCCAATTTTGTGTTTTTGGAAATCGAAGATTAGAATTCAAATTTTTTGGCGATTAACAGACTTTCTCTATAATTCTTATATAAGAAAATAAAAAAGTTGAAAGGATTATACTGAGAAAAAGCCTATGTTGAATGGATAGTAGAACAATAGAGCAGTGTGATTTGGAATGATGAGACCAAACTTTTACCTATTTGGTAATGACATCAAAATAGATACGGAAAAATCGTAAGAAGAAATACGCTTATTGTTAAAACCCAATTAGTGATAGATCTGGGATTCTAAGACAGCTAAAACTATGAGAACAATCAGTGTCATTATTGCTCAAAAATTCATTAATAAGATACTCACATCTAAACTTCTGTTTACAGAGTGCAATTTTTCCCTAACTATATGGAATTCATAATTAATCAGAATTCAGCTTTACATCATACTGCGACTGTGTTTAAAATCTGGCTTCAAGACAAGAGTATTTCGCAATAAGAAGGGCTTTAAGCTAGCCCAGACCTTACTTGAATAGAAATTATTTGAAGAAGACTAAAGAAGTTTGCTACACAAAAACAACTCCAAAATAAAACTGAATTAAATGAATCACTAATCGTGGTATCACATTATAATGGTATCATGGTAATCCTGGTATCGCATCTAATTAATAATGTTAAATTATATTGAAAATGGTGTTCATCTCTACGGCATTTTTCTTGATAAAATTGCTATAATGAATCAACATGTTTAAAAAATACACTTTTTTCGTGAAATTCCCATAATGTTTGCCACTACTCAGGGGAGTAACTATGGTTGGGGAAGTAAGAAACTATAACTTCATGGCCTTTCTCTTCATAAAATCAATATTATGAATCATCAGCCTAAAAAAATACGTTTTTATCGTAAAAAATTTCCACAATTTCAGTCATTACTCAGATTTGTAACTATGGTAGGAAAGATAAAACACTTGTCATAGGCCTAATATTAAGAAGAGAAAATTGTAGAATAAATTAACTTAATTTAATAATAAATCCTTTGAACTCTTTCCCCCAGATATTTAATAAAACATCTTAAAAGAATTGAAGAAGTTTTCTTTCATTTTAATATTCCTTATTTTTAGTTATCTTAATTAATTCCCAATTTTAATAACATATTAAATTAATTAAGATATTTACGCAAACCTCGCTTCTAACATAAATAAAGTGAGTCATGAGCATTTTGAAAATACTTCTCTGATTATGAGCAAATACAAATAAATGGCTTTAAAATAAGTGAGCAAATAAAGCTAGATTCAACGTGAAATCCCATTTAATATACATAATTAAGACGGTCATATTTCTCCTGGAGGAACTCTCTTATCAATAAGCTAAGAGACGATTACTGTTTTAAAATGAATAATAAATTGTTTAAAGTTTACTGTTTTAAAAGGATATAGCTTGTTTTAGTTGATTTAAACTAAACTTAATGAGAATCTTATTAAACTTAACTCAATGAAAATTTCATTTATACTAAAAGTGCCGAGTAGAATTATTAGTAAAATAAAAAAAGAATTTTTATACAACGAGCTATTCATAGAATATTTTTGCTACTTTTTGTGGTTGGAATTAAATTATTTCACTGTACATTAGAATCAGAACATTCAAGTAAAGCACTATTACCTATGCAAATATTGACACTGCCCTCGAAAATTAAGCTCCCTTTTATCATTTCACTTTGAAAAATTCCTGCATAAAATAAACATTTAATTATTGAATAGAATTTGCACTAACTAATTAATGAAATATGTGCTCTGTATTATCTCAGTTATTCAAAACAAAATATACATTTCCTAAAAATTAGAAACATTTTCATTTACTAAAATTAAGACCTCATTTTATCAGTTTTTAAAATGCAGTGCATGGACTCATTGTTTTCAATTAATTTAAAAGTAACATTTTTGAAATTTTTGTTTCAAAAATTAATTTTAATTAATTATCTATGAAAGTAGAGATTTTAATCGGCTCTCTTTTCGGCAAAAGTAAAGATTTTTTTTTTTTAATTTTCAATGATCGTGATATCGATTACTTGAGTAATTTTCTGAAATTTATTTCGGTAAAAAAACAATTTTCCTGATAATTGAAACATATTTTTCTTAAAAAGGAAGTATTTCGAGCCCTCTTTTGAAATTCAAATCTTAGCTAAATCTTTAACTCAGTATAGAAATAAAAAGAACTCTGAATCAATTATCAACTTAAATTTTATATTACCAGCTGCTGTCTCTAATTTGATAAAAATCCTTCTAATTAGTTTTAAAATACACTATTGAATTAGATTTCTATATTCTTCACTTCTGTAGAAAGCCATTTTTAAAATTAAAATAAGATTATCTTTTCAACTTTATATAAAAAGAGATGTTCTCAATTTTTATCACAATTATTATTAATTAATTAATTCTCAATTTTATTTTATCAAAAATATTTCTTCGTTTAAAATTCATTTTCTAAGATTAATTTCATGCAGTTCTATTTATAAAACTCCCATAAATTTATCATGTGACTTTCTTAAAGAATGGATGATTAAATTGATCAAATGTGCACAAGTTATAGAATCAATCTAATTATACATTTAAAACAACAAATAGCATAAATTAATAGCTAAAGCTATTTTTTTAGTCTCAAAATAAGGAAAAATGACATTTATTTATGAAAAGCATTAAAAAAAAATGTGAAAAGCCTTTAGACGTTATGAAAAATCTCCTAAATAACACATAACATCACATGAAAAAGCTAATTCCGAAATAATAAGTACTTTATGATTAAAATAACAGAAAAGGAGAGAATCTCATATTCGCAAGGTATAAAATTACTCACTACTTTTTCTAAGTTTAATAGTTAAATGAAATTCTTAATTTAAAAGGTAACCTGAGATTTTCTCCATTTCTTTTCTCAATAGAAAAAAATTAAATTACTTAACGATTTGATGAAGAAAGATTTAGGATTGACTTAAATTTCATCGAGGGAAACACTACTGTTGTAAATCATATTTTAAAATATTTTTTATTGATTAAAATTAAAGAAATAGGGAAAATTAAATATCGCGCTGAGAATTCGGTGTTTGAATTTTAAGTTGGTGTACAATGTTTTGAATATTAAGGTGGTGTAGGTATTAATTATCTACATGTGAGATAATATTTTCAAAAATTATCACTAAAATCAACGAAATTTCTCTCCATTTTTTATTAATTAAAACTAATTCAAGTGTCTGAAAATTCCTTTGAATTGTGCGTCCCCATCCTAAAAATTATATTCCAGTGAAGTTTTGTAACTTTAATTCTGTGCTTAACCTATGATACGCCAACAGACAGACATTCACAAGAAATACATATTTCCTCTTTTATTATTAATAAATATAACACCATAACGGATATTAAATGCATATGGATCTTTAATCGAAAGAAGCATCATAATAATTTGTTGTTATTTTTTTTTAATTTTTAAAATCTTCACGAAATGAAATTTTCCAACAGTTACGAAATGTTTGATATATTGAAACTTAAACTAAAAAAAAAAGATATTTAAGTAACAAATTTCAACAATTAAGTAAAAAATTTATATATTAGAAATATTTAAAATTTTGAATCGGTTTGAATAGTATATAATGATAAAGAAAGTTTCCATATTCAATAATTATCAGCAGAATAAATAAGGATGTTTCTTTTTTTTCCGCGATTGTACATTTCGATTTGCTAGTAATTACATTTCAAATGCTTTTAAGCATATTAATTGTGTTTTTATTAATAATTATTTTGAAAATTTGTTTATTGTATCATTTTTTAAAATAGTTTAATTTTCAAAAGTAGTTAAGATATTCCAGCTGCTAGGCCATATTAGTTTTAAAATGAGGTTTTATATGTAATTAATTTGGCTTAACTCCTTATGATTGAATATAATCTTTTGGGGAATATTGGGATTGCAGTTAAAAAATTGGGAAGAGGCGTTGTTTTGGTATTTATCTTGGACGATTTTTATGTAGATATACCTATACCACTACTGCACTTTACATCCTTTTTCACATTACGTTACGTGTACTGAAGAAACTCGTGCTTATTAAACAATATAAGCGATAGGAAAAGGCCAACCTGCAAATTTATGTGTTCCATAGCTGAGTAACGGTCTTATTATGCGTTAGGAATTCCTTAATTAGATTTCCTTTCTCTATAAAGCTATACTATAAAGTTTTTCTTGAAACTGCAAAAATTCCTTTCCGACAAAGTTATCGTTTCAATGCGTAGCTTGAATGATAAGGCTCCTCTTTTGAGTATCACCAAACACTTTAACGATCATTAATACCAATGGATTACTTTAATATATAAACCTATATTTTAATTTGTTTTGAATAATTCGAAATTAAAATCAAAAGTTATGAAAAACTACTTGCATTTCTAAAATCTCCTGAACAATGTTTTTAGTTTTTAAAAAAGCTATTAACAATTTCTCACTTTTAAAAATTACTTCAAATAAATCAGTTGCAAATTGTTTTTTTTATTTATTGAAAAAGTATTCAAAGTGCTTAGTACTTTTTACTAAAACTTACTATTTACTCCCATTATTTTTAAGATTATTATTATTTAAATAAAAATAACTATTAATTAATTTATTAAATTATTTGCAATATTTTATTAACTAGGCATTATTTATAAAATTTGCTAAATTTATGAATAAATCTTCATTGCCATTTTTAGTATAAAATTTGTCTTTCTATCCTTCTGTGCGTTTTACATTCAATTTTTAATTCAACCTTTTGATGAAATCGAATTTTCTTTATGTATACGTCAGTCTTCATGTAATCAAGTTCAAATTTGTTTTCAATATTCAATTTCAAAACACTTTGGAAAATAATTATCCAGAATAATTATCCAATAACTATCCAATGGCCCGAAGGTAAAGTGGGCATTTAGTCCAACGAGGAAAAGTGTTGGACTGTTTAATTGTAGAACATTTTCCAGTTTTGGTTTTCCAGCATGACTCTACAAACTTTTAACATCCAAACAAATTGTTGGAAAGTTAAATATTGCAGATATAAGCCCAGTTTAATACTATGCACAAAAAAGGATGGCTCTGAATCTCAATAGTTGAATCCCTCAACGTTGGTGAATGGAAAAAGCACAATCGTGTCATATTGTATAACTCAAATACTGATACCCTCAAAACTATCTGAAGATTTCAATAGTTGACGATGCTTTCAGTAAATTTGTTTCTTAAAAAAAGAGTAAGAGAAAAGAAACGGTTTCATTTCTATCTTTCCTGAACTACAAAAATGCAATTTAAAAATTACCGTCTGTTTCTGAATCACACGTAAAATGAAACTGGAAACAGTGAATATACTGGAAAAATTAGTTTTTAATCTCTAACTATTTCAGGTCGAGAAATTCGACAGGATTAGCAAATCACAGATGATAAATAATCCCAAAATCATTCCATAATTTTAATTATTTTTCTTAATAGTAAATATCACAAACCAAACAAATAGCAAAATTGAGTTGATATTTGTTCTTTTGGTTGTATTTGATTCTCGAAAACGAAATAGAATCCTGTTTTAGAAAATGCAATTACAGTGAGATATTTCTGGATGAAAATTAACTATAGGAGCTTGAAGTCTCATGCAATGTTTTATTTTCTTATACTGGTACATCAATCTAATATAGCACCCTCCCCCCCACACACACACGTAGAAGGGTCGCAGAAAGGCGTGGCATGGATTCAACTAATTTATGAAGATGTTCTATAGACAGTTCATACCAGGATTTTTGCAGGGCAGTTTACAAAGCCATGGGAGTGCGAGGTGATGGAAATCTCATAAGGACAGTAGATTGCAAAACATTCCAGATACGGTAAATAATATTCATGTCAGGACAATTAGGGGGCCAAGAAAGGGAAAGAAATTCAGAAGAATGCTCCTCAAGCCACTCAGTAGCTACTGTATACCTGTGAGTGGCAAATTATCCTGTTGAAATTGTCCGAGTCCACCCGATTGGACAAAAGACATGAATTCATGCAAAGGGTCAGAAAGGATATTAAAGTACCTATAATGGTCGAGTCTACACACATCAATGATATCATTTCATTCGAAATACACATGCACTTTAACCTCATAGAGCTTCAGGTGTCGATGATCCGGTTCTATGAAGTCTTTTTTCAAGCGCCATCGCTGTCGGAGATATGAAGTTTTATCAGAAATCTGGTATTGGTGGTACACCCTAGAAACGGTAGGGCACCAAAATTCTAATTTTATCTCTACCTCGGAAATGCTGTAATTCATCTCTCACGCGTCATCGATTTGTCACCGTTAAAAATTGCTTAAATCTTTATAACCAGCCATTATAATAGCAAGAATCTATATAATAGCCTCCTCAAACAGCGTTTGTCTTATATACGCACTGTCGACAGCATCGCGTTACGCTGATTGCTTGAACACCTCCATTATTTGCATACTACCTGTTATAACAGTTTTTCTAGCTCTTAAGTGTACATATATATATATGTGTGTGTGTGTGTGTGGTTCTCGATATATAAACTCCCTATTTGCTAATAAGTATACAATAAAGCTTACAAACGTAAGTACACAGTTCATACACAATTGATAGTAAAAGAAATTTCAAATATAAAGGGTGCAAGTAAAATGTAAAAGAAACAGGAAAATACACAAATGCAAACAAAATTGCCCATACACTAACGGAACCATTCAGTAATTGATATAATATAATTGAAGAAGCATTATTAAATAAAAATACAATATTCAAATGTACGCAAACACACAGAAATAAAGTCTAAATAATATGGGGAGATATACTATTAATATATGCACAAAAGGAAAAGAGCAACTCAAATTAACTCTTCAATGAAATTATATTATATAACAGTAAGACTTAAACGAGTTTATTTGCTTTAAAAAGAATTATAATCAATAAAAAAAACTTGGCATTTATTTTTCTTTATAAAATTACAATGGGTTTTAAAAAAGAATTCAATTTCAGAAGGGCTAAGAAATTCAATTCATATCGAATTTCAATCAATCATTTCACAGGCATGAATATTAAGGTGGTAATTACAAGCGCCATTCGTGTCACTAGTTTCACGTTTCTTTACAAGCAATAATCTGGGAACAAAAAAAGTATTCGTTTAATATTCTGCCTTTTGTTTAAGATGCAATTTTTTGAAAAAGAAAACAAGACCCGATTTTCGAAAAGACGAAAAAATTCAATGCATAGGAGAATAGCACTCTTAGTGGACGTTGATGTTAAGGAGATGATGACACACGCTATTACTCAAATATCTCAGCAGGGCGCAGCTGTGAATGTGATGAAAGAGAATTGCGTGACCAACAAAAGAATGCAGGTGGAAATGAGATAAAAAGAACGACAACGAAGAAGAAGAGAACATATAATGAATAAAAACATAAAAGGGTCCCTCTTTTTCACCCCGCGATTCAAGTTACGAGATGAAGTTCAATGTTATTTAAGGACTGATATGAAAGAAAAATATTTAATCATAGCAGAACTTTAATTAAATTTGACTATAAGTCAATAAAGAATTTTCAAAAAAAAAGGATACAGAAAGAACTTAAGAAGAAAGTTTGTTAATAACATTTCGCCATTCATTTTTGCAACCTTTTTCAATCAAGAAAAGCAAACGTAAGAATAATCAGTCAATATTTTTCGGCTAATCAAGTTTAGGAAGTATTGGGAGAGAGGAGAGTCAGAAAAATTGCATTTTTAATGCCTTATCTTCCTCTGAAGTTCATTAACTTTAACATCAAAAGAAACAGTTTTTATTATATATCCCCATGTGAAAGTAACTAAAGTTAATCAAGATATGTGTTTAGATTTAAGTCATATTTTGAAATGAGAGAATCTTTAAAAACTGAAACTTCCGCGTTGATGCAAGTAAACTTAAAATGCCTGGAAATTAAATTGAAACTTTATCGTGGATTCCATAAATAATTATCAAAGTTTACGAGCACAATCATAAATTCCTAACATTTTTATACGTAAGAAAAATTTTGGAAAACTCCTGAAGGTGTTTTACTGCTCCCTACACGAATTGTGTCTTAATTTATAAGTAACGATAAACTAGAATTTAACGTAAATAGTTTGTAGATTATTTTTACAGTGGTCATATTTCTATAATTTTCGCGGCCAGTTTTATAACTATGAAAAAATTTAATTGCTTTAGTTTTATTTTGAATAATTTTAACAGTAAAAAATAATCTTTCTTTTTTTTTCTTTTTAACTTTTGTTGAGGTGAAACAAAAGATAAAAAGATAAAAAAAATGATAATCCTTCATCTGATAAAAATTTTCTCATTTGAGTTTAAATGTAGTTATATTCTAAAATCATATGTAATCATATCTATTCTAAAATCATATGTATCATATGTATTCATAATCATATATATTCAGAATTTTTTAAACTTAGAAAACACTTTTCTACTTTTTGCATTGTTGCTTTGTGTACTGTCGAGGTAAAAAGACGTAAATGATGAAGCCTATTTCTCAGAATAAAATAATTTAATATACAGTCGCTATTAAAAGCAAAGTCACGAGTTAAAATATGAGAGGTATGCTTATACAGAAATTGCAAAATTTAATAAAAAAATCACCGAAACAAAAAAAATTCCTTCCAAGTTCAATAAAAAAAAT